>BFEA01000141.1:2413685-2431861 GCA_003427395.1 Chara braunii
AAAAAAAAAAAAAAAAAAAAAAAAAAAAAAAAAAAAGGAGGGAGTGGGATAGCACTTGGGATTCGTTCAAGGGATTGCATAATAGGCAGACGAATAAGTACATAAAATAATCAATTGTGGGACTGAGACGTTAAGGATCTACCCTTTATATTCAACCCAAGTTTAGGATTTTAGTTAGACCATGATCGTCTCAGCCAACACACACTATAAACGTACACAGTCGCCCGCACTTCACTCTACCCATTGGACGTAGTCGACTGTACACCTCTTATTCCCCCTTTTGATGGTGATAGAGACACACTTAGCTCGAATAACGCACTAGATTTAGATAGAGGTAGTGACTTTCGTCTGAATACTAGACTTTGTCGCTCGTGTTGATCCTCTCTTTAGCTGAGCTAAGGGAAGGTCTCAGTCAAGACCCGCCTGCTGAGCTCTGAGATATCTTTCTTTTAGTTTCATTATAGTTGTTAATCCCCTTCAAGTAAGAGCTTCGCCAAAATGTATGGAATCCTTCTTACAATTGAGCTTCTCTTATGCATCACGCCGCCTTTTGTTCCGCCTAGTCTCGCAGATTTTGGCTTACCAATAAGCAGCAATCACTGTCATCACTTGTCTCTCACGTGGTCTCACAGTGCATTGGCAAGAGGGTTATCAGAGTTGTTGGGGTAAAGTGAACGGGATATGCAAAGGATGATGATCAGGTCGGGTAAAGCACGACCTTATCTGTTAGATTACACAATTTTCGGTTTAAGCCAACATACATGCACACTTCCCTTTCAGTCCAAACAAACGC
Source organism: Chara braunii (assembly GCA_003427395.1). NCBI lineage: Eukaryota > Viridiplantae > Streptophyta > Charophyceae > Charales > Characeae > Chara > Chara braunii. Next base: position 2,414,479 of record BFEA01000141.1, read on the forward strand.
TGAGAGAATCATACTCGCTCAGACATTTTCTGCCAGGTCCCTCACATGTCGTCAAAACGAATATTATTCTCAAATTATAAGAGCCACCATGCATGAAATCAGTCGTAAGAGCAAAGTGATTCACCAAATCCTCCACGGTCAAAAGCAATACGACTTGCTTCCGTTCATCGATTTACTCGCTTTTGTGACTTGGATACTTAGTTCAAGGGAGGTGCTTCCTGGATTCTTGGAAGCATGACAAGATAAGGACCTCGGACAAAACAACAACTTTCCGCTATCTAGTCTGACAACAGATACTTGCAATGATTCCGCTCAGCTCGGATTACCTTCGTTTGATCAGTGACTCTGCCTACGAGACGATAGGTACTACGTCCTCCATACAGGTAGACAACAACCCCCCAGTCACGCGCTGACTGATAAACTCCGTCTCCATGGGTTTAAAGAAACAGTGATAGTTGAAAGATAGGGATAACAGGTCACAGTCACCGAGTTTCGGAAGTCGTTCATCAAGAAAATGCGCTAGCAAGCTCTTCTCAATTAGAACTTACTGTTACTATCATACGATCAATTCGCACAATCAGAGCCTTGTCTAACTCTCTCGGATTCTTATTGCTCGCACCATTCAGTAATCAATTATACTAACGTCCCCAATATAGGTCCTTTTTTAAAGAAACCCAGAAGGGATGATTACCAAGGTGACTGCGCTAGAGAGCAGTCATTCACCAACCTGTCAAATGCACGACCTTCGTAGCTCTCACGACTATTAATACCCTGCAGCAAGTGGGACAGTAACTAGAATCCGTTAGAAGCGTGAAGGGCCAGGGTACCAGACGTCTACCACTAATCGTCTTGAGCACGAATGGCCTTTGGAAATTGGTCATGTGGATGAAGCCAACATCACACTCGCATGCAAGTTCCCTAAGAGGTTCGATTCAACCCTCGTTTGCGTCACTTCCTCTTGTATCGATAGACCGGTCCAGCCTCGTAAGCCCTTAGTCTCTATTATTAGCATAAAGAGTTGACCAGAGGGATAGCGCCAACCGAGAATCACCCTCGCACAATGCGTCCATCAACTGCAATCTGACAGTCACCCTTAGGCTGGTAGGCCTTGATCTGCTCTCCAACCGTAAACCCTTCACACAGGTGATCAGGGTACCCATCGTCGTCGGTGCTCTACTTCACCATTCACTCGCAGATCTCTCCACGGTTAATAAAATTCACATCTCGTGCGCGAAGCCCAAGAAAAGGATGGTACGAACCCCTCTCGTTCGTATTGCCACGGCCAGCACAGAATTAGTGAAAACATCACCAGAGGATAATTGGTAAACGAGGCGCCAAACGGCCAAAACCGACACCCCTCTCGCGTGAATGCCCCCCTCCGGCTCACGTACGTCGTCAACTTCTCTCTCTCTCTCTCTCTCTCTCTGGGTATCCCCTTCTCTCCTTGTCTAGGTTGTAACAACCCAGTCGTTTCAGACACCGCCGCTGCAAGATAGCCTCCGATCACATAGCATTCTCCATGTATGCAACGACTAGCACAATGTCACACTGATTCCGCACGAACTGTAGGGAGCCTGAGAAGAGACCCTTCCCTCGGCAGGCTCATGTTGATGGTTACTTGCTCAGGTAAAGAAACGCGTGCACGTTTAGCGGAGCCAGAGGCCCACGACACTTAGAGCAACGGAAAAACACTCAGGTAGCAGCTGGGCCGGTACCGCACCCAATTGTAATAGATGTGCCAGGTACTCGAGGCCGAGCAGAAGAAGAGAAAGTTGTTATTTTTAGAGGCCCAGTAGCAGTAGGCTAGGTCTAGGCCGGTACCGCTCCATCCAGTCTGAGTCTAGAGCCTGTACGGGCAATATCAGAGTCTGCAATGATGTTTCCCTCCGAAAGGGAGGAGGTACCGGTTGCTTGGGAGGCCGAGCAGCCTGGAGGTCACCGACTCACCGCCCAGGAGGCAAGTAGGCCGGTATATCAAGAGGCCGAGGCAAGAGCTCGGCCTCATTCTTTAGTGTGCAAGTTTGGTGACACGCTGCTGGAGCGCTGGCTGGAGTAGCGTTGGGTACTATAGCGCTGTTGGGAGGAAGAAGTCGGGAACTTCCACCTTGGCTATGGTGGAGCTCTACCGGTAGGAGGAGGAGGGAGAAGGGGACCAAGGAGGAGAGTGGCGAGGTACCTACCATATGGGGACACCATCTTCATCACCTTGTTAGGCGCTGCATCTGGAAGGCCCCAGTTGGGATAGTGCCGCATCAAGGAAGCTCGGGACAGGGTCACGCATGGCAGTTGAGTGGGCAGCGGCATAGCTGCCTGGTGTTGACCTTGGGACAGAAAGGCAACGACATAGCTGCTTTGGGTTGTCCTTTGGACAGGAGGATAGAGCCCTCATTACTCCACCATAGCCTCGGCCGGCATGTAGAGGAAGAGGAAGGGTGGCCATGGCTATGATGGACCTCATGTTGTGCCTGCAGTAGAAGTGGGATTCGGACATTGATTCTGGTTCAGGCATTCAACATTATTATTGTTATTTCTTGTTTGAATAAGAGGGGAGGATATAAGGAGGAGGAGATTGGTTGGCGAAGAAGAACAGTCTTGTCATTGGCCTATGCTGGAGTACATCTTCTTCTCCTTTCTTACTTCTTCTTCTTCTTCTTTCCCTCTCTCTCCTCTCAAGTTTATTCATTTCTTTTTGCAATTGGACGACATTGTACTTTCTGATGAATGTATACTCAAAATTGGCCAGGATCGTAACAAAGCGAAAAACTGAGGGAAGAAGAGGCAAGAAAGGCGCAACTAGAAGCAACGATGGTAAGGATTCTAACACAAAGAAAGGACATTTTAGTGGCACCAGTCATCCCCCAGGCACTGGCTGAACCCAAGAAGAGTTTTCCGCGATTGACGGCTCGTCTCATCCGGGAACTGAGAAGTTATATTGCTGACTATGATGGAGATAGCGAAGAAGTTAAGGAGGAGACATATAAGTTGATTGAGGTCTTGTAGAGTAGAAAGAAAGGTAGGAGAGTTTTGGGCAACATCGGACAGCGGTGAGCCGACCTCCGAAGAAGAATCAGGCAACACGGAAAGGGAAGAAACCAGCACCTGAGATCTGTTGGAGCGAGGAGGGATATGAGACACCCAAAAAGACTTGTCCAGCGGAATGTTTGAGCCAGGGACTGATCGAATATGCGCTCACTCAGACGAAGATGCTGAGTGGAATGAAGGCGAGTAAAATCAGGAAGATTTGTGATAAGGAAGGGGTGGAGTGTACTGTGAAAGGTCAGTCCATCCAAGATATCGTGCAAAGTCGCACAAGGTTGGCATATGAGGGTTTTTTTTATCGTGAGGAGTCACCGATAAAACCTGGAGTTGAAGGCTTGTAGTAGTTATGATGACCAAAGACTCCACATCTCTGGAGGCGGCCATACGCATCCGGGGGCTCGTTGCAAGAAGGAAACAGATGGAAGTAACTGGCTTGCGCACGTTATTTCTAGGTAACGACGAACTCACATTGTGAGTATTATCACTAACACTGAGAGGATTCATTCCTTAGATCAGAAAGTTGATAAGATTTGTGGCGCCCGACAAGGTGGATGTGAATTTTTCTGGAGTGTATGTTGTGATTAGTCCGATCTTCGACCTAATTTCGGGTTTGAATCGTGGAAGGCCTTTCACTCTCGCTGTCCTAATTTCGCGAGAAGATTACCAATTTTATCTATCTACTATGTTAATTTATATCTTAGCTCTTTCACAAAATGACACAATATGCAGTGTTGTTTCTATTAATTCATCTTTTGTGAACCAATGATCTTCTGTAGGTTCCTGATAGGCAAATTTGACCTTATATTGTCGCTGTGGTCTACCCCTGCGTCCAGATCTGTAAACATCTCCTCCAACAATTTTATCCTCATCATATTTACTATCCATATTAGAGGGAATCATAGATCTGCGTGATGGAAACATGTCATTACTAACGCAAGGCAATAACTTCGAAGTGTGGAACACCGGATATGTATGCAAATGTGGAGGAATTTCAACAATGTAAGGACCATCAACATCTCCAATCACATCAAGAATCTGCCAGGGTCCTCTATAGGCAGGTAACAACTTCTAGGAGATGTTCTCCTCAAGGGGAACTCTTTTGACTTCACCCAGACCAAATCTCCTACAATAAATTGCAAGGGTCTGTGGTGCTTATTAGCCTGTTCAACCGTTTGATATTGTGCTTTACTAATATTTTCTTTAACTTTTTTCCAAATCTTTCTGATATTGAATAGCAAATTCCCTAGTTCCTAGCGGAAGTCTCTGCACTTGATTAGGGTTTAGACAGTCGATGGGTCTACGTGGGCGCCACCCAAGATGCAGTTCGGTCGGTGTTCTAGATGTAGCTAGATGCACAGAGTTATTACAGGCACTTGCAACTTTGGCAAATGTTCATCCTAGTCAATCTGATTTGGTCGGATGTATGTGCGCAGCAGTTGCTGCAACAACTTATTCATCTGCTCAGTTTGTCCATTTGTCTCAAGGTGTCTACCTGAAAACATAGTCAGTTTGGACCCGTACACCTTCATCAGTTGCTACGACTGCTCACCCGTGAACCACGTATCCCTATCACTTATGATAGTTAAGGGATGCCCAAAATCTTTCACTCAATGATGAAAGAATTCCCTAATCACCAAATCAACTTTCGCTTTTGCAGGAAGTGGAACAAACACAACAAACTTACTAAATCTGTCCACTATAACCATAACTTGACATTTTTCATTTCTACTTCTTATTTTTGTGTCCATGAAGTCCAGGACGTGACGGAATAGGCAGAGGTTTGAGTTAACCAAGGGGAGGCTGTGTTGAACTTTTGTTCCGCTGACAAACTTGACATCCTTACACATAAGCGATACAGTCATGTCTCATTCCAGTCCATGTGTAGGAACGCATGAGGTTACCATACGTCTTCCTCCAGCCAAAATATCCCTCAGTGTCATGGCATTCCCCTAGGATGGAACTTCTAATTTCTTCATTGTTTGGAATACACAGTCTGTCATGCACATCCGTCTTTTCAAACAAAAGTCCTTGAATCACTCCATAATCCGGAACTTCATGAGATGCCTCTCACCTTCTTTATTAATGCACTATAGATAGGATCAACAACGTATGCGGTCCTAACTTTCTCTTACACTTCAGTGCCTACATCCACATATGTTACTATGACACCGAAAAAGTCAGATATCCTGCTTAACGCATCGAAGACAACATTATACTTCCCCTTCACTGGCTTCAGTTCAAAATCATACTGATCAATCTCAGCGGCCCACCTTGTCAATTTAGGTGTCATACGGGCCTGTGTTTTGAGCCAGCGAAGTGTCTCATGATCAAAGTGCACTTTGAAGTGTCGTCCTAGTAGATAATGTCACCAGTAACTCTGGGCTTTCCGGAGAGCAAACAACTCTCTTTCATACGTGGAAGTGACGACCTTCTCACTAGGCAGTTGACAGGACATAAACTCAACTGGCCTGTACCCCTGACCATCATCTTGTTGGAGTACGGCTCCTATCCCGAATTGACTGGCGTTGGTGGTCACTACAAAAGGTAAAGATGGATCTGCAACTTTCAATACCGGATAGTTAATTAGACATTTCTTTAGACGCTTGAAAGATGTAGCACAATCTTGATCCCATTTCCAGATAGTTTCTTTTTTTAACAGTCTGCGTAATGGGGCAGCAATTACTGTAAAGTTCCGAACGAACTTGTGGTAATAGTTGGCCAAACCAAGGAACGAACGTAGTTCTGTCAGCGTACATGGGTTAGGCCAGTCTCTAATGGCGGCAATCTTAGAGTCTTCTGGTTTATTGCCATCACCATCTACCATATGGCCAAGATATAGAACCTGACGCTTCACCCATTTACACTTTTTGGGGTTAATCCTAAAATTGCCCTCTGCTCATTGTGTTCGCTTAGACTCTTGCTAAAAATTAAGATATCATCCAAATAAACAATGACAAACTTTTCAAGCCACTCACGAAATAAGTCATTCATACACCTTTGGAAGGTTGCAGGTACGTTAGTTAAACCAAACGACATTACGACAAACTCATAGTCTCCGTACCTAGTTCGGAAAGCCGTCTTATGCTGGTCTTCTGGCTCTACCTCAATCTAATGGTAACCAGATTTCAAATCGAATTTTGAAAAATTCTTGTACTCTTGCACCCTATTCTAGGTAGCGGTTCCACATTTTTCACAGTTATAGCGTTGAGTCCCGTGTAGTCTATGCACATGCGCAATTCGCCGCCCTTCTTCCGTACGAATAACGTTGGGGCACCGAATGGTGAGAAACTTGGTATAATCCACCCCTTTGCTAATAACTCATCTAGTTGCTTCCGCAGTTAATCCAATTCCATGAGAGACATTCTATAAATCGGGCCCTTGGGTATTTTACTACCGGGTTCAAAGTCGATCTGATGCTTTATCTTTCTCTCAACTACTCCACTCGGGGCCTCTCCCACGTCTACAAACTCACTTAACAATTTATGTATCTCGGGGGGAACAAGTTCTACCATTTTTTCTTCTTCACTCACCGGACACACATATGCAGCAAATATCTGATTTGCAAGACCATTTCTGGCACATGTCGTGGGCTAAGCTACTTTCTGCATCGGATGCATGAAACAATCGTACTTTCTTTTTCCCACCCTGGGGACCGGGAGATAACACTCATGCTCACCCAATTTGACGTCTGCATCCGCGGCTTCGCCCCAATCAGTTCCTAAGATCATGTCAAAAGGGAGACTGTCTTCCACTAAGAGTGTCAGGGAGTGCAAGACTCGTTTCACTTTACCTCCTGCCTCCAACCGGAAGTATGCCCTAACCCCTTCAACATAGTTGTCTACCATCATTTCTCTATTATCCGCTAACTTACATACAACAAGCTGGTCTAACTTTTGGACCTTCAGCCCTAGGCGCATTTTCTGCAGCCATTTCTTGCTTATATAACTGCGCGTTGACCCACTATCTATTAACGCGTCAACTCTTACTTTATTAACCTATACGTCGACAATTAGCAACTGCCCTTTCTTTTTCTTCATCCCAACCCAAGAACGGCGACGAGTGATCAGCTCATCACGTATGCTTGCGAGGGAACCACCTAGAGAAGTTCTGACACAAACAACTCCTGAGCAGCTAACTAGGTGGGGGCCAACTACCGTCTCAGTCTTTGCCATTGGGGATGGGAGGTTGACAGTCTGCTTGCATCCAGAGTCCCTGTAGAGGCAACTGCAACCTTTAAAGCCCGTTCCCTTTTGGGTACCTATATTCAGGACAAAAAGGAACTATGTGGTCGGTGTCACCACATTTAAAATATTGTTCAGCCTTGCGACGTTCTTCCCAAACTTTCTCGTCTATACCCAATTCTAACCAAGGTTTGCCTTCAGCTATCCCTGGTGTTTCGGGTATGACCGTCTACCTCCACCTCTTCCACCTGTGGAGTAGGAACCTCTTCCACCTTGAGAGGGACCATTATCCCTACCTTCCACATAGTAGCTACCTTCGCCACTACCCCTCTGGCGGCGGGTCCTCTCCTCCACCTCGACCCCAGCCTCCTCTTCCTCTACCACGGCCTCTTCCTCCTTGTCGCCCTCCCCTGCGGGGCTGCAACAGCCGCATAGTTTCCTCCCTGGCCTAAGTGACCATTACTTCCTTCTTCTAATCCATAATCTATTTGCTCATATGTAAGGGACTCTACACCTCCTTCCTCGAAGGTGACCAGTAGGTTGTCTTTCCCTGCTATATTACCTGAAATTGTTCCGTCTTTCCATTTATTCCCTGCTTGCAAGTCTTTCCATTGGTGGCAGTATTGTGCCTCTTGTAGGAAACTAACATGATCTACTGCGATCTTGCTGAATTTCTCATAGGTCATCCCCTCTTCTTTGGTACGGGGATATAGCTATGTTTTCAGGGGATCATGGAGCGTTCTAGCGAAGTTATTCAGGATATGTGCCAATGTCAGTCCGTGGTCTTGGCATTGCAACAATTTATCCATTGTGGCCTTGAGAGTTGACGCACTCTTCCATTTATGGTCACTAATGTTAAGGATAAAAGACTCAGTCCTGCAGACCAGGTTCTTATCTTCGCACCTTTCACTAAGGGCTTTGAAGAAGTCTTTGATCCGCACCTGTCGAGAATACTCAACCATGGTTGTGCAACCAACCTCTTTCATTAAAGAGATGGCGAAACTCATTGCATCCCCTGTCATGCACCAACTTGCCATTAACACCTGGTCCCAGCACTGAACCTTTTCTGCGTACAGGTATGTTCTCATAGCCGCCTCCCAGTGGAAAATACTTTCTTCTTTCTTCCCGTTGTAAGTCCATGGCAGCTTCACTTTCATTTTCTGCCTGGCTTCCTCCGCTTCGCTGTCCCCTTCCTGTCTCCATCATCATCACCGTCTCCTGCCATTAGCACCTGGTCCCAGTACATAATCTTTTGTGCTTATAGGTATGTTCCCATAGCCGCCTCCCAATGGAAAATACTTTCTTCTTTATTCCCGTAAGTCCATGGCAGCTTCACTTTCATTTTCTGTCTCACTTCCTCCGCTTCGCTGTCCCCTTCCTTCTTAGGTCCTTTCCCCTTCAAGTTTCCTCTACCACACCAGTGAGCACATACAATCACATCACATGCATGTATGAGATCACATGAATTTTCACAGTGGAGACCAGGTAGCGCATCTTATAATCCCAACAAATTACCATATGATCAATGAGGAGTTTCAATCACCAACGCTCAACAATGCAACCCATGTATCCCGTATCTTCACTCAGGTATGTCTCTCTTCCATAACTCTTCTCTCTATCTTGATCTTCTCTCTGTTTACCACCTCACTGTGTCTTCTCTCCCTACTTATGTGCACTCACACATCTACTACTTAAGGATCTTCTCTGAATACACCCACTGAAATATCTACGAACTATCTAAAGTCTACTACTAACACTCTGCATTGACGCAACTATGCTGCCTTCTCCCCGGCAGCGCAATGTTTTCTTCTCTCTCACTCTCTCTCTCTAGCGCAGCACTCTGACCTCAACGCTCTGCCCCTCATACAGCGCACAAGTGCACCAGCACTTCCACACTTCTTGCGAATGAGCAATCTGCCCGAATGGTAGGTTGGTCAGTCCTTTTGTAGCCTTGGAATGCACTTCAACTCGTGCCAGCCTCTGCTTTCTGGGGCCTTACTGGTTCCGGTACCACATCCTCACGGCCTGTCTGCTTCTGAATGTCAGGGCCTGGAACCTCCCACGAGTAAAAGACCAGTTCTACAGGCAAGAGTCGTGTCCCAGAAGCAGGAGTCAAAGCCCACAGTCAAAAGTCATGTTCGCAAGTGAAAAGTCGTGACTCAAAGGCCCAAGCAGCAGCAGCACAATGAAAATTCACAAGTGGTATAATGTTGCATCTTTATGTGTTATCTCCACTCTCCGTGTGACAGGATTATCTATTATTTGCCCTTAGTTCTAGGGAAGCGTGGCAACCAACGTTCCTTTCTGCCATAGAGTGGTCACGTCGGTTTTGTGTGGTCGCAAGCTACGAGGAACCCTTGGCGAGGTGGGGAACGCAGGAACGAGGTGGGGAGGAAGAAAAATGAAGAGGAAGGGTGTGAAAAGAAGTTTGCGGCAACTTAGGAGGCGCATACGGACCTTCAAGCATCTGTGGGGGTTCAAGAGGCTTCGTACAACTCTTAGGCAGTTGATGGGGAGTGTGATCTACCGGATTGCTTCCCTCGATAGGCATAGCACCATCGCAAGGAGGGGTATAACTGAATATCTAGGTAGGAGTGAGAGACTCCTATCAAAACTATTAGATTTGATTCTCGGACCAATAGTGAAACAGGTGAGACATGCATCGTGGATGTATAAAAGTAAGGTGAGAGAAAGGAAAGCGAAAAATTGAGGGAAGAAAAGGCAATAGAGCCGCGACTAGAAGCAACGACTATTTCTAACACAAAGAAAGGACATTTTGGTGGCACCACTCATCCCACAGGCACTGGCTGAACCCAAGAAGAGTTCTCTGCAATCAAAGGTTTGTCTCATTCGGGAATTGAGAAGTTATATTGCTGAGTCCGATGGACAGTAGAAAGAAAGGTAGGAGAGTTGTAGGGCAACATAGAACAGCCGCGAGCCGACCTCCGAAGAAGAATCAGGCAACACGGAAAGGGAAGAAACCAGCACCTGAGATCTGTTGGAGCGAGGAGGGATATGCGACACCCAAAAAGACTTGTCCACCGGAGTGTTCGAGGCAGGGACTGATCGAATATGCGCTCACTCAGACGAAGATGCTGAGTGGAATGAAGGCGAGTGAAATCAAGAAGATTTGCGATACGGAAGTAGTGGAGTATACTGAGAAAGGTCAGTCCATCCAAGATATCGTGCAAAGTCGCATAAGGCTGGCTTATGAGAGTTTCTTTGATCGTGAGTAGTAGTCACCGATAAAACCTGGAGTTGAAGGCTTGGAGTAGTTATGACGACTGAAGACTTGACATCTCTGGAGGCTGCCATACACATCCGGGGGCTCGTTGCAAGGAGGAAATAGATGGAAGTAATTGACTTGCGCACGTTATTCCTACGTAACGACGAAAAATGAACTCACATTGTTAGTATTATCACTAACACCGAGAGGATTAATTCCTTAGATCAGAAAGGTGATAAGATTTGTGGCGCCAGACAAGGTGGATGTGAATTTTTCCGGAGTGTATGCCGTGATTAGTCCGATCTGTCGGAGATTCTACATCGGATGTACGGTCAGGAGGATAATCACACGATGGGCAGAGCACGTCAGGTGCTCGAAGTCAAGCAGCATCGGGAATGCACCAAAACTGCATTCAAGGATGCGTTTTCACGAATGGCAGAACTATGTGGTTCTACCACTCGTGACGGATGTACAAGATGGCAAAGTAGTTGAGAACGCTTTAATCGTAAGGTTCTCACCTATTTTGAATACGATCGGGCGCGCACCGGAAAGCAAACGGCGACGTACAAAGCAACGATCAAGAAATGTGGGTTACAGAAGGAACGAGAGCATCGTGCATTTCATGCACAACGGGAGTAAGTATGCTTCACTGCTAGACCAACTCGAGGGCCAGGCAGGGAAGAAAGAGGACATCAATCTCGTCTCCTTTACGAGTCCAAGGTAGTGATGAACCGATGTAGGAAAAAATTGAAGGAGATTAAGAAGGAGGTGGAGGGGGGTTGTATGTTCAGTATTACAGAAGTCGTGATCGCTGCAACAGGGGTTTTGAGGAATAAGAGAGTACCTTCGTGATCCGTTAGCACACCCCTGTCGTGTGAAAGATCTAAATAGGTTGTCGAACAGAAGAATGGTGGCGCTTTTTGGGACAACTGGCCTGTTCTCAAGGAGCTCGACAAGGAGCTTCCTGCGAGCAAAACTTGCGTGATGCATTTGGGATAAAGGAGAAAAAGTGATTGGTGATAAGGTTGGGTTTTCAACGCACCTGGATCTAGGTGGCGTCAGGAATCTGTCTGTAAGGATCATATCATCGTCTGTAGTGGATGAAGCTATCCGCTCTCTCGTAATGGAGAGAATGAAGTTAGTCGGTATGCAGGGAAGGACGGTAGGAGCGATCATACACAACTTCAAGAGGAAGTTGGAAGGTAATCAAGATGTGTGCACATGCGCAGAATTGCAACTGCAGCGTTATCAAGGGCATGTGAGGACAAGGCTGGATGATATCCTTGGGCTTCCACGCTTTGTACACAACTCGAGGAATGTGACATGCAGACGGATCTGGCAGCTGATGGAACGGATGATCGACGCGATACCAAGGACCTGGAGGGCCAGCGTGCTCCAGATTAAGCGCGATGAAATCAATGCTTGTTTTAAACCACCAGTACTTCCTAAAATCGTGCCCGGTAACGCACCACGATTTTAGGAAACGTACGGGCCACTACAGGAGCGCCAATATCCATCCAACTAGAAGCGTTTCGACTCTACTTTTTTCCGCGGCCGATAGCTGGACCAAGTACTGGTGGTTTAAATCAGGGGCCACTCCTGCCGCTATGACAGAACAGCAGGTGGAAAAGGAAATGCACCAGCTGCAGGATCTGGTTCTGGTTCCTCTCGATAGGAACCCAAGGGCTACGCTTGTAATTTGTCCAGTCTTGCACTTTCACGCATTCCAAATGTCCTTCACCTGGAACACTGGATTCTGGAGCATGAAGGAGCCCAAGAAAACGATACTGGCCACATCGAAGGCAGCTTACAAGGAAGCCGGACTCGAGCAAGTGGCCACGTGGTGCTCATGTGGGAAGTTGGGATGGGCGTATGTGATCCGGAAGGACAGATCTGGTACGATGGAGACTGATTTCTCCATCATGGTCCGAACCATCCCGAACAGCTAGTGCAAGGATGGGGAGGGCAATGAGGTACATACTCCTAGGATTGCCAACAGCATGCCACTTCAGCTTAAAGTCTACCGATGAGCTGAGGCTTGCCATGACCAGAGCGGTAAGCTGGCGACACAGTCATAGCTAGGAGTTATGACATCAAGGACATGTTCGCCAAGCTCCTGCACACAGACATACCGTCAGCAGCAGAATGGCTGATGCACACTTATGAGCACCGGGGGCTGGCTGCAGCTAAGGTAAGTGTTTGAGGGAAGGGTTGTAAGACGGCTAGAACAACAGGGAAAGAAGGTGGTTTTGTCTGTCTCACGTTCTCTCGGATAATGAAGATTGCAGCATATGAATTGAGTCACACCTGTACGGTGTGTGAAAGGGAGAGTGTACAGACAGGTGTTCGGTATCCCAATGGGAAAGCACTCATCATCCTCTCTGGCAAATTTGTTATGCGCGAGGTCAGAATTTGTATTTCTCTCATCACTAGGCAATGACCAACGTCTAATGGCCGGGGTCAGGATGGTGGATGACGTTTCTATTCTCGTCTCCTTCAACTCGGCAACCTCCATGAGTTACCTGAGAATTCTTCGGATTATTCATCAGTTTGAGCTATGCCATCTGGAAAGCCTAAACTGGTTAGAAAAGATAATGATTGGAACATTTGGGATTTTCTCGGGTGTAAGTTAATGGTGGAACCAAGCCCAGTGAAAGTGCATATTTTTCCAAGGACTAAGAATCAGAAATGGTTGAGCAAGCATGGGAAGATCCGCTTCCAATCGATGCAGGACTTCCAGCCTTGTTCAGTCAAGAAGGTAAAACAGGTGACGTTGACTGCATCAATGTTACGACTGTGGAGATCAGCCACAGATGACGATGCTGCTCTTGCCTCTAAAGATTGCCTCCAGGTTCCCCCCGGAGTTCTTCTTCTCATCCTTGGCACAGTTTGCCAACGTGGTGCCACTGGCAGGTGGTTCCTGGAAATCTCCGATTTCCCAGACCCCCACCAGAGGATCAATAGATAGCTGGCGCATATGGCGTACCAGAGTTCCTCTCAGCGTATTCCTTCGAGTGTAAGGTGTTTTTGATCCCGTTTTTCGGAGGGTTTGGTGATCATCTGTCTGTAATTTTTGATATGGGCCAGCAGGTACTGGAGAAAATTCTGATCCATAGGTAACAAAGTTTTTTGGGCACAACTGTCAGATAACAGACGAGTGTGGTACGCGGGGAGAAAAAGATATTGAAACGGTTTTCACCTTTTGCAGTGTAGATGCAGATCCCAGGGTTCGATCCCTAGACCTCATCCTACCCATGTACAGTATCTGTGTAGACCCGAGAGTTGAACCTGTGACCTGTGTATTCGTAGACAGTTGGTAGGTCTGTCATAGGTCCGTAGGTAGCAGGGGTTCGATCTGTAGGTCTATAGAGTAGAAGTCTTAGCAAGTTCCAGAAGTCTAGCTGTAGTCCTTCTAGAAGGTCGGCAAGTGGGCAAGTGGTCAAGTGGCGAGGCAAGTGGTGGACTAAACTGCAGTGCAATCACAGTACGACGACGGTAGGATAGCAGTGAGTCCACAGACAGTCAGCGGTAAGGTCCAGTCAGTCCCAGTCCGGTCCAGCAAGTACCACGGGGAACTGTGCACACCATGGGCCGATGGCAAAGGGCAGACCAACGAGTTTCCGAAGTATAAATCAAGAGGCAGCGCCCAGCCTTTCATTCATTCCTGCGTGAGCCATGCGGAAGCGCTGTCAGAGCGACTTGTGCAAGGAGGTCTGCAGTGAGCCCGGAGGACGCAGTGAGCGAGAGAGGAGGAGCTTAGTATAGCGATAGGGTAGAGGCCGCCATAGCTGCCATAGCTGCAGATAGTGTGAAGTGTGTGTGTATGTGCAAGTGTTCAGAGTGACGCGTGTGGGATATCCAGGGTGATCCGGTGTGTGTGAGCAGTGAGTTGTTTGGGCGCTGAGACGCCATAGCCAGTTGAAAGTGAACTCGTATCTGGAAGCCATATCTCTGAGTAGTGAGTGGGCGCATGTCGCCAGTTGCTGTGCTGCTGTTTACATGCGTGAAAAGTGTGAACGAGAACGAGTCTGATTGCAATATCGAATTCGGTATGTAATTGGTTATAAGAGCTAGATACAGCATGGGTAGCAAGAAGTGGTTGAAGTAAATAGGAGGAAGGGAATGGGAAAAAAAAAAGAAAAAAAAGAAAAAAGCAGTTTTTGAGAGAGGATGGGGCATGGTCCAACTGGTACCGGCTTTTTGAGCACCTGCTGTCTGCTACCAGACTCGATTTCGGGCCCCCGTAGTCTTAGCTGACAAACCGCTACTCGGAACTAGGACTGTTTTTTGGGCCCGGATCTGGTGAATAGAGAGTCGTGCTGATGACTTATGTATATATCACGAGCACAACGTGCGATCTGCACTTCACAAGCAGTAAAGTTATACTCCTTTGAGTCGGGATGGATATGCAAGGCAGGGACAGGGCAACGAGCAGGGAGACGGCCTATCATGCTGTTGAGTTTTTGGACGAAGCCATGAATTGAGGGAGAGAGGTAAGGAGATGGTGGGATAGAGCGAAGTAGGTGAATGCGCTGAGCTATAAAGATGAGATGACTCATTTGGGAAGGTAGTCTGGTCCTCCTGAAGAGACTTGGTGTACGCAGAAGCTGAAATGCGTCAAGGATGGCGTATGTTTTTTCAGCGGTGTTTGGTGGAGATGACAAGTGGTATAATGTTGCATCTTCATGTGTTATCTCCGCTCTCCGTGTGACAGGATTGTCTGTTCTTTGCCCTTAATTCTTCTTCTTCTTTTTCTTTTTCTTCTTCTTCTTCTTTCAGAGAGAGAGAGAGAGAGAGAGAGGTTACAGGCAGAGGTTACACCAGGCTATGAGGCCCAGGGTCTGATTCGACATTTTTGTGGCAGACATTGATTGGCCATTCGGCAGGGAGACTATTTTTGGACTTCACTATCGCAATCTGCGTCCTCTCCTTCATCTCCATCTTCGTCTTGCCCCTCCTCCCTCACTTCATCCGTGGTATCTCCCCATGTGTGTGTGCAAGGAGGGACCTTTTCTTCCATGTATGCGGTCCCTCCTCCCCTCTCACATGTGTGATGTGTGATGGTTGAGTCGCACAGGTCAGGTCATATCTTTGAGTCTTCCGCTGCGCTACATTGTGCTATTTTCGTATGTATCTGGATGTACATTGCTTGTGCATGCTTCGCTGATGCTGCATTGTCCATTCGAGTTCTTTTCGTCACTTTGCGGATCCTTTGGCTCCATACATCGCCCGATCGAGCATGTATCAGTGAGACAGAAGAGGAAAGACAGAGAAAAGGACGGTGGATGGAAAGCAAGGAGTGTGGAATACAGATAACAGGACAGGGAAGGATAAGTGAAGACTCTGTGCATGTATATATACCCGTACGTACATATTTGTCCATGTGCACATATATATGTCTGACAAATCGAAGTATGTCATCCTACTAGGTACTGGATACATGCATGCATGTATCCCGGGCCTTCAAAGAACTGCTGGACTACTAAATGCCCCGAGAATCTGACAAAAACATTTCCGGATGTTTAAACAAACAGCAACAAAAAGGAAAAATTCAAGAGCAGACACAAAGGTCTTGGAAAAGGAAAAGAAAGAAAAGAGTTAAAAGAAACATGGCACAACATGAGTTTTGACCGGAATTCACAACCCCACAGTTGTGGAAGAAGGGCAATAATGCAAAGATAACACAAATTGAACAAGAAACAAAAGCTGTGCTGTGTTTCCTAGCATTCACTTGTCCCATATTCCCTCGCTGCTTGCCTAGGCCTTCCCTCACCTCTGACTGACTATGCTTTGGCTTTCAGGAGGCCATGTCCTGAATCATGGGCACTTTCAGCCAACTCTTTACACTTTCTGGTCTTCCTTTATTCAGTATAAACAAAGAAAGAGCCATCAAAACAAGCAATCCAAGCCATAATTTGCAAAATATCTCACATTTTCTCACAAAAGGAAAAAACTGGCGCAGACTGCCCAATTTGAGAGGTCATCACCCCGTTCCATGCCCCCCCCCTCCCCTCTTTCTCAAACCATCATCAGACACTAGAAGAACAAGAGAACTTCATCCAATGGGATTCCAAACAGTACAACACCAACACCGCTCCCACTCAACAGCCTGGGGGTTTCCTATTTTTCCGACGTTTCTGCATGAGAGCCAGCCCATCTCGAATAGTTGTTAAAATTGCTGTAAGCTGCCCTGAACACTGCCTCACTCAATCTGCTGGTGCTGGAGAAAATGATCAACGGGAAGGAACAAACAATATCTAAATTCACAGAGTTGGGCTGATGCTCTGCCATCTCCATGCGCTGGGTTGAGAAGCTGCTCTGCCATTTCGAGGCACTGACTTGACATGCTGCCCTTTCATCTCGATCCTGAGTTGAGATCCTGCTCTGCCACCTCGGTCCACTGAGTTGAGACGCTGCTCCATCATCTCAATGCACTGAGTTGAGATGCTACTCCGCAATGCACACACCTCTAACAAGTCCTTCCTCCAAGTCACTTTTACCATTTACACAGGGATAGAGACTACTGATACGAGCTCTGTAGACCAACTGCACATCCCCTTCCTTGTTTGACATTCAACAACAATGTTGTGAACCTGAATGGTCATAACGACAGATCGTGGAATTCACATGATCCACCCTCAACCCCCAATTCCCCCTTCTCCTTCCTCCTCCTCCTCCTCCTCCTCCTCTCTCTCTCTCTCTCTCTCTCACACACACACACACACACACACACACACACACACACACACACACTCTACACACACACACTCTACACACACTCTACACACACTCTACACACACACACACACAACTGCACATCCCCTTCCTTGTTTGACATTCAACAACAATGTTGTGAACCTGAATGGTCATAACGACAGACAGTGGAATTCACATGATCCACCCTCAACCCCCAATTCCACCTTCTCCTTCCTCCTCC
>BFEA01000141.1:2432133-2451366 GCA_003427395.1 Chara braunii
CACACACACACACACACACACACACACACACACACACACACACACACACACACACACTAGACACGCGCGCACACACACCCACACCCACACACACATCTGCCTGACGGAGGAAAAGGTGACAAGGTAACCGAGTCACTCACTCACAGACAAGTTGATCAGAGAACCTGACAATCTGGCAACCTGTGGCGGTTACAGATTCAAGCTTCCACCATGATGAATCTTCTCTGAAAGCCCTATTGTTGACGTTTTTCACAGCTACTACTGGTTTTTGGCACAGGCAGTGCCATCCCCCTACCATTACTCACCCATCTACCCCCACAGCATGATGATCATCATCATTATTCCATCTTTACTTTGTCCTCTCCTACTTGCTCTTAGAAGAATAGAAGATTGAATGATATACACAAGCCCCCCCTCCATGATTACCGCATCATGTATTTGAGAATGCTTCGTAGCAAGTTAGCTGAGCTCACTAGCTCACATGCGGAGATGTCGCAGCTGACCTCTTGAGCAGCACGGAGCCTGAAATCCATCGGAAGGCCATGCCTGAACGAGGGCCACTACTCTCGACTGATGCTGATCCTGAGCAATTATCACTGCAATTACTTGCTGTGCCCTGCCCCAGGTTAGCTGCTAACAAATCGCGCTCGCCATGCAATCTGGTGCAAACTCCAATCTGAGACCGCCTGAAATTCCATGTGTGCAGTGTCATATCTGCAGTCCGACTGGCCAAACAGCAAGGAAACCAAAACACAGGATCGAGTAAGAATCAGTCCTATTCCAAGCAAACCACTAGAGCCAATCAGGCCAACAATACATAACCCAACCCAGGAAGACGAAAAAGAAAAAGTCAAGTGCCTGTCAGTCCTTCGAATCCCTATGCCAATTCAGACCAGCCATGACGGGGTGAATTATGAAAGGCTGCAAAATCCTGTGAGCATTGGTTGCCGTGCAACGACGAAAGGAAGCCTGGTTCTTAGATAAAAAAATGATAAAAATCTTAGAGTCGAACCGAAGCCTGGTTCTTAACTGCTTACATAACAATCATCAAAATCTTAGAGTTGAATAAGAAGATCATCTGGTAAGAACTTCGTTACAGATATTTGCAATTACTCGAAATAAAAAATACAGAAAGACTTCCAAGCCAAACAGCCCAATTACCACTTATGGTATATTTATTATTTAGTATAAGCAAGTTCTACTGGAAGGAAAATGAACAGAAGCGAGATGACAATATTCAGATTGCACAATCACATTGAAAGCCAAATCATATCACAGTGTTCAGAAAGCAGCATTGCACCGATATAACACCAATGGAGAATCGTGGCACTGAAAGTCAATGTCAATGAGAGCTTGCTCTCGCCACCACCAACATATGTATCCAGTCTCTATCTCCCAACTTGGCGCTCGGCGCCCAGCCTACTCCCTACACAGCTACAACTATCCTACTAATTGACAATGCAACTGTTGATGTCAGCAGCCTCCGAAGTACTTGAAGATGTCGCCCATGCAGACATCACCAATACCAGGTATGTGCCCTCACATCATCATCATCATCATCATCCTTCTCTCTCTCTCTCCCTTGTCTCTCTCCCATGTCTTCCCATTGTACAACAGAAGACCACCCCTGCGCCTCACTGTACATCCAAGCCCGCCAGCTATGGAGGCCGGGCCATGGCGCTGCCCTCAGCAGCGCCCTGCTCTCTGCACGACCGCACATGCTTGCACCTCGCCGCCTAGCGCTAGCAGTAGCCCACGAGCTTCAGCTCCAGCAGCGCTGCCGCCAGCATGCGAGTGCCCGAATGCCTGACCAGGCAGCGAGCTCTTCCCTATATGGAAAGGGCTGGCCTGCCTTCGCAGCCTGGCTGGCCTGGGCCTGGGCCCAGAAGCTTCCGGTAGGCCCCAGGATGCTGCGCCTCTGGTGCAGCTAACTGGGCCTCATTCGGTTGGGCCTCCCAACTGTCTGTGTATGAGGCTGCGAATCTCGTCCAGGGCCTGTCCTTTCGGAAGAGCCTGGAAGGCCGTGGAATTTCCTTGCTTCTCGGCCTGTGTTTTCCTCAACCAACTGGCGCGACGAAACTGCCTGGATCCCAAATACGAAATTGACAGCTGAGGGCCTCTCGTAATGTGTTGGGCCCGCCTTCACTTAGGGCGGGCACAGATGCAACAGGGGCCCTTAGGCCTGCCGAGGACCCAGATCCTCGCATTCCCTCCTCCTGTACTTCGATAGTCCTCTGAGAAGATCCTCGCATTCCCTCCGACTGTACTTCGATATTCCTCTGAGAAGTCTTCTATTCTGCGGGCATCTTCCCTTTGAGATCTTTTTCGTAGCCTGCAATGACTTGAGGTGCAGCTCTCATGAGTTCTTCTTCGGTGAACCACCGATCTTCGCTGGGATCCAGATGATGTCTGAATCTGACCCGGTATTGCACTTTTGGCTTAGGAGGGCGGCCTCTGCCCGGTGGTCGATGACCGCTTCGCCATCCATGGTTGGGGGCAGCATTGACCGTCTGGAGGGAAACTTTGCAGTTTCTGCGAAAGGTGCCAGCATCGATGTGTGAAAAACAGGGTGTGTCCGTAGATGAGGTGGGATGCGAATCACACAAGAAGGTCCATCCACCTGTTTCCCCACCATGTCTAGGACCTCCCTGGGACCAAAATATTGTGGCATTAGTTTCCTAGATATTCCCATTTCCTGTCCCAATTCAGATGACTTTACCCATACCCTTTCCCCTACTTGAAAGTTAGAAGGCCGTCTATGTTTATTATCAGATGCAATCATAGCATCCTGAGATTTCCTCATGTGCTCAACGGTCTGCTGTAACATCTGTTCGTATGTGATAGCAAATTCTATGCTACCAAGTGTTGCAGTAGCCTGTTTTTCAGGTAGTAGGAAATCGAGGGCGGAACGGGGCTTCCAACCAAGATGCAGTTGGTTGGGAGTCATGCCAGTAGTACTATGTACTGCATTGTTGTACAGGCTAGCGACGAGAGGTAGTTTCTCGTCCCAGTCATCCTGGCTTGGCTTAATGTAGTGCCGTAGTAGATGCTGCACTACTCTGTTCATCTCTTCCGCCTGTCCATTTTACTCGGGGTGATTCCCTAATGTCATTTGCAGTCTGGTTCCTATCTGTTGGGCAGTGTTCTGCCACAATTCGCTCGTAAAGCGAACATCCCAATCGCTGACGATAGACTTAGGTAAACCAAAGTCCCGTACCCAGTTGTCCATGAACAATCTGATGAGATAGTCGGTTTTAGCAGTCTCAGGCATAGCGATCAGTCTTGCATACTTAGAAAAGCGGATTGCTATAACGAAGATGCGTCTTTTTCCAGACCTGCTGGTCACAAGAGTATCCATGAAGTCCATGGAGACACTCTGACCAGGACCTTCAGGAATCGGCAAGGGCTTGATGAGCCCAAGCGGAGCCTGAGTTCTAGGTTTGTCACGTTGACAGACCTAACAGGTTTCAACATACTTCTTGGCATCTTCAATCATAGAAGGCCACCATAATTTTTGTATTAAGTTAGCTAAAGTTTTCCTAAAACCGAAATGACCAGTTGCATCGTGACATTCCCCTAAAAATAAACTACACAAAGACTCACTATTGGGAACACACAGTCTTTTATTCCCTGCCTTTTCAAGAAACAGCAAGCCATCTACCATCATAAATTCGTCAGAAGTTACCTTATCCTTCTCTTTGAACTTACGGATGATCGTAGACATAACTGCATCTTGTTGGTAGGCCTCCACCAAAGATCGAGTTAGATCATTAGATACGCCGAATTCATTCACTAATGCGCCCAGATAATCTACCCGACGTGAAAGTGCATCAGCTACCTTGTTGTACTCTCCCTTGATAGGATCAAGTTGATAGTCACCCATGTCTATCACGTGTATCCATCTCTTGAGTGCGTATGAGAGTACCGGTTGTGTTTTGATCCAGCGCAAGGTCTTATGGTCAGATCTTACATAGAAAAATCTGCTAAGGAGATAGTGTCTCCGGTGGACCACCGCTCGGTACAGGGCATAGAGCTCACGTTCATAAGTAAACCTAGCTAGTTTCTGAGATGGCATCTTTTTACTCATATACTCAATCGGTCTCAACTTTGGCCCCTCCTTTTGTGCAAGGACTGCGTCAATGCCATATTGGCTGTCGTTTGTGGTCCCAACAAAGGGTTTATCAGGATCAGGAAGTTTGAGGACTTCATAGTGAGTCAGAGCGTACTTTAGTTGCCTGAAGGCCGCCTCACACTCTTCAGTCCACTCCCAAGGGGTGTCAAGTCGAGTTAGATCTGTTAATGGGGAAGCTATAGTACTATAGTTCTTTACAAACAACAATAGTAGCCTGTCATCCCCAAAAACGGTCTGACCTTAGTAACAGTCTAGGGTCTGGGGCAGTCACGTATGCTGGCCACCTTAGCATCATCAGACCTCAATCCCTCCGCTGAGATTTCATGACCCAAAGTACAAGATCTTGGTGCGACAAAATTCGTATTTCTCCAAGTTAACCTTGTATTGGTGTTGTCTTAGGAGACCTAGCACAATTTTCAAGTGCTCAGTGTGCTCCTCTACAGTCCTACTAAAGATAAGAATATCGTCGAGGTACAAGCCGATAAACTTGTCTAAGTAATCATGAAATATCCGGTTCATTGCATGCTGGAACGTATCAGGTGCATTGCATAGGCCAAAGGGCATCACCACAAACTCGTACAAATCGTACCTGGTCTGAAATGCGGTTTTGTGAAGGTCCTCACATCTAATGGCAATTTGATGCTATCCGGACTTCATATCTATCTTGGTGAAGTACCGACATCCCTGCACTCTATCCAAAACGTCGTTGATGCGGGGTAGGGGCTCCGCGTTCTTAATGGTGATGGCATTGAGGCCCCTATAGTCAATGCACACCCTTAGGGTACCTCCCTTCTTTGGGACAAATAAGACTGGCGCACCGTAAGGGGAGGTACTAGGCCGAATCCATCCCTTTTCTGTGAGCTCCTTGAGCTGGCGGCGGAGCTCATCCAACTCCGCAGGAGACATCCTATAGATTTGTCCTCTAGGTACCTTACTACCTAGAACAACCACTATTCCATGGAACACCACCCTTTCTACCACGTCTGTGGGCTCCTCAAAAAGGTATGAATATGTTGCGACGACTGATTCTATCTTTGGGGGTGTTTTAACGGCCTACCTTTTCTCAGAGACAAAAACTAGATACATGCCTTCCTCGCGATTCTGCTAGTAGTAGTTATAGAAAGAGGAAGCACACATGCAGCCGTAGTTCTCCACTCGATTGCTAGCCTTATACTTTTGTAGTCTAACGATCCTACCATTTGGCAACTTGTGTATCAACACCTTCCTATCACAATCAAACTGAGGTTGCGCTACCTCGAGATAGTACATGCCTAGTAGCAAATCGAAGGGCAGTTCGTCGCTGACGAGGAATGAGATTTCAAGTCTCACTTCCCCTCCTCCATAAGAAAAGGAACAGACTACGTCCTTGACATAGTCTTTAACAATCATTTGGTGCTTGTTCGCTAGCGTAAAAGCTACAACTCTGCTAAGTCGCTGCACTTGGTCCCCTAAGCGCAGTCTATCCACACAAGCACGACTGATGAAGTTTCGTGTAGAGCCTATGTCTGCGAAGGCGCCAACTTTGCGGCCACCTACATCAACCTCTACCACGAAATGTTCACCCTTTGGACCTCTACTAATCATCGCCCAAGAGTCTCTGGGGTCCTTCCCTGACTACTCAATCTCTAGCTCTTCTAGGGCCTCAGACACATCTCTCGAACAGAGCGTCGGTGGGTCTGAATGTGTCTACGGGGCGATATGTGGGTCACTAGCCCTGGCCAACGCCTGAAGTGGGGAAGGTAACATTACCACTTCAGCGCGAGTAAGAGAGGCTAAAACTCCTACTGGCCCGAGGTGTTTCCCTGTAAAGTGCTCGCAGAAGCACTGCCAGGGTTCGATGATAGTCCCACCACCGTTGGTGAGGGTACCCTCGTTAGGACTTTCTTGCCTCTGCATGTTCGGGACGTGTGGCCAAAGTTGCCACAATTCATGCACATACCCCTAGCGACTCAGTCCCTCCACACATACTCTAAGCCAAGTTTCACCCATGCGGGTGTTCCTTGGTCGCCCTGACCCGTAGACCGGCCTACCTTCTTTTTCTCGGTCCCCCTAGCCTTTTCTTTGATAGGTGCCACGACTCCCCCATCCGAAGTCTCGCTGGCCCCATCGTGCTCTGTCTCCTCCCCAAGGTCTGGGAAGTCGTCAATTTCTGTTGCCCGACCATCGTGGTCGACGAACATAAGTTGACCTTTCTTCTTCCAGTCCTGGGGTAGTCTCTTCTTCCTACCATCTCCCTGACTCTGATGCGCAGATCCCGACTTGATCCCAACTTTGCCTCTATGTCTAAGGCCTTCTTGCTGAAGGAAGCGAAGTTGTGTTGTTTGACATAGGTCTCGTCTACCAGCTTTGTCCTAACCTCTGAAGGTAGACATCTAAGGTAATCCGTGAGGAGTACCTGCTGGTCATAGTGCACACCAGGTACCACGAGCAGACGTTCTACGGTATATGTGAGCTCTCTAACATTCTTGTACCTTCTGGCACAAAGACTATCGATTGCGTTCGTGGCCTTTTGTGCCCCTTGAGGGTCACACAACCTATTGTACACGGACCGTACGAACTCTTCCAATGTCTGGGCCTGGGCCCAGGCATCGAAGTTCTTATCGTAGCCCTACTGCTGCACTAGGACATTCAACCAGCGGGCTGCTGACCCCTCTAGGAAGGAGGCAACTACTACAACTTCTTGCTCCGACCTGGTAAGTTTGTGCCTCACATAGGTGGGCACCGTCCTCACCCAGGTATCCAAGTCCTCATCCTTCTTCCTGTCACCAGAGAAAGGCTTAGGACTCAGCAAGGGTATTTTGGGTATCCACTTCATAGGCTGCATTGGCCCAGGAGATGGTTGCAGTGGCTGCATAGCCACGGAAACAGGTTGTTGCGCACTATCCTGGGTCTGGCTTGACAGTGGGACTGTGGCAACCACTGTCGTCGATGGTACGGCTGACACTCTAGGACCGGACCACTAGTCGCCACATAACCACCTGGAGGGGCCATGCCAAACATAGGTGAGAATGACGGCCCTACCGGCGACGACGTCACTGATGGACCCGCAACCGAAGGGGGAGCTACAGCAAACTGAGGCTGCCTCATCAGTGGACGAGGAGCCTGTAATGCAGCCAAAATTCGTTTCTGGCCTGCCACTAGTTCAGCAAACACTTCCTGTTGAACAACCTGGGTCTCCGCCACACACAGGAGCGAATTCCACAGTGCTTGCATAGCGGGATCTAATGTGGACTCATCTAGTGCTTCCAGCTTGCCTAGTTCCTGCAATCTACTACCTAGTCTAGCTTTTCTCATTATTGCTCTTCTTCTTCTCTCTGCTGCTTCATCCAACTGCCACTACAACTCGTCCTAAAGTTCTTCAACTTGGAGGATCATCCTGAAGTTCTTCAGCTCGGAGGATTTCATAATCCTCCGTCGTGAGTTGAGCCTGCTGGCTGACTTGCAAGCCAACACTCTGGCTAATGGAAGCCCGAGAACCACTCTGACTAACTCTTCACGAAGTGTCCTGTGAAGAGGCCTGCGACATGGTAGAGGAAGTAGCCATGGTTGTACCGGTGCTAGCTGTAATCCTACACCTAGCACTGGCCTCAGCCACCCTCGCTCTTCTTGCCGTTGTTCTCTACGAAAGTCAAAGGTCGACTGAGAGCAGTTCCACGAGTAGTCCTACGGTCGTCCACTAACGACTCCTCACTAGTGCTTGCATCACTCATGAGATACAGTGTGTGTGATCTAAACTAGAATCCACATTGAATCCTACCTCAACATGACACACAACCGATTATGATACACAACTAACTTCGGTCGGCCTGGACAGAAACAGTTAGGTGGTTAGGTGTCACCCAGTGGTAGATCCTACACGGAATATTAAATCTGTTTTTAGAATACTCCAATTATACAGATTGCAATGCAGCAAAGAATATACTACTCTATCTGCAGTTGTCTGCCAGTTGTTAGTCAAGTCCGTAACAACTAAATAATCAAAAAAATAAAAATAATGCTCGCTGCAGAAATGTATGTTGGATGGCAGTTTATCTGATTAATGCCACCACGAACAGTTACCGGAATCCAACCCTTTCCCTGTATCCCTCTTGAGTAGTCACTTTGTGTCGACGTTCCTCGACATCAGGTTGAGCAGCGTGTCTAAAGGTGTGCAATCCGGCCCACCACTGTACCCCAAGTCAACGTCGAACTTGCCAGCCATGCACATTATTTATCCTCGCATGCAACGAGCCTTACACCCGGCTTGATCTGGCTGATCAGGAGGCATTTAAACCACCAGTACCTCCGAGCCTGTTTTTGCCGACCCCGAATTTCACTGCGCTTCGAGTTTTGCCGAGCCTGGGTACCACTGTTTTCTTTCTGGTACTCTCACGGAAAGAACAGAACAAAACAAAACAAAAAAGAARAARAAAAGTTGCTGCCGTGAACCTCARAAAAAAAAAAAAAAAAAAAAAAAGGAAACAAAGCTTTGGCCGTGATTGCAGTTGTATACATTCTTAGAAGTGGTAGTGTGAGTCTACCCTCAATGAGGGCATCTCAGCCCCGTGGCCAGGTTGTCAGATTCCAAAAAGAGAATAAAAGGGGGGGGAAATGGGCACATGGATCAAGCCGTGAAAATGGCTGGATACATTCCCCTAAGTGCCAGTGTGATGAGCCTTACAATCCTCTGACAAAACACAGTTTGAGCAGACCACGGACAGCTTGAGCAATTCACAGGCAGGGGACTCATAAGAAACACACGACCAAGAAAAAAAGAAAACAGTAACATTCAGAATGTGACCGCCTTACCTGTGAGGTGCATTCTGTGGAGGAAGATTGTGAGCACGGCCTCCTGGATTACCCAGCCCGACATCATTGCAGTAGAGAAAGCATTTTTTTTCCCCCTTTTTCCGTTCACTCACGGCACTATAAAATTCAGATTTATGGGACATTGCCGACCCTATGTCCCACCCCCGAAAAGTTCGGGTACTGGCCAAGACATCGTAATTTCCCAACACTCGCAGAGGTACTGGTGGTTTAAGGAGATCTCTCGTAACTCCTCAGGAATTATTTAACGTCGTAGACAGGACGACGATCACAGCCATAATCAACACCGAGTCCCCGCCAGAAATATTTAGAGACAGTCTAGTAAGCGTTTGTTCAAAGGGTTGGCATGCCCTGCATGACCTCTATTGCGCAGCAGCAGAACCAAGGACTTGTGGCAAAGCACGCGTGTACTAGTCCCAGCGGGTTGGCATGGTGACCGTGACCCAAGTGCTTCGTCCAGGGCCCTTCAGAGGCGATGCCCGTCTCCCACCAGCTTGCCACCCAGGAAGAATGTTGACTCTTAAGGTTGAGCGCTCGCGACACCTCACATTGAGAGGACTCTCAAGACAAGACTCACTTCCCCACGGTAAGAAGCAATGAAGAGGGTATTTGTCCAAGGTTTTGCTATAATTGACTTTCTAGCCCCCTATTCTGAATGCCCCTCCTCCCCGGGTGCTGCAAGAGCGATTTTGTAAATGATGAGGGATTCAGACTAGGGATATGACGTTACACTACGATGGCCAGTTAATCCCCTCAGTTGAGGGCAATCAATGTTGCTCATCGGATTAATGATGTGTGCCTGCGTGACGATTCAGGTTATCACTCATGTTTATAGTAGGATGGACACGTGGCAAGGTTACATAACTCCTGTTTGTTTAAAAACTACCCCTCGCTGGACCCGGTTTCCAGCAGGTGTCGCTCCCCACCAATAGATGGAGCCTCCCCGAGCATGCTAGTGGTGTCTGCCCTTATCAACACCCCTAGCATGCACTCGGGTTGTTTCTAGGAAAAAAGAAAACAAAAAAAACACAAAAAGAGGATAGATAAGGAAGGAAGCTACGTACCTCATAATCTTGCCCCCAACCACAGATTTCTCACCGGCAACCTAATGTGCATTTATGATCACCGGTCTTTGCCTCGGCACAACCAACAGAAGAATGTAGTTCCACCTCGGCTTAAATGCCACATCAGCGAGCTCTCATTATCCAGCATACAATCCTAATGTCACCACATAGCTTCTTGGCGCCCCCACACGACCCTGGGTCGCCTACCGTTCAACGCCCAAGCCTTATCACTGCCCCACACCTCATGCGAAGCACCGAACAGCTATTGCGAAGAACCAATGAGCGCAGTTCGAACCCGCTCCGATACCAAATTGTAAGGAAAATGAACAGAAGCGAGATGACAATATTCAGATTGCACAATCACATTGAAAGCCAAATCGTATCACAGTGCTCAGAAAGCAACATTGCACCGATGTAACACCAATGGAGAATCGTGGCACTGAAAGTCAATGTCAATGAGAGTTTGCTCTCGCCACCACCAACATATGTATCCAGTCTCTATCTCCCTACTTGGCGCTCGGCGCCCAGCCTACTCCCTACACAGCTACAACTAGCCTACTAATTGACAATGCAACTGTTGACGTCAGCAGCCTCCGAAGTACTTGAAGATGTCACCCATGCAGACCATCGCCAATACCAGGCATGTGCCCTCACATCATCATCATCATCATCATCATCCTTCTCTTTCTCTCTCCCTTGTCTCTCTCCCACGTCTTCCCTTTGTACACCCAAAGACCACCCCTGCGCCTCACTATACATCCAAGCCCGCCAGCTATGGAGGCTGGGCCATGGCGCTGCCCTCAGCAGCGCCCTGCTCTCTGCACGACCGCCCGTGCTTGCACCTCGCCACTCAGCGCTAGCAGCAGCCCACGAGCTTCACCTCCAGCAGCGTTGCCGCCAGCATGCGAGTGCCCGAATGCCTGGCCAGGCAGCGAGCTCTTCCCTATATGGAAAGAGCTGGCCTGCCTTCGCAGCCTGGCTGGCCTGGGCCTGGGCCCAGAAGCTTCCGGTAGGCCCCAGGATGTTGCGCCTCAGGTGCAGCTACTAGGCCTCGTTCGGTTGGGCCTCCCAATTGTTTGTGTATGAGGCTGCGAATCTCGTCCAGGGCCTGTGCTTTCGGAAGAGCCTGGAAGGCAGTCGAATTTCCTTTCTTCTTGGCCTGTGTTTTCCTCAACCAACTGGCGCGACGAAACTACCTGGACCCCAAATACGAAATTGACAGCTGAGGGCCTCTCGTAATATGTTAGGCCCGCCTTCACTTAGGGCGGGCACGGATGCAACAGGGGGCCCTAAGGCTTGCCGAAGACCCAGATCCTCGCATTCCCTCCTCCTGTACTTCGATAGTACTCTGGGAAGTCTTCTATTCTGCAAGCATCTTCCCTTTGATATCTTTTTCATAGCCTGCAATGACTTGAGGTGCAGTTGTCATGAGCTCTTCTTGGGTGAACCACCGATCTTCGCTGGGATCCAGATGATGTCTGAATCTGACCCGGTATTGCACTTTTGGCTTAGGAGGGTGGCCTCTGCCCGGTGGTCGAGGAACAGGCATCAGACGATGCTCCACGATTTCGTCGATGTCCACTTCGCCATCCATGGTTGGGGGCAGCATTGACCGTTTGGAGGGAAACTTCGCAGTTTTTGCGAAAGGTGCCAGCTTCGATGCGTGAAAAACAGGGTGTGTCCGTAGATGAGGTGGGATGCGAATCACATAAGAACGTCCATGCACCTGTTCCCCCACCATGTCTAGGACCTCCCAGGGACCGAAATATTGTGGCATTAGTTTCCTAGATATTCCCATTTCCTGTCCCAATTCTGATGACTTTACCTAGACCCTTTCCCCTACTTGAATGTTAGAAGGCCGTCTATGTTTATTATCAGATGCAATCATAGCATCCTGAGATTTCCTCATGTGCTCAACGACCTGCTGTAACATCTGTTCGTATGTGATAGCAAATTTTATGCTACCAAGTGTTGCAGTAGCCTGTTTTTCAAGTGGTAGGAAATCGAGGGCGGAACGGGGCTTCCAACCAAGATGCAGTTGGTTGGGAGTCATGCGAGTAGTACTATGTACTTCATTGTTGTACAGGCTAGCGACGAGCGGTAGTTTCTCGTCCTTGCCATCCTGGCTTGGCTTAATGTAGTGCCTTAGTAGATGTTGCACTACTTTGTTCACCTGTTCCGCCTGTACATTTGACTCAGGGTGATTCCCTGATGTCATTTGCAGTCTGGTTCCCATCTGTTGGGCAGTGTTGTACCACAGTTCGCTCGTAAAACGAACATCCCTCCCGTACCCAGTTGTCCATGAACAATCAGATGACATAGTTGGTTTTAGCAGTCTCAGGCATAGCGATCAGTCTTGCATACTTAGAAAAGCGGTCTACTATAACGAAGATGCGTCTTTTTCCAGACCTGCTGGTCACAAGAGTATCCATGAAGTCCATGGAGACACTCTGACCAGGACCTTCAGGAATCGGCAAGGGCTTGATGAGCCCAAGCGGAGCCTGAGTTCTAGGTTTGTCAAGTTGACAGACCTGACGGGTTTCAACATACTTCTTGGCATCTTCCATCATAGAAGGCCACTAGCATTTTTGTACTAAGTTAGCTGAAGTTTTCCTAAAACCGAAACGACCAGTTGCATCGTGACATTCCCCTAAAAATAAACTACGCAAAGACTCACTACTGGGAACACACAATCTTTTATTCCTTGCCTTTTCAAGAAACAGCAAGCCATCCACCATCGTAAATTCGTCAGAAGTTACCTTATATTTCTCTTTGAACTTACAGATGATCTCAGACATAACTGCATTTTGCTGGTAGGCCTTCACCAAAGATCGAGTTAGATCATTAGATATGTCGAATTCAGTCAATAATGCGGCCAGGTAATCTGCCCGACGTGAAAGTGCATCAACTACCTTGTTGTACTCTCCCTTGATAGGATCAAGTTGATAGTCATACATGTCTATCACCTGTATCCATCTCTTGAGTGTGTATGAGAGTACCGGTTATGTTTTGATCCAGCGCAAGGTCTCATGGTCATATCTTACATAGAAAAACCTGCCAAGGAGATAGTGTCTCCAGTGGACCAGCGCTCGGTACAAGGCATAGAACTCACGTTCATAAGTAGACCTAGCTAGTTTCTGAGATGGCATCTTTTTACTCATATACTCAATCGGTCTCAACTTTGGCCCCTCCTTTTGCGCAAGGATCGCGCCTATGCCATATTGGCTGGCGTCTGTGGTCACAACAAAAGGTTTATCAGGATCAGGAAGTTTGAGGACTTCATAGGGAGTCAGAGCGTACTTCAGTTTCTTGAAGCCCGCCTCATGCTCTTCAATCCACTCCCAAGGGGTGTCAAGTCCAGTTAGATTTGTTAATCGGGAAACTATAGTACTATAGTTCTTTACGAACGGACGATAGTAGCCCGTCATCCCCAAAAATGATCTGACCTCGATAACAGTCTGAGGTCTGGCCCGGTCACGTATGCTGGCCACCTCAGCATCATCCGGCCTCAATCCCTCTGCTGAGATTTCATGACCCAAGTACAAGATCTTGGTGCGACCGAACTCGCATTTCTCCAAGTTAACCTTGTACTGGTGCCGTCTTAGGAGACCTAGCACTATTTTCAAGTGCTCAACGTGCTCCTTTATAGTCCTACTAAAGATAAGAATATTGTCAAGGTACAAGACGATAAACTTGTCTAAGTAATCATGAAATATCCTGTTCATTGCATGCTAGAACGTACCAGGTGCTCACCATAAACTCGTACAGACCCTACCTGGTCTGAAATGCGGTTTTGTGCTGGTCCTCAAGTATAATGGCAACTTGATGGTATCCGGACTTCAGATCTATCTTGGTGAAGTACCGGCATCCCTGCACTTTATCCAAAACGTCGTTGATGCGGGGTAGGGGCTCCGCGTTCTTAATGGTGATGGCATTGAGGCCCCTATAGTCAATGCACACCCTTAGGGTACCTCCCTTCTTTGGGACAAATAAGACTGGCGCACCGTAAGGGGAGGTACTAGGCCGAATCCATCCCTTTTCTGTGAGCTCCTTGAGCTGGCGGCGGAGCTCATCCAACTCCGCAGGAGACATCCTATAGATTTGTCCTCTAGGTACCTTACTACCTAGAACAACCACTATTCCATGGAACACCACCCTTTCTACCACGTCTGTGGGCTCCTCAAAAAGGTATGAATATGTTGCGACGACTGATTCTATCTTTGGGGGTGTTTTAACGGCCTACCTTTTCTCAGAGACAAAAACTAGATACATGCCTTCCTCGCGATTCTGCTAGTAGTAGTTATAGAAAGAGGAAGCACACATGCAGCCGTAGTTCTCCACTCGATTGCTAGCCTTATACTTTTGTAGTCTAACGATCCTACCATTTGGCAACTTGTGTATCAACACCTTCCTATCACAATCAAACTGAGGTTGCGCTACCTCGAGATAGTACATGCCTAGTAGCAAATCGAAGGGCAGTTCGTCGCTGACGAGGAATGAGATTTCAAGTCTCACTTCCCCTCCTCCATAAGAAAAGGAACAGACTACGTCCTTGACATAGTCTTTAACAATCATTTGGTGCTTGTTCGCTAGCGTAAAAGCTACAACTCTGCTAAGTCGCTGCACTTGGTCCCCTAAGCGCAGTCTATCCACACAAGCACGACTGATGAAGTTTCGTGTAGAGCCTATGTCTGCGAAGGCGCCAACTTTGCGGCCACCTACATCAACCTCTACCACGAAATGTTCACCCTTTGGACCTCTACTAATCATCGCCCAAGAGTCTCTGGGGTCCTTCCCTGACTACTCAATCTCTAGCTCTTCTAGGGCCTCAGACACATCTCTCGAACAGAGCGTCGGTGGGTCTGAATGTGTCTACGGGGCGATATGTGGGTCACTAGCCCTGGCCAACGCCTGAAGTGGGGAAGGTAACATTACCACTTCAGCGCGAGTAAGAGAGGCTAAAACTCCTACTGGCCCGAGGTGTTTCCCTGTAAAGTGCTCGCAGAAGCACTGCCAGGGTTCGATGATAGTCCCACCACCGTTGGTGAGGGTACCCTCGTTAGGACTTTCTTGCCTCTGCATGTTCGGGACGTGTGGCCAAAGTTGCCACAATTCATGCACATACCCCTAGCGACTCAGTCCCTCCACACATACTCTAAGCCAAGTTTCACCCATGCGGGTGTTCCTTGGTCGCCCTGACCCGTAGACCGGCCTACCTTCTTTTTCTCGGTCCCCCTAGCCTTTTCTTTGATAGGTGCCACGACTCCCCCATCCGAAGTCTCGCTGGCCCCATCGTGCTCTGTCTCCTCCCCAAGGTCTGGGAAGTCGTCAATTTCTGTTGCCCGACCATCGTGGTCGACGAACATAAGTTGACCTTTCTTCTTCCAGTCCTGGGGTAGTCTCTTCTTCCTACCATCTCCCTGACTCTGATGCGCAGATCCCGACTTGATCCCAACTTTGCCTCTATGTCTAAGGCCTTCTTGCTGAAGGAAGCGAAGTTGTGTTGTTTGACATAGGTCTCGTCTACCAGCTTTGTCCTAACCTCTGAAGGTAGACATCTAAGGTAATCCGTGAGGAGTACCTGCTGGTCATAGTGCACACCAGGTACCACGAGCAGACGTTCTACGGTATATGTGAGCTCTCTAACATTCTTGTACCTTCTGGCACAAAGACTATCGATTGCGTTCGTGGCCTTTTGTGCCCCTTGAGGGTCACACAACCTATTGTACACGGACCGTACGAACTCTTCCAATGTCTGGGCCTGGGCCCAGGCATCGAAGTTCTTATCGTAGCCCTACTGCTGCACTAGGACATTCAACCAGCGGGCTGCTGACCCCTCTAGGAAGGAGGCAACTACTACAACTTCTTGCTCCGACCTGGTAAGTTTGTGCCTCACATAGGTGGGCACCGTCCTCACCCAGGTATCCAAGTCCTCATCCTTCTTCCTGTCACCAGAGAAAGGCTTAGGACTCAGCAAGGGTATTTTGGGTATCCACTTCATAGGCTGCATTGGCCCAGGAGATGGTTGCAGTGGCTGCATAGCCACGGAAACAGGTTGTTGCGCACTATCCTGGGTCTGGCTTGACAGTGGGACTGTGGCAACCACTGTCGTCGATGGTACGGCTGACACTCTAGGACCGGACCACTAGTCGCCACATAACCACCTGGAGGGGCCATGCCAAACATAGGTGAGAATGACGGCCCTACCAGCGACGACGTCACTGATGGACCCGCAACCGAAGGGGGAGCTACAGCAAACTGAGGCTGCCTCATCACTGCACGAGGAGCCTGTAATGCAGCCAGAATTCGTTTCTGGCCTGCCACTAGTTCAGCCAACATTTCCTGTTGAACAACCTGGGTCTCCGCCACACACAGGAGCGAATTCCGCAGTGCTTCCATAGCGGGATATAATGTGGACTCATCTAGTGCTTCCATCTTGCCTAGTTCCTGCAATCTACTACCTAGTCTAGCTTTTCTCATTATTGTTCTTCTTCTTCTCTCAGCTGCTTCATCCAACTGGCACTGCAACTCATCCTGAAGTTCTTAAGCTTGGAGGATCTCATAATCCTCCGTCGTGAGTTGAGCCTGCTGGCTGACTTGCAAGCCAACACTCTGGCTAATGGAAGCCCGAGAACCACTCTGACTGACTCCTGACGAAGTGGCCTGTAAAAAGGCCTGCGACATGGTAGAGGAAGTAGCCATGGTTGTACTGGTGCTAGCTGTAATCCTAGACCTGGCACTGATCTCAGCCACCCTCGCTCTTCTTGTCGTTGTTTTCTCTCTAGCCTCTCTCCGCAGTCTCCTCTCGTCTCCTGGACCTAACTCTAGGAAAGTCAAAGGTCGACTGAGAGCAGTTCTACGAGTAGTCCTACGGTCGTCCACTAACAACTCCTCCTCACTAGTGCTTGCATCATTCATGAGCTACAGTGTGTGTGATGTAAACTAGAATCCACACTGAATCCTACCTCAGCATGACACACAACCGATTATGATACACAACTAACTTCGGTCGGCCTGGACAGAAACAGTTAGGTGGTTAGGTGTCACCCAGTGTCAGATCCTACAGGGAATATTAAATTTATTTTTAGATTACTCTAATACAAATTGCAATGCAGCAAAGAATATACTACTCTATCAACAGCTGTCTGTCAGTTGTTAGTCAAGCCCGTAACAACTAAATAATCAAAAAAATAAAAATAATGCTCCCTGCAGAAATGTATGTTGGATGGCAGTTTATTTGATTAATGCCACCACGAACAGTTACCGGAATCCAACCCTTTCCCTGTATCCCTATTGAGTAGTCACTTTGTGTCGACGTTCCTCAATATCTGGTTGGTGTGCAATCCGGCCCACCCCCGTACCCCAAGTCAACGTCGAACCTGTCAGCCCCTGCACATTATTTATCCTCGCATGCAACGAGCCTTACACCCGGTGTAGGGCCGTACCCTGATAGACTTTCGAGCCTGAGTCGACCCCACTGCGGGTCCCATTTGGCTCGACCCGCCCACGCTCACGCTCAGGGCGCGGGCCGTTCGTCTCAGGGGCACCCCCACCTAGTGCTATGAGATGGGTGGGGTTGGACCGTTTACGAGAGGGCTTTACATTGGGGGATGTAGCTCCGCTCTCGCGTTAGATGGTAGCTCATTGGTCACTCGTGGCGTTTTCTCGATTCATTTAAGTGTGGCCAGGCAATTGCTCCTTCCAATACGCATGCGGTCCAGGGGGTTTATTGAGAACTTTTCTTCTTTTCGTGCATAGGCCAAGCGTCATCCTTGGGCCACACACCTTTTCTCTAGGCACAGCATCCTCTTATGGCATCATCGGGGTGTGGCGACGCCGTCCATCCCCTAGCCCCTATTTTTTGCTCGACACACGCATTACACTCACATATCCGTCGCTAGCCCTTAGTCTTTCCGGGCTTCCACATCGCATGCAAAGAGTCAAGACGCACACATCCATCATCCCAGGCCACAATACTTTTTCCTCGCCCCTTTTGTCCAAGCATCCCATGCCAAGGTCCTCCAGTTTCAAGGTCTATGCCAAGCCCGCGGTCTTCCCGTTCCGATCCCGCTCAAACCATCCCAAGCTACTCACCTGCACAAACCCACACAAGCAAAGACCGATCCAATCCCCCAATTGGGGTCAACGCATTGCCCTTCCCGCAAGCCTAAGTCCCTTTCCTTCCCAAGGTTCCTTCAACTTTTCCCTTCCCTTCGCAATAAAGCCATGCATCCTCCTTAGTCATGCAGTGGGGGAAATGGTTGAGTCAACAGACCTTTTCCAAGCTCTCAATCTTCCGCTTTTCTCCCGGATCCCGCCCCTTTCACTTTTCTCAAGTGACCCTCTTTTTCCTTTTTGGTGGCACAAGGGACCGGCAGCCCTCCCCTTGCCCTACTCCACCAAGTGAAGACCGAGTTTGTTTACCGTTCGTTCCCTAGCAATGTAGCAAGTGAGGGAAAAGAGGTTAGTCATGTGCCAACAAGGACGAGGGGAGGGTGGAGGAGATGAGGGTTTTAGGGGAGAGAATAAAGGAAGAGAGAGAGAGAGAGACGAAGAGGGAGGGAAGGTGAGGGAAAGAGAGAGGAGAGAGAGAGAGAGGAGGAAAGAGAGAGAGCGAGAGGAGGAGGGAGAGAGCGAGGGAGAGTGAGAGAGAGAGAGGGGGAGAGAGAGAGGGAGAGAGAGACGAAGGAAGAAGCCTCAAGTCCCTAACCAATCTCACTCATTAGCGTACCCTATCGTCCTATCTAGTGTTCCTAGCGCCCCTCGGCGCCTTCGTTACTTACGACCTTCGAGCGACGGACGAGGACGGAGGAGGAAGAAGGTGCAAGGAGACCGGTTATGGTGGATGGGTGAAGGTGATGGTGGAGGAAGAGGGTGCAAGGTGGTTGACTAAGGTGGATCGGTGGTGGAGGAAGAAGGTGGAAGGTGACCACCGGCTATGGTGGACGGGTGAAGGTGGTGGTGGAGGAAGAGGGTGCAAGGTGGTTGGCCATGGTGGATGGGTGGTGGAGGAAGAAGGTGGAAGGTGGTTGGCTATGGCGGACGGGTGAAGGGGGTGGTGCAGGAAGAGGGTGCAAGGTGACCGGCTATGGTGGGTGGGTGAAGGAGATGGTGGAGGAAGAAGGTGCAAGGTGACTGGCTATGGCGGACGGGTGAAGGGGATGGTGGAGGAAGAGGGCCGGCTATGGTGGATGGGTGAAGGGGATGGTGGAGGAAGAAGGTGGAAGATGG
>BFEA01000141.1:2454061-2465433 GCA_003427395.1 Chara braunii
ACCCAAACATCAAGATGATCAAGAACTAAAGTTGCGATTTACATCCAAGTGAAAAATTGGAGAGAAAGTGAGAGTTGGGTGAGTAGAACTCACCCTAAGGGGGAAAGTGGCGGTTTACATAGGAGTGAAGATCAAGGCAAATCTAGCACTAATCCTCACCCAAACATCACGATGATCAAGAATTAAAGTTGCGATTTACATCCAAGTGGGAAATTGGAGAGAAAGTGACAGTTGGGTGAGTAGAACTCACCCAAATGCAAGAAATGACAAGGGGGAAAGTGGCGATTTACATAGGAGTGAAGATCAAGGCTAATCTATCACTAATCATCACTCAAACATCAAGATGAAGAAGGGGAAGAAGAAGAGGAGGAAGAAGAAGAGGGAGAGGAAGAAGAAGGAGAGGAGGAAGGGGAGGAAGAGGGAAGAGAAGAAGAGGAAGAAGAAGGAGGGGGAGGAGAAGAAGAAGGAGGAGGAAGAAAAAGAGGAAGAAGAAGAAGAGGAAGAGGAAGAAGGGGAAGAGGAAGAGGAGGAAGAAGAAGAGGAAGAAGAAGAAGAAGAAGAAGGAGGAGGAAGAGGTCCTCCTCTTCACTCACCTCCTTGGTGTCTTGGGATGGAGTACCAATCTTGATGAAGGTCTTCCTCTCCTTGCTCAACCACCCCCTTGGCTATGGCTTCCTTCTCCTCCAAGCTCTTCTCCTCCTTCCTTTTTCACTCCCTCCCAAGTTGCCACAAGCTCCAACCACTATGGCTATGGAGTCCTTCCCTCTAGGAGGGCTAATGAGACTCCCTCTAGCCTTCCTCTCTTCCTCACAACCTGGGAGGTATGGCGGATCACCTTCCCTACTACCACTAGCCTGTAGCGTCCTACACACTAGCTCACAGTCTCCTCTAAGCTCCCGAACTGGCAGGGGTTCCCCTCACTTCACTCCAAGTGAGTGTAGTGCTCTCATGGGCACATTTGGGCAGCATGGGCACTCCTAATGCAAATGGGAGTGTGGCGGACTGAACTCCCAGCTTATGTAGGCTGGAAATAGCAGTCCGGCCAGCCCATGGGCCTCCCCATGTGCCCCATAGTGAACCAAGGTACCCCCATGGCCAATTTTCACCACTAGGCCTCTCTAGGGGCACCTGGGCCTCATTTTGGCCTGGTACATGCAGTCCGAGTGGTTGGTACCAACTCGGATTGCCCCTTGGGCCTTTTTCCAGCCTCATACCACTTGAAAAATGCTGCCCCCTTGAGTCCAAGGCCCAAGGGACAACCTACTTGGAAGAGAAGGGCCTACAAAGCCTTTTTCTCGACTTTTTTTTATTTTGGCCTCCCTTGGGTAGGCCGGAGCATTTTTCCATGTGGTGGCACATTTTCAGCCTTGGATTAGGCTGAGATCCATGGCCAGCATTATTCTGAGCTACCCCATGGTGACCCTTGCTTTAAATTTGAGCCCCTAAGTTCAATTTTTCAATTTTTGGTGCATCTGGCTCTCTTTTTGGGCCAAATGCACAATTCTGTCTTTTTCCCTCTTTTGTTTCTTTCCATTTTGGGCTACAACCTCATTCCGGAGCTAGCCGTTTTGAGCTGGCCCACAAAAAATGGTTGTTTCTTCTCCACCATGAGATCTGATCTCAGATTCATGGTCAAAAAGAAAACCGGTCATTTCTCCTTTGCATTTTCTCTCATTTTTGCCTTTTTAATTCAGATATTGTTGAGATATGGCCCCAAGGGCCATATCTCAGCAATCCAGATTGCCCTCCCTCATCCTAGGAGGGATGAGGTCATCATTGGGACCTGCCAGTCCCTACTGCAGCAGTCCCAATAGGCCGGCACCTTCTCCTCCACCCTTTTCTCCCGTTTTGTCTCATTCTCCCTCTATTTTCTCCCCTTTTTTTTTTTTCTCCCGTTTTGTCTCATTCTCCCTCTATTTTCTCCCCTTTTTTTTTTCTTTCTCTTTTATTTTTGTTGTAACAAGTGTCAAATAGTTGCGCACTCTCTTTCTAGGCCTTAGAACCTCATTCATGGCCAGGTTCATGACCGGTTGTCGGCTGTTATACCTCGGATTTCCAAAGTGGCATGCCCATGCTCCTAGGGGGCTCATTTTACTCCAGTTAGTCTCAATTTTGAGCCCCCTTGGCTCCGATTATTTTTTTCCAGCCTTTCCCTCGCATGGATCCCCATGGGCTCTTATTTTCCTATGCCTAGTTAGTCCGAGATATCTCGGACTGCTGGGCAGCCCCCTCCTCACTCATTTTTTCTTCGTTTTCGTCCCCGGTTCTCCCGTTTGGGCTCCCCTAGTGTTCGCACTGGTGGCACAAATATTTCCCACAGTCAATATCCTCGATCTTGACGGCGTAGTTGGCCTCGCACACCCACTCTCTCCATTAGCTTGTAGTTCTCCTTGAGACACCTCAAGTCCCCGCCGCTTTCCCGCGCTAGCCCCATTTTTCCGTCCCGCTGGCGGTGCCGTCGACAAATACCAATTTTCGACAATTTTTATTTGGGCCCATTTAGTCCTCGACATCACTGCGGTTGACGTCTTTTTTTTTTTTTTTTTTTTTTTTTTTTTGAGACTCCCCTTGTCCCGACAACCCCAAACCATTCTTCCATGTGTTTCGGGCACGCCGATCATTCCCGGTTACGGGACCCCCGCCTTGCCGTCACCGTTTGCAGTCATGCTCCCCTATGTCGACAAGCCCCACAACAAGCCTCGTGCCAAAAGAAAATGAAGCGTTAAATTCCCAGGTGTATCCGGACTCAATATTGGCTCTGGATGCACCTAAAACATGTGTTTTCCCCTCCCTATGCAGTCCGTTGCAACTCGGACTGCAGTAGGGGTCATTTTCTTAGTCCCAATGCCCCACAACTAGCCCCTAATTGAAAGAAAAAGAAGCGGTCAACTTCCAAGTGCATCTGATCTCCATTTTGGCTCCCGGTGCACCTAAAACATGTGTTTGGGCTCCCCTAGGTGATCCGTTATTTTTCGGTTGCAAGGGCCCTTGATTTTCTTTGATTTTCTCTGCAAAAATCAAAGAAAATCAAAGCCCTTTGTAACCGCCATATTCCAGAATGAATCTGGTCACATATGCATCTCCCCAAGTGGTCGTTTTTGGTTGTTAGTGTCCTTTTATCTTTTCTTTTCTTTTTCCTTTTTTCTTTTCTTTTTCTTTTCTTTTCTCTCCACTTGTGAACAGTAGGGACTTGTCAATCCCTACTTGCCGCAGTCCCTACTGACGGCCAACTCACTCATCCCCTCTCACCTCCAATTTTTTTTTTCTTTTTTTTTTCATTTTTCCTTTTTCTTTTCTTTTTGCATGCCAAGTGTCAACTAGTCGTTAAGGCCCTTTTCTAGGCTCTTCCTCTTAGTTTTGGCCCTTCCCATGCCCAAGGGCCAGTCCGTTATTTCTCGGACTGCACTTGTGGCCTTTCCATGCCCAAGGGAGCCTCCGTTTGCCTCTATCTCTTCCAAACGGTAGGCCCCCATGTTCCGATTTTTTTTCGGGAGGCCTATTTTTCTCATGGAGTCCCTTCTAGCTCCATTTTCTTGGGGGAGGTCAATCCGGGATTTTTCTGGATTACTGCCATGCCTCTACATCCATGTTCCTTTACTTTTCTTTTTCTTTTGGCCCTCCAGCTTGCTCCCACTAGCGCTCATGCTAGTGGCGCTAATATTCTTGGTTGTCAAGATCCTTTCTTTGATTATTTGCGCTTCACGGTACGTCATAATTTTTTCTTGGGACTTCACAAGTCCCCGCCACTTTCCCACGTTAGTCACCGACACTAGTCCGCTAGTGGTCCCGCCGGTACTCGTCCCGTTGGTGGTCCCGCCGGTGGTCCCTAACACTTTGTCCCGCCGATGGTCCCCGACACTTTGTCCCGCCGGTGGTCCCCAGCACTTTGTCCTCCTCATGTCCGGTGCGCCGTTCTCCCCGGACGCGGGTTCTTACTTGGCCCGTGGCCCCTTGGCCTTCTTGACGTTGCGCCCTGGTGGCCCCCTTGGCCCGAGTCACAACTTCATGCGCCAACACCTTACTATCTTCTCTTCTTGCGGCGTGCGACCCATGACGTCCCCTTTCCGGCGGTCCTTCTCCTTCTCGGGGGAACGACTGCCTTTGCTATTTTCTTGCGGTCTCCCGCCGCTCGCCGTTTCACTAGTCTCTCCTCGGTCCAGTGGCTCCGGCATCCCCGGGCAACCTCTAAATCTCTAAGTGTCAGTACTAATGCCTTCCTTCTTTTCTATCCTTCTTGCCTCTGGTTTTCTCTGCCGTGCACAATTCTGCAATATACCGCCTCTCGACGGGTAAGACTTATCTCGGGACCCACCAGTCCCGACACCGGTTTGATCTGGTTGATCAGGAGACATTTAAACCACCAGTACCTCCGAGCTTGTTTTTGTCGACCCCGAATTTCACTGCGCTCCGAGTTTTGTCGAACATGGGTACCACTCCGTTTTCTTTCCGGTACTCTCACGGAAAGAACAAAAAAAAACAAAAAAGAAGAAGAAAAGTTACGGCCGTGAACCTCAGAAAAAAATAAAAAAAGAAAAAGGAAACAAAGCTTTGGCCGTGATTGCAGATGTATACATTCTTGGAAGTGGTAGTGTGAGTGTGCCCTCAATGACGGCATCTCAGCCCCATGGCCAGGTCGTCAGATTCCAAAAAGAGAATACAATGAAAAAAAACGGGCACATGGATCCGACCATGAAAATGGTTGGATACATTCCCGTAAGTGCTAGTGTGATGAGCCTTACAATCCTCTGACAAAACACAGCTTGAGCAGATCACGGACAACTTGAGGAACTCACGGACAGGGGACTCATAAGAAACACACGACCAAGAAAAAAAGAAAACAGTAATATTCATAATGTGACCGCCTTACCTGTAAGGTGCATTCTGTGGAGGAAGATTGTGAGCACGGCCTCCGTGGACTACCCAGCCCGACATCATTGCAATAGAGAAAGCATTTTTTTTCCACCTTTTTCCGTTCCCTCGCGGCACTATAAAATTTAGATTTATGGGACACTGCCGACCCTATGTCCCACCCCCGAAAAGTTCGGGTACTGGCGAAAACATCGTAATTTCCCAACACTCGTAGAGGTACTGGTGGTTTAAGGAGATCCCCCGTAACTCCTCAGGAATTATTTAACGTCGTAGACAGGACGACGATCACAGCCAGAATCAACACTGAGTCCCCGCCAGAAATATTTAGAGACGGTCTGGTAAGCGTCTGTTCAAAGGGCTGGCATGCCCTGCATGACCTCTATTGCGCAGCAGCAAAACCAAGGACTTGTGGCAAAGCACGCGTGTACTGGTCCCAGCGGGTTGGCATGGTGACCGTGATCCGAGTGCTTCGTCCAGGGCCCTTTAGGGGCAACGCCCGTCTCCCACGAGCTTGCCACCCATGAAGAATGTTGACTCTCAAGGTTGAGCGCTCGCGACACCTCACATTGAAAGGACCCTCAAGACAAGACTCACTTCCCCACGGTAAGAAGCAATAATTGACTTTCTAGCCCCCTATTCTGA
This sequence comes from Chara braunii, assembly GCA_003427395.1. Taxonomy (NCBI): domain Eukaryota; kingdom Viridiplantae; phylum Streptophyta; class Charophyceae; order Charales; family Characeae; genus Chara; species Chara braunii. The sequence continues at coordinate 2,459,573 of BFEA01000141.1, forward strand.
ATGCCCCTCCTCCCCGGGTGCTGCAAGAGCGATTTTGTAGATGATGAGGGATTCAGTATGACGTTAGACTGCGATGGCCAGTTCATCCCCTCGGTTGAGGGCAGTCAATGTTGCTCATCGGATTAATGATGTGTGCCTGCGTGTCGATTCAGGTTATCACTCATGTTTATAGTAGGATGGACACGTGGCACGGTTACATACCTCTTGTTTGTTTAAAAACTACCCCTTCCTAAAATGTTCAGGGACGCTGGACCCGGTTTCCAGCAGGTGTTGCTCCCCACCAATAGATGGAGCCTCCCCGAGCATGCTAGTGGTGTCTGCCCTTATTAACACCCCTAGCACACACTCGGGTTGTTTCTTGGAAAAAAAAAAACAAAAAAACAAAAACAAAAAGAGGATAGATAAGGAAGGAAGCAACGTACCTCATAATGCTGCCCCCAACCACAAATTTCTCACCGGCAACCTGATGTGCATTTATGATGACCGGTCTTTGCCTCGGCACAACCAACAGAAGAATGCAGTTCAACCTCGGCTTAAATGCCACATCAGCGAGCTCTCATCATCCAGCGTACAACCCTAATGGCACGCAGTTCGAACCAGCTCCGATACCAAATTGTAAGGAAAACGAACAGAAGCGAGATGACAATATTCAGATTGCACAATCATATTGAAAGCCAAATCGTATCACAGTGTTCAGAAAGCAGCATTGCACCGATATAACACCAATGGAGAATCGTGGCACTGAAAGTCAATGTCAATGAGAGTTTGCTCTTGCCACCACCAACATATGTATCCAGTCTCTATCTCCCTACGTGGCACTCGGTGCCCAGCCTACTCCCTACACAGCTACAACTAGCCTACTAATTGACAATGCAACTGTTGACGTCAGCAGCCTCCGAAGTACTTGAAGATGTTGCCCATGCAGTACATGGCCAATAAGGTATGTGCCCTCACATCATCATCATCATCATCATCATCCTTCTCTCTCTCTCTCCTTTCTCTCTCCCACGTCTTCCCTTTGTACACCCAAAGACCACCCCTGCGCCTCACTATACATCCAAGCCCGCTAGCTATGGAGGCTGGGCCATGGCGCTGCCCTCAACAGCGCCCTGCACTCTGCACGACTGCACATGCTTGCACCTCGCCGCTCAGTGCTAGCAGCAGCCCACGAGCTTTAGCTCCAGCAACGCTGCCACCAGCATGCGAGTGCCCGAATGCCTGGCCAGGCAGCGAGCTCTTCCCTATATGGAAAGGGTTGGCCTGCCTTCGCAGCCTAGCTGGCCTGGGCCTGGGCCCAGAAGCTTCCGGTAGGCCCCTGGATGCTGCGCCTCAGGTGCAGCTACTGGGCCTCGTTCAGTTGGGCCTCCCAACTGTTTGTGCATGAGGCTGCGAATCTCGTCCAGGGCCTGTGCTTTCGGAAGAGCCTGGAAGGCCGTGGAATTTCATTGCTTCTCGGCCTGTGTTTTCCTCAACCAACTGATGCGACGAAAGTGCCTGGACCCCAAATACGAAATTGACAGTTGAGGGCCTCTCGTAATGTGTTAGGCCCGCCTTCACTTAGGGCGGGCACAAATGCAACAGGGGGCCCTAAGGCCTTCCGAGGACCCAGATCCTCGCATTCCCTCCTCCTGTACTTCGATAGTCCTCTGGGAAGTCTTCTATTCTGCAGGCATCTTCCCTTTGATATCTTTTTCGTAGCCTGCAATGACTTGAGGTGCAGTTGTCATGAGCTCTTCTTGGGTGAACCACCGATCTTCGTTGGGATCCAGATGATGTCTGAATCTGACCCGGTATTGCACTTTTGGCTTAGGAGGGTGGCCTCTGCCTGGTGGTCGAGGAACACGCATCAAACAATGCTCCACGATTTCGTCGATGTCCACTTCGCCATCCATGGTTGGGGCCAGCATTGACCGTCTGGAGGGAAACTGTGCAGTTTCTGCGAAAGGTGCCAGCTTGGATGCGTGAAAAACAGGGTGTGTCCGTAGATGAGGTGGGACGCGAATCACATAAGAACGTCCATCCACCTGTTCCCCTACCATGTCTAGGACCTCCCAGGGACCGAAATATTGTGGTATTAGTTTCCTAGATATTCCCATTTCCTGTCCCAATTCAGATGACTGTACCTAGACCCTTTCCCCTACTTGAAAGTTAGAAGGCCGTCTATCTTTATTCTCAGATGCAATCATAGCATCCTAAGATTTCCTCATGTGCTCAACGGCCTGCTATAACATCTGTTCGTATGCGATAGCAAATTTTATGCTACCAAGTGTTGCAGTAGCCTGTTTTTCAAGTAGTAGGAAATCGAGGGCGGAACGGGGCTTCCAACCAAGATGCAGCTGGTTGGGAGTCATGCCAGTAGTACTATGTACTGCGTTGTTGTACAGGCTAGCGACGAGCGGTAGTTTCTCGTCCTAGTCATCCTGGCTTGGCTTAATGTAGTGCCTTAGTAGATGTTGCACTACTTTGTTCATCTGTTCCGCCTGTCCATTTGACACGGGTGATTCCCTGATGTCATTTGCAGTCTGGTTCCCATCTGTTGGGCAGTGTTCTGCCACAGTTCGCTCGTAAAGCGAACATCCCTCCCGTACCCAGTTGTCCATGAACAATCTGATAACAAAGATGCGTCTTTTTCCAGACCTGCTGGTCACAAGAGTATCAGACTACGTCCTTGACATAGTCTTTAACAATCATTTGGTGCTTGTTGGCTAGCGTAGAAGCTACAGCTCTGCTAAGCCGCTGCACTTGGTCCCCTAAGCGCAGTCTATCCACACATGCACGACTGATGAAGTTTTGTGTAGAGCCTATGTCTGCGAAGGCGCCAACTTTGCGGCCACCTACATCAACCTCTACAACGAAATGTTCACCCTTTGGACCTCTACTGATCATCGCCCAAGAGTCTTTGGGGTCCTTCTCTGACCACTCAGTCTCTAGCTCTTCTAGGGCCTCAGACACATCTCTCGAACAGAGCGTCGGCGGGTCTGAATGTGTTTGCGGGGCGATATGTAGGTCACTAGCCCTGGCCAACGCCTGAAGTGGGGAAGGTAACGTTACCACTTCAGCGCGAGTAAGAGCGGTTAAAACTCCTACTCGCCCGAGGTGTTTCCCTGCGAAGTGCTCGCACAAGCATTGCTAGGGTTCGATGATAGTCCCACCACCGTTGGTGAGGGTACCCTCGTTAGGACTTTCTTGCCTCGATATGTTCGGGACGTGTGGCCGTAGTTGCCAGAGTTCATGCACGTACCCCTAGCGACTCGGTCCCTCCACACCTCATACTCTAAACCAAGTTTCACCCATGCGGGCGTTCCTTGGTCGCCATGACCCGTAGACCGGCCTACCTTCTTCTTCCAGGTCCCCCTAGCCCTTTCTTTGATGGGTGCCACGACTCCCCCATCCGAAGTCTCCCTGGCCCCATCGTGCTCTGTCTCCTCCCCAAGGTCTGGGAAGTCGTCAATTTTTGTTGCCTGACCATCGTGGTTGACGAACATTAGTTGACCTTTCTTCTTCCAGTCCTGGGGTAGTCTCTTCTTCCTACCATTTCCCTGACTCTGATGCGCAAATCCCAACTTTGCCTCTATGTTTAAGGCCTTCTTGCTGAAGGAAGCGAAGTTGTGTTGTTCGACATAGGCCTCGTCTACCAGCTTTGTCCTGACCTTTGAAGGCAGACATCTAAGGTTAATCCGTGAGGAGTACCTGCTGGTCATAGCGCACACCAGGTACCACGAGCAGGCGTTCTACGGTATATGTGAGCTCTCTAACATTCTTTTACCTTCTGGCACAAAAACTATTGATTGCGTTCGTGGCCTTTTGTGCCCCTGTCTGGGCCTGGGCCCAGGCATCGAAGATCTGACCGTAGCCCTGCTGCTGCACTAGGCCATTCAACCAGCAGGCTGCTGACCCCTCTAGGAAGGAGGCAGCTACTACAACTTCTTGCTCCGGCTTGGTAAGCTTGTGCCTCACATAGGTGGGCACCGTCCTCACCCAGGTATCCAAGTCCTCATCCTTCTCCCTGTTTCCAGAGAAAGGCTTAGGACTCAGCAAGAGTATTTTGGGCATCCACTGCATAGGCTGCATTGGCCCAGGAGATGGTTGCAGTGGTTGCATAGCCACCGAAACAGGTTGTTGCGCACTATCCTGAGTCTGGCTTGACAGAGGGACTGTAGTAACCACTATCGTCGATGGTACGGCTGAGACTCTTGGACCGGACCACTAGCCGCCACATAACCACCTAGAGGGGGCATGCCAAACACAGGTGAGAATGAAGGCCCTACCGGCGATGGCGTCACTGATGGACCCGCAACCGAAGGGGGAACTACAGCAAACTGAGGCTGCCTCATCACTGGGCGAGGAGCCTGCAACTAGTTCAGCTAACACTTCCTCTTGAACAACCCGGGTCTCCGCCACACAAAGGAGCAAATTCCGCAGTGCTTGCATAGCGGGATCAAATGTGGACTCATCTAGTGCTTCCAGCTTGCCTAGTTCCTGCAATCTACTACCTAGTCTGGCTTTTCTCATTATTGCTCTTCTTCTTCTCTCTGCTGCTTCATCCAACTGCCACTGCAACTCATCCTAAAGTTCTTCAACTTGGAGGATCTCATAATCCTCTGGTGTGAGTTGAGCTTGCTGGCTGACTTGCAAGCCAACACTCTGGCTAATGGAAGCCCGAGAACCACTCTGACTTACTCCTGACGAAGTGGCTTGTGAAGAGGCCTGCGACATGGTAGAGGAAGTAGCCATGGTTGTACCGGTTTAGGGGCCATACCCTGAAGGACTTTCGAGCCTTGGTCGATCGCGCTGCGGGTCCCATTTGGCTCGAACGGCCCACGCTCACGCTCAAGGTGCGGGTCGTTCGTCTCAGGGGCACCCCCACCTAGTGCTATGAGATGGATGGGGATGTGCCATTTGCGAGAGGGCTTTAAATTGGGGGATGTAGCTCCGCTCTCGCGTCAAGATGGTAGCTCTTTAGTCACTCGTGGCGTTTTCTCGATTCAATTAAGCTTGACCAGGCAATTGCTCCTTCCAATACACAAGCAGTCCAAGGAGTTCGTTGGGGATTCGTCTTATTTCGTGTGTAGGCCAAGCGTCATCCATTGGGCCACACACCTTTTCACTAAGTCTAGTGGCTCAAGACAGCCCCTACGGCATCCTTGGGGTTGGGTGGCATCGCCCGGACCCCTAGCCGCTACATCTTTTTTTTGCTTGAGCCACTAGCATTGCCTTCACCTATCCAAGACTGCCCTTAGTCCTTCCGGGCTCGCATTGCATTCAAGAGAGCCATTGCATTCAATCATCACACAAGCCACATCCAGGCGTCTGCCACTCGTCCAAGCATCCGACCATCAAACCCATCCTGCATTCATAGTTTAAGCGAGGTTTAAGTCCTTCCCTTGTCCAGTCTCCCACACTAGCCCTCGTCTGCGGATCCAGTCCAGATCAAGTCATCCCAAGCTTACTCACCTGCGCAAGACCACACAAAACGAAGGACCAAGTACAATCCCCATTGGGGTCAACACATCGCCCCTTCCCACAGGCCTAAGTTTCCTTTACCTTTGATGATCCTTTGGTTGTCCTTCCCACCCCTCAAGCAAACCATGCCTTCACCTTAGTCATGCAGTCGGGGAAGATGGTTGAGTCAAACTGACCTTGTTACAAAAACATCGCTCCGTTCCGCTTTCTCAGATGCTCACAACAGTCTGGTGCCTCTCCTTCTTGGTGGCACAAGGGACCGGCAACCCTCCCCTTGCCCTCGCTTTCCACCAAGTGAGCACCAAGTTCTTCACCGTTCGTTCCCTGGCAATGTAACAGGTAAGGGCAGAGGTTAGTCATATGTCATTGAGGGGAAGGGGTGAGGGGAGAGTCAAGGG
>BFEA01000141.1:2476612-2500086 GCA_003427395.1 Chara braunii
ACCACCCCCAACCCTTCTTCCACCTCCATCACCTACACCCATCCACCATAGCCGACAACCCCCAACCCTTCTTCCACCTCCATCACCTGCAACCATCCACCATAGCCGACCACTCCCAACCCTTCTTCCACCTCCAACACCTACACCCATCCACCATAGCCGACCGACCCCAACCCTTCTTCCACCTCCATCACCTACACCCATCCACCATAGCCGACCACCCCAACCCTTCTTCCATCTCCATCACCTACACCCATCCACCATAGCCGACCACCACAACCCTTCTTCTTCCTCCATCACCTACACCCATCCACCATAGCCAACCACCCCAACCCTTCTCCCACCTCCATCACCTACACCCATCCACCATAGCCGACCACCTCAACCCTTCTCCTTCCTCCATCACCTGCACCCGTCCACCATAGCCGGCCACCTCAACCCTTCTTCTACCTCCATCACCTACACCCATCCCCCATAGCCGACCACCTCAACCCTTCTTCTACCTCCATCACCTACACCCATCCCCCATAGCCGACCACCTCAACCCTTCCTCGCTTATCACCTCCCTCATCCACTTGAGGGCCATAGGGGCCGCCAGGGGGCACGCGAAGTCTCGGGTAGGGCCGGTCAAGATGGGGCAAGGGTCAAGGGCGGTTTGGATGTGGGGCCTCTCGTGTCCTCTCTCTCCCGCTTCCTCTCTTCCTCCCTTTTCTCTCTCTCTCTCTCTCTCTCTTTCTCTCTCTCTCTCTCTCTCTCTCTCTCTCCCGCCATCTTTCCCCTCCCTCCTTTTCCCAAGACCTTTGACTCTTGAGCTCTCCCCTCTCCCCCTCCCCTCCATGGCACGTGACTAACCTCTACCCTCACCTGTTACATTGCTAGGGAACGAACGGCAAGGGATTTGGTCCTCACTTGGTGGAAAGCGAGGGCAAGGGGAGGGTTGCCGGTCCCTTGTGCCACCAAGAAGGGAAGGCACCAGACTGTTGTAAGCCTCGGAAAAAGCGAAAAGGAGTGCTGTTTTTTTTGTGTGACAAGGTCAGTTTGAGTCAACCATCCTCCCCGACTGCATGACTAAGATAAAGACATGGTTCGCTTGAGGGAAGGGAAAGACAATCAAAGGATCATCGAAGGGCAAAGGAAGCTTAGGATTGTGGGAAGGGGCGTTGTGTTGACCCCAATGGGGATTGTATTTGGTCCATGCTTCGTGTGGTGTTGTGCAGGTGAGTAGCTCGGGATGGGTGTCGAGCGGGACTGGATCCGCCGGAAAAACTGGATAAGGGAGGGACTTAGACCTCGCATAAACTATGAATGCAGGATGGGTTTGACGGTTGGATGCTTGGATGAATGGTAGATGCCCAGATGCGGCTTGCATGGTGATTGAATGCAATGGCTCTCTTGAATGCAGTGTACGCCCGGAAGGACTAAGGGCGGTCTTGGATAGGTGAATGCAACACTAGTGACTGAAGCAAAATAAATATAGCGGCTAGGGGTCCGAGCGAAACCACCCCACCCCGAGATGCTGCAGGGGACTGCCTGCGTATTGGAAGGAGCAATTGCCTGGTCAGATGAAAAAGAATCAAGCAAACGCCACGAGTGCCTAAAGAGCTACCATCGAGAGCGGAGCTACATCCCCCAGTGTAAAGCCCTCTCGCAAAAGGCCTATCCCCATCCATCTCAAAGCACTAGGTGGGGATGCCCCTGGGACGAACGACCCGCGCCCTGAGCGTGAGCGTGGGCGGGTCGAGCCAAATGGGACCCGCAGTGGGGTCGACTCAGGTTCGAAAGTCCTTCAGGGTACGGCCCCTACAAAAATGGTGGAGGTGTCGGGTATTGGGTTAAACTGACCCTGACGATCTCGAGGGGGGCGCCCGACGCGTGACCGTGTACATAGCTGAAGATAAGGAATATGGACTTGTGTATGCTCTATCCCTTGAGGTGAATCGGATTTGAGGGTGGATGGGCGCATGGCAAGGCCAGGCCTGGAGGAATAACATCCATGCTCGCACACTTGATCAACCATCTCCCTTGGAGGTGACTTTAGTCCTCCTTCCTTCGGGCTGATGTTCGTCAGACCGGGGAAGCCTTGGGTAAGCCGCAGGTCGACCCTTCCTCTTCGTGTGAAAGAGGCTCCGGTTACCTGGCAGGCGGATGGGATTCCGGGCTAGTCCGGGTTCCAATGAAAATCCCGCGGCGGAGTGATCCGACCGACACGGGTGCTCTCTTTCCTTTTCTTCGGAGCCCAGCGGGCTCCGTGCACTGCACTTAAATGCTTGAAGGAACCTCATATGAACACAAGGGTAATCGAGAAGGAACAATCCTGCCCCATGAACGGACACATGAAGTGAAGACAAGGGGAATGAATGGAGTTGCTAGACTCCAAGAAAACTAGCTCACCTTTGAAGATGTTCACGAAAAAGAACCGGGCACTATGTATGGAAGTTAGGGGTGAGTGGCACACACTGTCTTGAGTGAAAACATGTGAACAATGGGTAGGAAGCGCTGGGTGCACCAGGGGAAAGGCACTTGTGTTGTATGTGTCCCACTTGGGACTTGTGATTGCATGATGGGGATATTGAGCGTCCTGCCTTTCGGAAGGAAAGGAGGGGTCTGCACCGGCCACTGCGGGTTGCCAAACGTCGTCCTCTTTTCCAGGCTGCCGTTTGTTCGTATGTGGGGGTCAGGCCACCGAGCTGTCTAACGGGAGTTTGTCACGCCGGGTCCTTAGTAGCATCTTCGTCCGCGCGGTGACGGGCTTCGGCTCGATTGATCTGTCGGGCGGAGTGTGAAACGTTTCTTTAGGCGGGGCCTAGCCTGTGGACTGGCGGGGGGAGTACCGCGGCATGCGAGCAGACAAAGCCTCGGAGGCAATTAGTAGCTTCTCGTAGTTTGGTTTGGTTAAGGTTGTTCCTTGTCGGACCGATGGAAGTGAATGCGTGGACGGCTGGCTCCAATGGCCCTACCGAGATGTGCGGGGTGATTCCCGAGATTAACGGTGGGTACACGAGCGACAAGTCGGGATGGGGTATTCTGGGCAAGAAGGTGAGGGTGACCCCCCACTAGAGTCTGGTTACCGCGCTCGCGACGGTTGAGCTGTGCTTGAGGTATGGGATAAAACTCTGCCGATAGTAACAGTGGAGAGACCATTTCCGGGGAGAAGGTCGGTGAGGAGATGACCGGTCGTGTGCCACGTTTGCCTGAATTTTGCTTTTTGTGCCTCGCTCTGTAAAGTTGGCTGATGAATGTTGGGTGGGGACTGAGCTTCTGAGTCTATTCTCACCTCCAAGTCTAAGTCCGCACGAGTGAGAGAACATGATGATAAAGGCTAGATAGGAGTCGGAAGGAAATGGAACCAAGAAAAAGGAATGCCGACTGAGGATGATCAATTGAGGGTATGATAGGGCAGCGACGTTTGGGAAAAGGGTAGGAAATGCTGAGGAGACCCAGGGGAGGGGTCCGAGAGTAATTCTCATATAGGAGGGAGGCAATCTGACCATGAAGGGCCGTGTGGTGCTCTCATGTGGAAACAGAATAGGCGCTGAAAAAACAAGATCGCGTGATGGTTGTCGCCCCCTGTCTACTCTAGGGGTCCGGAAATGCCCATAGATGTAAGGGAAGGGGTATCTGTCGTCCTCCCGGAGGAAGGAACGTGGACGGACCTAGAGCCAGCTTATAAAACCGTGATGCTGGACGAGAAGGACGCGTTCCTTTGGATAGAGACAACCTGGACTAAGGTCAGCCTGACAAGACTTTCGCCCAGCCTGATGGACCTAGAATTCCGGGGAACGGTGAAAGCTCGAGGATGGGTCTACGTATCTCAGGAAATGGAAAATGCAATGGTAGAGGGACTAGTATTGGGCACGGCGCCAGATCGGTTGTTTAAGCAAGCGGATCGAGAAGTGGTATGGGCGGCATGTCAGCGGGCGGAAATGGAGATGGAAAAGATGGAGGTGCGAGTGGAACTCGGAGACCGGAAAAATATGAGACGCCCCCTTAGGACGATGAGATGCGTGCTACCCCCATTTCTGGTGGACGCAGTCTTTGGGACCAGGGATAGATTGGAACGGATATGTCGGTCGATGACGCGCCTGAGGCTGTACCAATGTGCTAGACAAGACTTCTTTAGACTGTCGGTGGAAGCGGGGCCGTTTGAAGGAAACTGGGCGGAAGAATTAGCTGAGGTATTAAACCTCCTCAGTGCGGACGAAATCTTTGTTCCCAGTCCGGTGCATTGGCAGATAGTTTACCGGAATGTGGCGACAGGGGAAACCTTCTTGGAGGGGGTGAAGGACCTGTTCTCAGACGAAGAAGGGGGTTTCAGTGATGATGAGGACGAAGATGAGATAGAGGACTGGGACTTCTGAAAACGGGGGCGGGGACTTACCCAGGGGCGGGCTGTCGACTATGTGCAGGTAGGGAGCGATGGCCCGGAAATTTCTGCTGTGGGACTGCACATGGGAACCAAGGCGAACCAGAGGTGGGGTGGAAATGTCTATACCGATGGGTAATGAATGGAAGGGGACCACGTGTGACTGGCGGGGGTATGAGATCGTGCCAGAGCTATCATACCTATGGATAAAACGTGTCTGGAACCCGTTGAGGGAAGAGGAAGGATGTGAAGATATCGCGGAAGGGAGAGTAGAGTCCGTTGGGACGGTCGGCTTGTCAGAGCAGGGGTGGATCTGTTCTGCACCACACTTGCTGCGAAACAAAATCCGATGTGGCTTTTGGAGGGTGCCGAGGCAAGGACTCGAAAGGCAGGAGAAAGGTTCGCCAACAAAGGCTGGGATGAGGTCAGTAGTAGAGTCGTGATGGGAGGATGGAAGGAATTTAAACCGCCCTGCGCCCGGACCAAGACCTGGGTGCCGGAATTCGTGGCAGACTGGTTTGAGGGCTTTGATCACGTTGCGGAAGTAGCCGGCACTATGGAGCGGATACACGTAAACTGTGCATGGTTGGCAGAATAATTCTATAAAACGTCCCTGAAACTCGGACCTTTCCATGGCGACAGGGCCCGGGAGGTCCTTACCATTTTGGACATCGAGAGGAACGACCGGCTGGAAGTAGCTCCAGAAATTAGGGACGCCATAATCCGCTGGGAAGTAGCAGCGATACCGTGCTGTGTGGATGATGTGTTCAAGCTATTTGAGGTGTTGTGGTTCCGACTAAAAAGAGCAATAAAGTCGTGGGGCCAGGCAGGTATGAGGAAATTGCTAAGTTAAGGGATTGGGATGTCTGGCCATTGTAGGACTCAGTGTGGATTGCGAGACAGAAGACCAAGGACAAGAGCGCAGATGGCGCGAAGAAGGACGTTCCTTGAGGGCTGCCCGCTGGGCATTGAGCCGCCTAGGGATGTGGATGGTAGGATAGAAACTAGCCTGCCCACCGCAAATGAGGGATGGCACCCGATGGTGGATTGGGTCGGGGTTGAACTTGTGGAAAACATGGTTTACCTAGTGACGAGGGTTGAATGGCGTGCGGATGAGAATGGGGAATGGAACCCGGACCCGCGGGGGCATATGCGGGTGGAAGGGCAACTGTATGTATCAGAGGACGGGTGGCAGGAGTTCGGAGTCCGGTTGGCATCAGGAGAAGACCCGCTGAGTATGTTCGAAGCGGCATGGCAGTTAGTGTGGCGAGCGGGATTCGAGTTCGCGGATCCAGGAGGTGACAATGTAACGGCGGACCTTAAGGTAGCCATGGTCGGGAGTTTTGAATTGCCTAGTGCGAATGTACGAATGAGGTTGCCGCCCTTCCTGTTGGGGAGATTGGGCGGTCTGGAACTTGTTAGACGAGCGGTAGCCGACCTCGCAAATCTGACGTATGAAGATGCGATGGTACATCGAGAATATTATCGGGCCTTCCTAGAAATGGGGCCGTTTAGCGGTGAACAGAGGTATGAGATGTTGCGCATCTTGCGCGCTGTGTTTAGTACTAGGCCAAGGGCTCCGGTCGTTAGTAGTGAAGTCCTGTGGGGTGTCGTTCGACGGGAAATAAGTTGAGGGATAGCGTACATGGATGATCTGTGCCGATTGTATGAGCCGGCGGAAGTAGGAACGGGCCAGTAAAAGGGTTAAGGAAAGGAAAGGGAATAGAGAGGAAAAGAAGCTTCAAGCTAAAGACCAGGGAATATTCGGGCGGGAGCTGAAGATTAAATGAAATAAGTAAATTCGCTTGCTGTTTAAACTATGCAGGGGACCATTAAGCCAAAAATGGCGACGAGACGCGCCCGGATGTCACGACGGCCCACGTACCCGCGGCCATCGACGGAAAGTGGAGGTGGATGGGAGGTATCGCTCCCAGCAAGCTACATGGTCCGAGGACTGGATACCGAATGGAGGGCCGTGACCTTGGGAAGGGATCAGGCGTTCATTATGGTGGAATGTTTGTGGGATGGTATGAGGGTTAATAGGGGACCAGGGGACGATCTGTACACTGACCTTAGGGTGACAGGGACCGTATACCTGCCGGAACTGGGGTGGTACATGTTGGGAACGGAATTGGCACTGGGACACGGATTGTTACCAATCTTCCAGAGGGCTACTAGGACACTCAACCGGGTAGGCCAGGAAGTGTGGGGGAGAAGAAACGTGGGATTGAGAACACGGGTGGAGGTAGGGGGTTGGCGGGAGTTCAAGGCCCCAATGACAGGGCTGAGGTGCCGAGTTCCCCGCTTCATGGTGGATCTGGTATTTGGTAGCCTCAAGAGAGCCAGGGACCTGGTGGATTCGACTCTGGTCTGGATCCACCACTTCCGGCCACAAACGACGGGAATGTTTTACGACGTATCGGTCAAGCATAGGCCGTTCTGGGAGAATCAGGCCTGGGAACTGCTTGACCTCATTGAAATTTTGATATTCGATTTGCCTCGCCTGGCTTTTGAGGAATATGAACCGATAATCATCAGGGAAATAGAGATGGGAGAAAACTATCTTGCTGGGGTGGCTGACCTGTTCGAGGAACCAGATGAGCAAGGCAGGCCTGAGGGACCAGCATGAGAAAACGCGTCGGGGAAAGATAGGGAAATAAGGGATGGGTACTAAGATAAGAAGGCAGCCATTCAGTGAATAAAGGGGGCAGTGGTTGGAGTTCCGTCCGACCCGATAGTGCGGCAAGGAGGAACTAGGAAGACCACCCGCACCAGAAAACTCTGGGGCATTTGGAGGTCGAAAAGCCAAAAGGGTCATCCTCGATAAGGAAGCCACTGGGCTCAAACACCGCCCTAAGAGCCAAAGCGCGGCAGTAATAAAATGCCGAACAGCGGTGGCAAGTCCCCTGACAGAAGAAAACCTAAAGGACGCCCTGGGAAAGAAAAGTCAGGAGAGTCGTACCGAGTAATGTAAGGCACAAGAAGCATGGGAATAGGCGGATTCTACGGTCGGGACTAGGGGAGCTATGAACAACCGGCCAATTTTCGCAAAAAAAAAATTCCATGTGCAGGCTAGGTAAAGGAATGGCGACGGAAGAAGGGATCAATGACCAGCAGAGCGGAGGGAATCAGGGCACGAATGGGGATGGGGAACGAAACGAGGGATCAGCGAGGGATCGAGAGTCAGCCAAACCGGAAGGAACCCGACAAGACGGGAAGGACCTCTCAATTGGAGAAAGCTTGGGGAAAGCTGGGGGTAGCAAAAGGGGACCTCAGGAAAATAGGGAAGGGGGAAACGATATGAGAACAAGCCCTCGGAACTCAGCAGGAACCACCCCTAGAAAGACGAAAATCTCGGATGCCCGTCCTAAACTGGCAGAGATAGAAAAGCGGACTGTAGAATTTAAAGCAAGGCTTATCGAGCAGATGATGGCCGGGGATAAGGAGGAACCCCAGGGCGCAGGATCACGTGAGGGACGCAGGACCGGTCAGGACGAGGCCAGGTATGGGGGGAAGGATAATAGTCACAAGGGAACGCCTAACAAGAAGGGGAAGGACAAGGACGACCCCCCGGCGGAAGGGACGGAAAACGCTATGACCCCACCCGCCATTGACAGCGGCACTAGCCGACTGCCTGCCACGTCGAAAGTAACAGGGGCGTGCAACGAACTCTGGAGCCTTAGGGAAAGGGTGCTAGGATGGTTTCACCTAGAAGGAACGCCGAAAACCAGCGAGAAGCAGAGGGAAAGCAAGGAAGGGGAAGGGACTAGTGCTGCTGGAGAAGCGGGTAGCTCCGAAGGTGGTCTCAAGAGGATAGTCGCCACCCTCACCCGAGCACTAAACAAGAACCAGGGGTATCTCGCAGATGCAAAGAAGAAACTCACGTTCGATGGGGCAAACATTACGGAGTTTCTAATAGACTATGAGAACCTAGCAGCCTTACTGAAATGGACGGAAGAGGAAAAGATGGATCACCTAGGTCAGCACGTGTCGCTAAGCTTGGGAAGGGACATTATGGCCATCGTCGCTTCCAGTGGATCCTGGAAAGAAACCAGGAACGAGATGACGAGGAAATACCTGAAGGCAGAGAAAATGGCAACAGAGGCCGAATTAGCAGCAGTCCAGAGGAAAAACTATGTGACCTACAACAATTTCCTAAGGGCGTTTACGTTAGTGGCTCTGCGAATTCCCGGGGTAACGGACCGCATAATGAGTAAATACTTTCTCAGGCAGTTCTCCGAGTTTGATAAGGATAAGATTTTGTCAGCATACCAGCAGACCAGCAAGTTTGAATACACAAGGGATGTGGATTTCAGTACGGTAACAGATCTTGCAGAGAAGACAGTGGTAACTGAGACCCTGACCCTGCTTAAGGAAGGGGAGGTTATAGACCTGACCGGGAAGACGGGGGATAAGGTCAAAAAGGGAATAGAGAGCCTGCATGAAAGGGTGCACGGGGTTGACGGCAAGATGGACAGAATGGAAAATGCGCTATTAGTAATGCAGGCACAGGTGTCCCGACCCGCCCTCCCGCCCCAAGAAGCCGTAATACCGGCAGCAGTAGCTCCCCGTGCACCCTTTCATGCAGGGACCCGGCCAATGAACAATGCAAATATTGTACAATGGTCGGGCATTTTGTGAGGACCTGTCCGAGACTTAACCACGACATCATTAGACAGAGGTGCAGTAGGTCCCTCAAAGGTGAGATTCTCGGACCTCAGGGAGAGCGCGTAAACTGGAATTCGCCAGGAGGAATGCGGCGTGTCGTCATCCTCCTGAATAACTTGGATATAGCTGTCGTAGAAGCAGAGTCGGTAGCTGGGCTTGTCTGGGACCAACCAAGGGGGCGTGGGCCCCAGGTCAACTTCATCCTGGAAGGTAATGGGCAGGATAGGGTAAATATTACTACCCGACGGGCTGGCGCGGAAAAGAAGCTCATCCGAGACACGGTAATGGAAGAAGCCACGGGGGCTAGAGCAGATCAGGAGGAAGCTGAGGCCGGGGAACAGGAGAAGGTTTATGGAAAAACGAGGGAAGAGGAACCGGTAGATAAAGCCACGGCGGCAAAGAAGAAGTTCAGGTACCAGATCCCGATTCTGACGCTGCCCGAATTAGATGACACTCTAAGCAAACTCCTGGGCACCATGGTGTCGGTATCCTTCCAGACCATGCTGCAGGCAAGCCCGAGACTGCTCAAGGGCCTCAGGCAGCTATTGACGCGTAAACGTGTAGAAGTAGAGGAGGACCCGAGGAGGCCGAGGCGCCACAAGGAGTCTCTAACCTCCAAAGCATTCCAGGGGGCCTGGAAGACTTGGAAAAAACCTTTGCCGATATTCGTCTGAATCTGCCAGATCGAGAAGGTGGCGAAGTCATGAGAGCACAGTCTGGCACTAAACTTAGCTTCCATGCACTGCCTGTAGGAAAACTTAAAGTCCAGGTCGGAACTCACGACACCGATGCATTAGTGGATGGCGGCGCATAAATTACCCTCATACGACGAGATTTCGCAACAATCACGGGATGCACAGTGAACAAGGAGGTAGCAGGGAGTATCAGGGGAGCGGGCGGAGAAATTCCCTTCACTGGGTATGTCACCAAATGCGCGGTCAGGGCAGGAATTCGGGAATCCATCTGGTCTTTCCAACGGATGACCGTCATGGAAGAAATGGACCATGACATAATCCTTGGGAGACCATGGTGCGCAATGTAGAAATGATTGGCATGCACCTGCATGATGGCACGTATATGGTAGACATAGAGGATCCGGTGACTGGTCGCGGAGAACTCCTCCGACTCCTCGGAACTGGAGGGGACCCCCCCAAGGGTAAGCTGGCAACCTGGTCGCCGACGTTTGAAGAAAGTGCACGAAAAGGCGCATTCGCACGGATGGAAGGCATGAGGGAAATGGTGGAAATTATGATTGAGGAAGTGTTTAGCAAAAAGGAATGGATCAAAATGGGTCTGCCTCTAAAGAAAAGGAGACAGGAGGACGAGGTCCTCGGAGTCATGCTCGCAGAAAAGGAGTCGGAGATTGAACTTGGGGCCAGCCTGCCCAAGCCAAAGGAGGGACGGAAGGAAACGACAGTAGTAGTACTCGAAATCCCTGACTTGCTGCAGCTCATCAAAGCTATTAGGTACCATAAAGTTGGGGTAGATCCGACAGCAGTTGCAAGATTTGAAGAAGAAATCCAGAAAGGTTACTGCCTCAATGGGAAGGTTGTCAGTCTTCAACCCCGTGCCATGGAGGTGGCAAGGCCAATCCCGATTGCTCATTTTTTAGGAGAACGATCCCAGAAGGGAGTGTGCGAAAGTACAAACCCGTAGGGAAGAAGGCCAAACCGGTCTCGATCATAGTAGAAACATCAAGGGAAGAGGCCATGGAAAAAGAAGAAGAGATCCTACGGGTTATAAAGGAGAGGCGGGCAACGGAAGGGCATCGCATACCAGATGAGGTAGCAGATACCATGAAAATAGGACTGGAAGGGTTTCTAACAGCGGAGGAAACTCAGTTGATAAGGAAGGCGTGTCAGGATTCCATTTAGCTTTCGCTTTCAATGATCACCAGAAAGGGCGGTTGGAAGCAAAGCTAGTTCCTCCGGTTAGGATCCACACGGTAGAGCATGAATGTTGGAATGTGCGAACAAATGGTTCGTTTTCCAGAAGCCCAACAAGACGCTCAGGTGGATCCAGGACTTGCAGAAGCTCAATGCGGTAACAATTAGGGATGCAGGCTCACTCCCACAGGCGGACTTGCTTGCCGAATCTCACGCCGGGCGGAGCATTTACTCCCTGATAGACCTGTACTCAGGATACGACCAGTTGCCACTTGATGCGAGGGATAGACCGTATACCGCAATGCACACCCCCGTAGGGCAGTTGCCGATGCAAGTGACCCCTATGGGCTTCACAAATGCGGTTGCAGAGGCGCAGAGGAGGATGCTCGCCGTTGCAGGGGATATGTTTCCGGAAAAGTGTGAACCTTATATAGATGATAATCCCGTAAAAGGCGCAAGGACGAGGCGGAGGTCCAACCGGGCATACGGAAGTTTGTTTGGGACCACTTGCAGGATATTAAGGACTTGCTTCAGCGATTCCTAGTTTGCAATATTACTGCAAGCGGACCCAAGAGCATCCTGACCGTCCCGATTTTTCTACTATTTTCACATTTCATTTTCATTTGTGTTTGCATTTCATGTCTTGTGTAGGAAGTGCGACAGGAGTCATGGACCATCGGCATGATTATGCATGTCCCAATCACCCTTGTGCATGCGGATTCCATGGTTCGGGAGGCGATACCGAAAACGACCCGTGGATGACCGTCGTCCCCTTCTTTGACAAGCCTATCGATGCGTGGTCCGAGGCAGAATGGGATAGAGCCATCTTGGCAAGGAAATGCCCATGGCATAAGGACTACAAATTTGCTTCCGCGATGGAGTGGGGAAGTCTGATCAAAGTACCTCATTATGCCATTGGTGTCAGACAACTTCCGTCCCTGCGCGCCGCGCTCAGGCAGGAAGAGAATAACCGGTTTTACCTTCGCCCGGACAACGTAACGAGGTCACCTCGGGTGTAGTGTGCGGACTTGAAACAAGAGTTGTTGGACTGTGCATCCTACAATCCGTTTTTGGAAGTATATCCGCTGTGTGGTGCCGGGTTACAGCCAAAAGATGTGTCATATTGTTGCATATGGTTGTCTGTGGCCGGTTCCGACTTCTGCAGAGTGTTGTGTGTGGCATATTCAAACTGAAAGCGGACTTTGGTAGACGCTGTAGTGCTAGTTGCTTGCAATAACCTTAGAATCTATGGTTGCAACATGGGGAGTTTGCACCTTCTGTGCGAGAACGGACAATCGAATTTGGAGATTGTCAGTCGAATTGATAAGGTTCATAAGTGGCATGAGGTAGAGCAAGTGACATATTGTGTGCGTGACGCCATCGATAAGTCCTTGGCAGAGGTGCCTGTAGGTTTGTAAGGATGGAGTACATTTCGGTGTTCTCGAGGGTGGCGACGAAGGGACAACCACAAACCCTTGTTTTCGGGTCGTCTATGAATGCCTTATACGGGTTTGGTTCTAAAGGGACGCAGGGACATCGGTAAGAACTTCAAATTTTATAAATGATAGTTTTTTTGAAAGTTTACATTGTTGCGGCTAGTAGCATACTAGGGTTTCGTTGTGGGGCCTATGGAAGGAAACCTAACCCAGCAAAGACGGATAAGATTTCTCAATGGCCAACACCCCTGCGCACCACAACGGAAGTACGAGCCTTCCTAGGGGTGGTCGGATTCTGGAGAATCTTCATCAAAGGATTTGCAAAGATAGTTGAGCCTATCCGCGCAATGATCAGGGAAGGGGGTACTATGGAATGGACTGAGGATAGGGAAGCGGCAACCCAGACCCTCAAAGATATCCTGTCTTCCGATCATGTTACTTTAGCGGCACCCTGCTTCAATGACGAAGTAGGACGACCCTTCATCTTAGAAACAGATGGCGGACCAATGGCAGTAGGAGGGGTATTGATACAGAAAAGCGAGGAGGGCAAGGAAAGACCAATCAGATTTGAAAGTAGGACCCTGAATTCGGCAGAACGGCGGTACTCACAGTTCAAGAAGGAGGTCTTAGTGATCCTGCATTGCCTTAAGACCTTCCACGCATACCTGTTTGAAAGGCGATTTATCCTAAGGATCGATCCCACCAACGTCGCCGGGGATCTAAAGAATTACAAGCCTATAGATCCGACCGTCGGCAGATGGATAGGTTTCATATGGCAATTCGACTATAAGGTCAAGCGAATTGCGGGGCTTCGAAACAGGGCAGATGGGCTGAGCAGGGTATGTATCATGCTAGAGGGAGTAGAGGACGCGGAACCAATTGACGCCTTCCTAGAATACGAAGGGGGGGCCTTTGTTGTGGATAACGAAATGACCGACTCAACGCTTACAACAGGTCAGTTGCTGATTCATACCTTGGAAAAGGGCGCGCCTGCAGAACTCAGGGAAGGACCAGTCACCACAGTCAGGCGCAAAGAGGAAAAGGACTCGTGGGGAGCAGAAGTAGGGGCCAGAGAGAAACTGATGGCAATGGCCGTGGAAGGGGGAAGGGACGCCGTGATGACGTTGGCCAAAACCTGGGCGCAGAAGGAGTGTCAGTACCTAGTCAACCAGAGCCGGGAGGAGCAGGATGCGGATCAGAAGGAACAAGAGTTCTTCCTCATACAGATATATGAGGGCATCTTTAGAGAAATCGGTCTGCTGCTTGTAGGGAACAAACAACCCACGGAAGTCAGCTCCAAGGCAAGGGAGGAAGCTGAGAAGTACGTCTTAAGAAATGGTCACCTGTTGAAGAAAGAGGAAGGGATGATACCTAGGCGTGTCATTTGTGGGAGGTCTAGGCAGCTGGACGTAATTCAGGCAATGCATGATGGGCTAGCTGGAGGTCACCGGTCGTCAAAGGGGACACTTGCAAAGATCGTGCCCCTGTATTTCTGGCCAGGAATGGCAGGCATGGTCGCAACGTACTGTCAGACGTGTCTGATATGTCCAGAGAGGAGCTCCGCACGGGTTTACGAACCCTTTAGACCCACTCGGGTACTGGGACCCGGGCACCTTGTTCACCTCAATCTTGCGGTTATGCCCGTATCAACGGATGGGTTTAGATACATCTTGGATGCAAGGGACAATCTCAGTGGCTACGTAGAGGTCGTAGCTCTCAAGAGGAAGACGGGGAAAGCAGTGGCCGATTGGGTGGAAGACTACCTAAGACACCCCTTCGTGTGTAGGTTTATAGCAGATAATGGGACAAGATTCGTTAACCAGGAGGTGTTGAACAGGCTTAAGATATTGTGCGTACCAATCAAGATTACTGAGCCCTAGCATCCTGAGGCAAATGCACCAGTAGAAAGGGGTCACCGGACCTTGAAGAACACAATAGCAAAGTTGGCAGCAGACGACTTGGGAAATTGGCCGTGGTATCTTGGGCAGGCAGTCTTTTCCGAGAACGTGACACCAAAGAGAACCACGGGGTGCATTCCAGCGGAATTCTGGTATGGAAGGGAGATTGACTTTCCGATGGAGGCCCTGGTCCCTTCCTGGAACAGACTAGACGACGACCCGCACTTGACTACAGAAGAGTTAATCACTGCACGTTGCCAGCAGGTCGCCAAAAATGAGGAGGCGCTGGACGAAGTAGTTAACCGTGTGATGGATAGTCGAATGAGGACAAAGCAAGGTGGGACCAGGTCAAGAACATTCGGAAGGAACCACTCCAGGTGGGGGAAAAGGTGCTAGTCAGGAACTCGGCCCTAGAAAGCACGTGGTCTGGGCAGCTGGGAAAGAGGTTCAAAGGGCCCTACAGGATTGCTAAGCGGGTGGGACTGAATACGTTCGAACTTGAGGATCTTGATGGTACTAGCATAAGAGGGCCATTTCCGGGACAGAGACTGGTCAGATTTTTGGGCAGGGATCCGGTGGAACAATGGCTACAAGAGGCTCAGGATGGGGAAACTAAGGAATTGGCATCTTAAAAGGCAGGCAACTGGCTATCGTTCTGAACCACCTCCCTGTGGAAGTGATCATGACCACAGGGATTGTTCGTTTGTGTGTCTTGATTCTGTGGAACGTGGGGAGACCGCCTGGGCTGACTTTGAATGGGGTTGGGAACATGGGACAATGTACTATAGTTTTTGTGGGGCAATTCGGAGGACTGTCTACACGAGGTATTCGTGTACCGGGACAATGTACTATAACTTTTTGTGGGGCAATTTTGGGGACTGTTTACATGAGGAGCCTATGAGGGAAACAATGTGCCTAAGGGATGATGGGACCGCCAACTACATGGGGGCAAACGAGGGTTCTGGGAAGGCCTGCAAATCTGCAAATGGTGGTGGGAGGGAATGTGTGTGTATGAGGGGTTGTGGTAACTGTTATGCATGAACAGGACCAGGCAAGGAGAAAACAGCAAGATGGAGTTTGGAAACAAAAACGACAGCAATGCAATCAACACGCCTACTGGGGGACAACCATCAAGGCAGGCTGGGGAATCGAGCTCAAGGAAAAGGAAATTGTATGTGGAGTTTGATCACAATCTGGCTGTGAACAGAGGGGGCAGAAAACAAGGGACCAGGGGGCTGTCACCACTGAGAGAAGGGGAGCCGATAGTCCTCCCCTCTGAAAGCGACACCAGCAGTGAGGAAGAAGGGAACCCAGGGAAAAGGCAAAGGTTGGAGGAGGAGGAGCCCATTGAGGTCATAGACCTCAGCAGTGAGGAGGAAGAGGATGAGGTGACAACACCCACCAGGGAAGAACGGGGAAGAGAGGAGGGTCCAGAGGAAGAAAAGGACAAATGGATAGAAGAGTTCGGGCCTACCTTGAGCGACTGGTTCAATCAATGGGCTGCCATCCTGCGATATCAATGGGCAATGAAGGGGAAGGAAAAGTTGAGCAGGGGAGAAGACTTATCCCCAACGACCTTCTTCTCGGAAGGGACGCTCCTTCAGTTACAGGGAATAAAAAGACAAATGCAGCAGGAAATGGACGATCGAGCAAGAAGGGAGGCTCGGCGCGGGGCAGCGGGACAATAAAGGGGACAGTAGGCATAATGGGGGCTAGCTAGAAATTGGGGAGGGTTGGTACCTGGGCAGGTAGAACTGCCATTTTTTAGTTGTGCATTTGAATTTCTTTCTGAATGGACGGTGATGGAACAACTGCCAAAGCTCGAAACGGCTAAAGGACTGGGTAATGAGTGCTACTTTGTACAAGTGGTTGCTTCTTCAGGAAAGTGCACGAGAGTCACGACACTTAGAATAGAACTTTGGATGGCTGGGTCCTGCCTAAGGGAAAGGCAAGGGGAAAACAGAGGGATCCAACTGAGACGAGTCTGTAATGTTGCCTTTGCATTCGAACTTTGTCTCTTCATTTTTGGAAGGACTGCAACGTAACTGTTTTTTGGACTTGGAAGACTAGTAAAGAATAGTAACCAGCGCTACTTTGTACACGACTCGCTCATTTTTGGAGTATGAGTCTTCTTCGGTAGTAAGAAAGGGACTGGGAATGATTGACTCTGAAGGCGGGCAAGGGCATGTGAACTATTGGGGGTTGGAAGAAAAATGGATGCCGAAAACTTGTTTTTTTTCAATTGTGTACCCATGATTGAATGAGTCGTTGCACAAGTCCTTGTGAGAGGTTAGGGGACCTATGGGTAAAGAGACATCCTTTTCCCTAGGAGCCTAATCTAACCTATCCCAGACAAGTCCAGAGCATTGGAAGGATATGAGAAGTCAGGAGAGTGGGAGGGAAACATTGAAATAAGTTAGCACTCTTTGTAATGGTTGAACGACCGGGCGAGTTAGTGCTGCTTGGGGTCGCGAGCCTCAACTCGAGCATTAAACGCTAAGTCGAGTGTATGGATGGATGTAAGAATGGCAAATGATAAAAGAAAGAGGAAGAACCATGCGTCAAAACTTGAAAGGATGGCCACTTTCTAAACCCCGAGACGAGAGTAGGATCCGTGTCCTCGAGGCCCACCCCCTCAGGCGCTAACATTGCAATGGATAAGGACGATCCTAGCCAGGCTGTCCAACTGAAAGGGACAAGGATGGCCCTAACCAGGCCGTCCATTGCAATGGATAAGGATGACCCTAATCGGGCTGTCCGACTTGGAATTCGAAAGGACGACCCTAACCAGGTTGTCCGGAATGGCCCCTGATAAGGGTCATTCTTTGGAATTGGCACTGGGGTCCCCTTGCATGACTGCCTGAGATGCAAGAGATTGGAAAGAGTTGAGCCCTGGAAAAAGACATTGGAAAGAGCTGAGCTTGGAAAAGATATTGGTCTCAGCCTTGGAAGAGACATTGCATTGAGCATTGGAATGAGACTGAGCATGGATTGACCATTGGAATTGGATCGAGTATTGGAAGTTGCATCTGTCTCTTATACACATCTAGATGTGTATAAGGGACAGATATTGGTCTCAGCCTTGGAAGAGACATTGCATTGAGCATTGGAATGAGACTGAGCATGGATTGACCATTGGAATTGGATCGAGTATTGGAAGTTGCATTGCATAAACAGGGGACCCTAGGCAACTTGGAAGAAAGGTCATCGGACCGACCATGGAATTGGTATGGAAATGGAATTTCTCCTTTCTTCTAGTCTTTGGCYTCAGCAAGAGGGGGATACCGGTGCATGCACCGCGACCCCAAGACCTYTATCCCTTGAGGGAAAAAGTCTCAGCGCGACCTGTCCCTCTTCAAGGGGATGCGGGTTAAAGGACCAAGGCACCTACCACTTGGATCGGTGACGGTCGTTCGGAACCACCCCCAACAATGAGCTCTAGTCGGGGAGTTCAAACTGCGCCTCCTGTTGAACGCCTAAACGTCAAAGGGCGAGACAGCCAAATGGGCGAGAAAGCCATTCTCATCTAAGTCTATTTTGCTACTCTCCAACCACACGCCATGTCATAGAGGGGTGGCATGGCCGTTTGGATCGGACCACGGCTGCCCGCGTTAAGTTGGGCGGCACTGTCCAAGGGGAGAGGCTGGGCGAGGTACCGGGTGGAGTCCGCCACCACCACGGGGCATTGGCATTGCCCTGCCGGAACATTACAACCGTTTCGGGACTAATTGCGAGGCCTTTGTAACTGCATTCGCGGACTAATTGAGAGCCCCAACTCTCTTGAAAGGAAGAGGCCGGAATCTAAAAAATCACCACTCGGGAGGAACGATTCGCGAGGAACCCTGACAGGCTTGGATTGGACCTGCCTGACAGACGCGAGGAGGAACCTTCGTATTAGTGCTCGCCACGTAAGAGAAGAAAGGTCGGACTGGGTAGAAGGATGAGGCGTCGTCCGCTGGGGAGGAACTGATCACTCCTCCTTTTGTGAAGCGGATGGGCTTGTGTCCTTGACTTGCGGTTGGTGGGCCAAAGGTCTGCGTACCTCCGAGTGAGAACTAGTCGCGCGATGGGGACATCGCGTTTTGAGTGGGGGGAAGGTGTGCCATCTACCAATGAATACGTTGGAAAAAAAACCTGTATTTGGCTTTGCATGAGCCTGAGAAACGGGGCCTGGCAAGACACCCAAAAAAGAAAAAGACTTGTTATTGGTTTTGCATGAACCTGAGAAAAGGGGTCTGGCAAGACACCCAGAAAAGAAAAAGACTTGTTATTGGTTTTGCATGGGCCTGAGAAAAGGGGGCCTGACAAGATGCCCATGACAGAAAGGACTTGAGCAAGTGACATGGTATGAAGTTGAGAAAAAGGGTCTGGCAAGACAACCAGGAAGGAAAGGGCTGATATGATTGACTCTGCATGGACTTGAAAAAAGGACTGGCAGGCTGGGGAATGGTTGTGTGATTGGCTTGCATAGGGCTTGAGAAAAAGGTCTGACAAGATGTTTGGAAAAGAAATGCACAAGGGAGGAACCGAGCATTGCACATGGAAAGTCAATTAAGGGGCAAGAAAGGGCAGAAGATGATATGCATGCGGAATTGACAGGACCTGAGAAAAGCCGGGAACAATGACCCGGAAAAAATGCATGTGGATTTGGCTATGGTTGAGCTTCGGGAAAGGAAAAATTGTGCTGAAAAGGTGTAGATGTCCTAAGAGTAATGAATGAGACAAAACCAGGATGGTGTCTGCTCGAGAATGTTTTCTCAATGAAATGGGAAGATAGATTTGAGATTACGAAGCACTTAGGAGAAGTTGTGCCTGTGTTCATCAATTCGAAGTGGGTGGCACCGCAGCAAAGGCGGCGGTTGTACTGGACGAACATCCCCCATCCGGAGCAAATGCAGAGATAATGCCCCAAGGGCCATATCTCTGCAATCCGGACTGCCCTCCTAGGATCTAGGAGGGATGAGGTCATCATTGAGACTTGCCAGTCCCTACTGTTGCAGTCCCAACTTGGCGGCACATTTTCCTCCACCCATTCCTCCTCCCTTGTCTCATTCTCTCCCTTTTTCCCTCTTTTCTTTTTTATCTCTGTTGGGACAAGTGTCCAACAACTATTTCTCCTCTTTCTAGTCGTTGGACCCTGTCCAAGCTCTGATTTTGCAGCCGGCATGTGGCCGTTACACCTCGGACTACAGTAGCGGCACCCCCATGGTCCTAGGGGGCTCCGTTTAGTTGCCGCCGCTTCCAGTTTGAGGCCCCCTTGCTCCGATTTTCTCCGACCAGCCATTTCCTCATGTGGGGGCCCTCGGGACTTTGTTTTTCTTTGACCTGGCTGGTCCGGAATAACCTGGACTGGTGGCCGGGGCCCCCTCACTGTCGCAACTCCCTCTTCTCTTTCCCCTTGACATCCCCCCCCGCCGGCGCTTGTCGCGGCGATACTTAGTATTTTCGTCCGGGGCTCCCGGCCCGGACGGCGCCGCCCATCAGATATTATTTTACTTCTTATTGTTATTATACTTGGTCCAGGTTCCCCTTGGGTCCTCCCAGGTATCCTCCGTCTTTCCCGTGTCACGCCTGCCGCTTACATTCCGTCGACAACTTCCTATCGACGCCCGACTTCTCCCCATCCTCTTATTACCTTAGTCCATACTGTTTTTCCGGCGTCATCCCGGGTGACGACCCGTTTTTCGTCGGGACATCATGCGTCCCCGTCGTTCAGTTGCCAGTTATTCCGCCGACGGCTCCCGACGCTTGGTCCCGTTGGTGGCTCCCGACACTTTGTCCCATCGGCACCTGTCTCGCTGGCGGTTTTGCTGGTACCGCAATTTTGCCTAGTCCCCCACGGTCCCCGTCACTAGTCCCGTGTCGGCACCATAGTTCTGCCTGGTCCCACGTGGTCCTTGACACTTTGTCCCGCCGGCACCGCGTCTCCTCCTTGGTCTCACACAGTTCTCGCCACTTTGTCCCGCTGGCCCCACACCGTCCCTCGGTCCCATGTGGTCCCCGACACTTTGTCCTATCGGTACCGCATCGTCCCTCGGTCCCATGTGGTCCCCGGCACCTTGTCCCGCCGGCACCACACCTTCTTTTTGATGTTCCTGACGTCTTTCCGCCTCACTGCGGTCTCCTTCCCTTGTTCCCTTCGCGTCCGCACGCCGTTCTTCCCCAGACGCGGGTCCTAGCTTAACTTGCGGCCCCCTCGGCCCTCTTGCCGCTGCGTCCTAGTGACTCATCTAGTCTGGCCACCTTTTTCCCCACGTCGGCGCCTTACATCCTGCTTCTTTTCTCTCTTTGCCGCGCCCCTCCTATGCTACTATTATCTTCCCAGCGGTCCTCCTCCGTTTTCGGGGGAAGGATCGCCTCCGCTATTTTCCTGCGGTCCTTTGCCGCTCCCTGTTTCAATAATTCCTTCTTGGTTCGAGGGTCTCGGCGACTTCGGGTGACCTCTAGCTCCTTAGTGTCGTCGCTCACGCCTTCGATTCCTCCAGCATTTCTGCCTCCGGTTTTCTTTGTCGTGCACAAATTGGTCATATACAGTCTCTCGAGTGACGGGAAGCTATTCGGGACTCACCAGTCCCGACATATTCCCCCCACTCATTCGCGATGTCCTCATCGCGCACCAGACCATAGTCAGTGGGGATTTTGGAGTGATAGACAGACGGAGAAGGGGAGTGGGGTGGGACGGGTAGTTAGCTTGCCAGGGTTCTTTTTGTCTTTTCCCATTCTTTTCTTGGGGTTTTCCTTCAGTTCTCCGCCCCTTGGTGCGGAGGAGGGTACGGGGGGGTCGAAGTTTTTCTTCGGACTTCTCTTTTCTCCCTACAGCTTTGACCAGGTTGCTCATTTCCAACATAGGTCTGCCTCTATCTTTCATTCGATCGAGACACGAACTTCCTCTTCAGTCAACTCTGTATACCCAGCAGGGTAGCCCATAATTCTTTCGACTTCAGTAATATGAAGCAGGCGAGGCTCTCCTTGCTTCATGCACTTAACTACTAGCATGCTGGCTTTATTCCCAGGGTGACAATTTGTTGTCATAACACCATTGATTTTCTCATTATATGCCTTGGCATTGTTGATAACAAATTGTAGGCAAGTTTTCGGCTGTGACTCAATGTCTCATGGTGGAGGAGATCTAGCCGTTTTTTGTGGGCTGACACAAAACGGCTAGCTCCGGAATGAGGTGGCATCAAAATGGAGGGAAAAACAAAGAGAGGAAAAGGGCAAAACTGAGTATTTGGCCCAAGACTTGGACCAGATACACCAAAAAATTGAAAATTGAAGTTGAAGGCTCAAATTTGAGCCAAGGGGAGCTTGGGAGTAACTTCGAATAATGAGGGCAATGGATCTCAGCCAAATCCAAGGCTGAGATTGTGCCGCCACTTGGGAAAATGCAACGGCCTACCCAAAAGAGACCTAGATGTGGAAAAATACAAGAAAAGGGCCTTTAGGCTCTCAATTTTCATCAAAGGCTGCATTTTGGGTATGGGTATCCCAAAAAGAAAGGAGGCCAGGGTAGGCCAAGGGGTAGTCCGAAGTGGTACTTGCCTCTCGGACTGCATGTACCTGGCCAAGATGAGGCCCAGGTACCACTAGGGAGGTCAAAACCTGAAATTTGGCCTTGGGGGTACCTCGGTCCACCTAGAGGCACTTGGGGAGGCCTAGAGGTTGGGCGGTGCACCAGTTTCAGCCTACATAAGCTGGAGGTGCAGGCCGCCACTCTCATTTGAGCATGAGAGGAGCCCATGCTGCCAAAATGAGTCCATGAGAGAATCCTAGTGGAGTAGAGCAAGGAGATAAGAGCTGGAGCTACCCTGAAGCCTGGCAATGGTGATAGGGTTGAGGAAGAAGGCCTAGAGGCTAGGAGGAAGTGAGGAGAGTGGTCCGCCATAGCCCTCACGCTGTGAGATAGAAGGAGAGGCTAAAAGGGGTCCCCTTAGCCCTCCTAGAGGGAAGGACTCCATAGCCTTAGAGATAGGAGTCTGCCATAGCTTGAGAACGAAAGTCGTACTCAAGGAGCTACAACCAAGCCTGGGACCTCATTGCTTGGAGACCAGCAAGAGGTGAGTGAAAGAGGAGGAAGTCTTCTTCTTTTTCTTTTTCTTCTTCTATTTTTTTCCTCTTCTAATTCTTTTTCTTCCTCCCCTTCTTCTTCTTCTTCTCCCTCTCTCTCTTTCTTCTCCGCCTCCTTCTCTATCCCCTTCTCCTTCCTCTAGCTTAGACCACCTCTCAAAACTTGTGTTTTGGCTGATTTTGATGCTTGTGTGTGTTGCGATTCATTCCGGGATACTTTGGTGAATTTTCCTCATGATAGATTGCTTACAAACTCATCTTTTGGTTGTCCTTTATGCTTGTGTGTGTTGCGATTCACTCCGGGATACTTCGGTGAACTTTCCTCTTGTGTAGATGCTCTCAATCTTGTCTTTTGGCTGAATTTAATGCTTGTGTGTGTTGCGATTCATTCCGTACTTCGGTGAACTTTCTCTTGTGTAGATGTTCTCAATCTAGTCTTTTGGATGAATTTGATGCTTGTGTGTGTTGCGATTCATTCCGGGATACTTCGGTGAACTTTCCTCATGATAGATTGCTTCCAAACTCATCTTTTGGTTGTCCTTGATGCTTGTGTGCATTGCGATTCATTCCGGGATACTTCGGTGAACTTTCCTCTAGCATAGATGCTTTCAACCTTGTGTTTTGGGTGATCTTGATGCTTGTGTGTGCTGTGATTTATTCCAGGATACTTCTGTGAACTTTCCTTTTGTGTACATGCTCTCAAACTTGTGTTTTGGCTGATCTTGATGTGCGTGTGTTGCAATTCATTCCAGGATACTTCGGTGAACGTTCCTCTTGTGTCGATGCTCTCAAACTTGTGTTTTGGCTGATCTTGATCTGTGTGTGTGTTGCGATTCATTCCGGAATACTTCGGTGAACTTTCCTCTTGTGTAGATGCTCTCAATCTCATCTTTTGGCTGTCCTTGACACTTGTGTGTGTTGCGATTCATTCCGGTATACTTCGGTGAACTTTCCTCTTGTGTAGATGCTCTCAAACTTGTATTTTGGCTGATCTTGATGTATGTGTGTGTTGCGATTCATTCCAGGATACTTCGGTGAACTTTCCTCCTGTGTAGATGCTCTCAATCTTATCTTTTGGCCGTCCTTGATGCTTGTGTGTGTTTCGATTCATTTTGGGATACTTCGGTGAACTTTCCTCTTGTGTAGATGCTCTCAA
>BFEA01000141.1:2504639-2529583 GCA_003427395.1 Chara braunii
AGACCTTTGGCCCACCAACCGCAAGTCAAGGACACAAGCCCATCCGCTTCACAAAAGGAAGAGTGATCAGTTCCTCCCCAGCGGACGACGCCTCATCCTTCTACCCCTGTCTCTTATACACATCTAGATGTGTATAAGAGACA
The DNA here is from genome assembly GCA_003427395.1 of Chara braunii. Taxonomy (NCBI): domain Eukaryota; kingdom Viridiplantae; phylum Streptophyta; class Charophyceae; order Charales; family Characeae; genus Chara; species Chara braunii. Next base: position 2,504,783 of record BFEA01000141.1, read on the forward strand.
GACCTACACCCATCCCCCATAGCCGACCACCTCAACCCTTCCTCGCTTATCACCTCCCTCATCCACTTGAGGGCCATAGGGGCCGCCAGGGGGCACACGAAGTCTCGGGTAGGGCCGGTGAAGAAGGGTCAAGGGCGATTAGGATGTGGGGCCTCTCGTGTCCTCTCTCTCCCACTTCCTCTCTTCCTCTCTCTCTCTCTCTCTCTCTCTCTCTCTCTCTCTCTCTCTCCCTCCCTCTCTCTTTCCCCTCCCTCCTTTTCCCAAGACCTTTGACTCTTGAGCTCTCCCCTCTGCCCCTCCCCTACATGGCACGTGACTAACCTCTACCCTCACCTGTAACATTGCCAGGGAACGAACGGCAAGGGATTTGGTCCTCACTTGGTGGAAAGCGAGGGCAAGGGGAGGGTTGTCGGTCCCTTGTGCCACCAAGAAGGGAAGGCACCAGACTGTTATAAGCCGCGGAAAAAGCGGAAAGGAGTGGTGTTTTTCTTGTGTGACGAGGTCAGTTTGACTCAACCATCCTCCCCGACTGCATGACTAAGATAAAGACATGGTTTGCTTGAGGGAAGGGAAAACAACCAAAGGATCATCGAAGGGCAAAGGAAGCTTAGGATTGTGGGAAGGGGCGTTGTGTTGACCCCAATGGGGATTGTATTTGGTCCATGCTTCGTGTGGTGTTGTGCAGGTGAGTAGCTCGGGATGGGTGTCGAGCGGGACTGGATCCGCCGAAAAAACTGGATAAGGGAGGGACTTAGACCTCGCATAAACTATGAATGCAGGATGGGTTTGACGGTTGGATGCTTGGATGAATGGTAGATGTCCGGATGCGGCTTGCATGGTGATTGAATGCAATGGCTCTCTTGAATGCAGTGTACGCCCGGAAGGACTAAGGGCGGTCTTGGATAGGTGAATTGAACACTAGTGACTCGAGCAAAAAAAATATAGCGGCTAGGGGTCCGGGCGAAATCACCCCACCCCGAGGATGCCGCAGGGGCGGTCTTGAGTCGCTAGGCTTAGTGAAAAGGTGTGTGGTCCAATGGATGACGCTTGGCCTACACACGAAATGAAGATAAACTCTCAATGAATTCCCCGGACTGCCTGTGTATTCGAAGGAGCTGTCTGGTCAGACGAAAAAGAATCAAGCAAACACCACGAGTGCCTAAAGAGCTACCATCGAGAGCGGAGCTACATCCCCCAATGCAAAGCCCTTTTGCAAAAGGCCCATCCCCATCCATCTCAAAGCACTAGGTGGGGATGCCCCTGGGACGAACGACCCGCGCCCTGAGCGCGAGCGTGGGCTGGTCGAGCCAAATGGGACCCGCAGTGGGGTCGACTCAGGCTAGAAAGTCCTTCAGAGTACGGCCCCTACAACGTCCCCAAGCTCAATAATGTTTTTGTAACGAGCGCGTAACATTCTCTATGCATCAACGTCCGTCTCGCAGTTGTATCGCTTTCTCACTGGAACTCCCAACTACTCAAGGGCTTCCCAACAACCTCCAATATTGTCCCAAGGGACCGAGGTAAAAGGGAGATTTTGGCGACGAATGTCACAAGGATCATTCGCCATGGCTTCCTCCAGGTGGGAGCTAGCAACACGTCAGGGAGCTTGAGCAGCTTGATGTCTCTTTCTCTCATCAAGTTGACTAGCATTGCCCCTTGGGGGGGTCTGACAACAGACATGCCTAGCAACTAGTCTTTCATTGTACGTTATTTCTCGCTCTCGACAATGTCTTGAAGCCTGCATTCGTAATCTCAAATCTACCTTCCCATTTCGTTGAGAAAACAGTCTCGAGCAGAAATCATTTTGGTTTCGTCTCATTTATTACTCTTAGAACATCCACAAACGATCTGCTTTTCGGTCCGCGAAATCCATGTCTTCGATACGATTTTTCTTCTCCCCAAGGTCCCGGCTTAGCCAAATCCACATGCATTATTCCCGGTTCATTATTCCCGGCTTTTCTCAGGTCCTGCCAATTTCGCATACATATCACCCCTTCGTCTTCCCTTGCCTCTTCTCTTTTAATTGACTTTCCATGCGCAAGGCTTGGTTTATCCCTTAGACATTTCTTTTCTAAGCGCCTTGTCATGCCCTTCTTTTCAAGCTCATGCAAGCCAATCACACAGCCATTCCCCAGCCTGCCAGTCCTTTTCTCAAGTCCATGCAGAGTCAATCATACCAGCTCTTTCCTTCCTGGTTGTCCTGCCAGACCCTTTCTCTCAAGTTCATGTCATGTCACTTGCTCAAGTCCTTTCTATCCTGGGCATCTTGCCAGGCCCCCTTTTCTCAGGCCCATGCAAACCCAATTACGAGTCTTTTTCTTTTCTTGGTGTCTTGCCAGACCCCCTTTTCTCAGGCCCATGCAAAGCCAGATACAGGTCTTTTTCCATGCGTATTCATTGGTAGATGGCACACCTTCCCCCCACTCAAAACGCAATGTCCCCATCGCGCGACTGGTTCTCACTCGGAGGTACGAGACCTTTGGCCCACCAACCGCAAGTCAAGGACACAAGCCCATCCGCTTCACAAAAGGAAGAGTGATCAGTTCCTCCCCAACGGACGACGCCTCATCCTTCTACTCGGTCCGACCTTTCTTCTCTTACGTGGCGAGCACCAATATTGAGGTTCCTCCTCACTTCTGGCAGGCAGGTCCAATCCAAGCCTTCCAGGGTCTCGTCTAGCCGTGAGAGCGTTCCTCGTGAATCGTTCCTCCCGAGAGGTGATTTTCTAGATCCGGCCTCTTCCTTTCAAGAGAGTTGGGGCTCTCAATTAGTCCGCGAGTGCAGTTACGAAGACCTCGCAATTAGTCCCGAAACGGTTGTAATGTTCCGGCAGGGCAGTGTCAATGCCCCGTGGTGGTGACGGACTCCACCCGGTACCTTCGCCCGGCCCCTCCCCTTGGACAGTGCTGCCCAACTTAATGCGGGCGGCCGAGGTCCGATCCAAACGACCATGGCACCCCTCTATGACATAGCGTGTGGTTGGAGAGTAGCAAAAATAAACTAGATGAGAATGACTCTCTCGCCCATTTGGCTCTCTCGCCCTTTGACGTTTAGGCATTCAACAGGAGGCGCAATTTGAACTCCCCGACTAGAGTTCATTGTCATAGGTGGTTCCGGACGGTCGACACCGATCCAAGTGGTAGGTGCCTTGGTCCTTTAACCCTCATCCTCTTAAAAGAGGAACATGTCGCGTTGAGACTTTTTCCCTTAAAGGGATAGAGGTCTTGGGGTCGCGGTGCGTGCACCGGTATCCCCCTCTTGATGAGGCCAAAAACTAGAAAAAAAGAGAAATTCATTTCAAAGCCATTTCCAAGTCCATTTCAAGTTGCCTAGGGTCCCCTGTTTATGCACTGCAATTTCCAATACTCAATCCAATTCCAATGCTCAGTCTCATTCTCATGCTCAATCTCAGTCCAGTGCTCAATGCAATATCTCTTCCAGGGCTGAGTCCAATATCTTTTCCAAGGCTGAATCCAATATCTTTTCCAAGGCTGAGTCCAATATCTTTTCCGAGGCTCAGCACTTCCCAATGTCTTTTCCAAAGCTCAGCTCTTCCAATATCATTTCCAAAGCTTAGCTCTTCCAATATCCTTTCCAAAGCTCAGCTCTTCCCAATGTCATGCATCTCAAGCAGCCATGCAAGGGGACCCCAGTGCCAATTCCAAAGAATGACCCTTGTCAGGGGCCATTTCGAACAACCTAGTTAGGGTCGCTCTTTCCAATTCCAAGTCGAACAGCCTGGTTAGGGCCATTCTTATCCATTGCAATCGGACAGCCTGCTTGAGACCATCCTTATCCATTTCAATTGGGCAGCCTGGTTAGGGTCATCCTTGTCCATTTCAATTGGACAGCCTGGTTAGGGTCATCCTTGTCCATTGCAATGTTAGCACCCGAGGGGGTGGGCCTCGAGGACACGGGTCCTATCTCGTATCGGGGATTAGAAGGCGGCCATCTTCTTGGGTTTTTACGCATGCTTCTTCCTTTTCATCATGCCATTTGTCATTCTTACATCCATCCATACATCCGACTTAGCTTCTAGTGCTCGAATTGGGGCTTGCATCCCCAAGCAGCACTAGCCCACCCGGCCGTTCAACCATTGCAAGGGGTGCTAACTCATTTCAATGTTCCCCCCCCTCTCTGACCTCTCATGGGTTCTCAGTGCACTAGACTCCTCAGGGATATGGTTGGATTAGGCTCCTAGGGAAGAGGATGCCTCTTTACCCATAGGTCCCCTAACCTCTCACAAAGACTCGTGCAACGACTCATTCAATCATGGATACACAATTCAGAAAGGAAAGCTTTGGCCATCAATTTTTCTTCCAACATTCAATAGTTCACATGCCCTTGCTTGCCTTTTCGAGGCAGAGTCAACCATCCCCAGTCCCTTCCTTACTACCAAAAAAACTTCCACTTTCCAAAAGGAGCGAGTACTCGTACAAAGTAGCACTAGCTACTCATCCCTTGCTAACTTTCCCAGTCAAGAAGTTGTTCTGTCGCAATCCTTCAAAAGCAGGAGACAAAGTTCGAATGCAAAAGATAACATTACAGACTTATCTCACCTAGACCCCGGTCCTTCATAGTCCCAGTCTCATACTCATCAACCCACATGTACTTCCGAAGAAGCCACTACTATTGGAAAGTAGCACTAGTTACCCAGTCTCTGGTCAATCTTAATCAAAAAGTTGTTCCATCGCAGTCCACTCAGAAAGAAAAGGTTCAAATGTGAAATTCAAAATGGCAGTTCCACCTGCCTGGGTGTCAACCCTCCCCCAATTTCTAGCTAACCCCCATTATGCCCACTATCCCTTTACTGTCCAGCTGCCYTGCGCYGAGCCTCTCTTGCACGATCYTCAATCTCTTGCTGCATTTGTCTCTTTATCCTTTGCAACTGAAGGAGTATCTCCTCTGTGAAGAAGGTTGTTGGGGATAAGTCCTCTCCCCTGCTCAACTTTTCCTTCCCCTGCATTGCCCACTGGTATCGCAAGATACTGGCCCATTGATCAAATCAGTCGCTGAAAGTCGGTCCAAACTCTCTTATCCATTTGTCCTTTTCTTCCCCCGGGTCCTCCTCTCTCTCCCGTACTTCCCTTGTGGGTGTTGTAACTTCGTCCTCCTCCTCCTCGCTGCTGAGGTCTATGACCTCGATGGGCTCCTCCTCCTCCAACCTCAGCCTTTTCCCTAGGTTCCCCTCTTCCTCACTACTAGTGTCATTGTCTGATGGAAGGACTATTGGTTCCCCCTCCCTCAGGGGCGACGGTCCCCTGGTCCCTTGCTTCCTCCCACCTCTGTTTACAACCAGATTGTGATCGAATCCCACATACAGCTTCCTCTTCCTGGAACTTGATTCCCCGGCCTGTCTTGTCGGCTGCTGCTCATTGGGCTGGTTGATAGCACTGCTGTCGTTCTCATTTCCAAACTCCATCTTGCCTTTTCTTGCTTTTCCTCTTCTTTCCTGGTCCTGTCCATACATAACAGTCACCACATCCCCTCATACGCACACATTCCATCCCACTCCCATTTGCAGCTTTGCAGGGCTCCCTAGGACTCTTGCTTGCCCCCATATAGTTGGTAGTCCCATTATCCCTTAGAACCCTTGACACATTGTCCCAGCGCATAGGTACCTCATGTAGACAGTCCCCAGAATTGCCCCGCAAAAGACTATGGTACATTGTCCCAGCACATAGATACCTCGTGTAGACAGTCCTCAGAGTTGCCCCCCAAAAACTATGGTACATTGTCCAATGCTCCCAACCTCGTTCATACTCAGCCCAGGCAGTTACTCATGTTCCACAGGAAAGGACACAAAAGAACAACCCCTGCAGTCATGATTACTTCCACAGGAAGGCGGTATAGACTCATAGCCAGCTGTCTGCTTTTCAAGTTGTCAATTCCCCTGTTTCCGTGTCCTGAGCCTCCTGTAACCATTGTTCCATTGGATCCCTGCTAAAAAACCTGACCAACCTCTGTCCCGGAAATGACCCTCTTATACTAGTACCATCAAGATCCTCAAGTTCGAACGTGTTCAATCCCACCCGCTTAGCGATCCTGTAGGGCCCTTTGAACCTCTTCCCTAGCTGCCCAGATCACGTGCTCTCAAGGGCCGAGTTCCTAACTAGCACCTTTTCCCCTACTTGGAGTGGTTCTTTTCGGATATTCTTCACCTGGTCCCATCTTGCTTTGTCCCTCATTCGGCTATCCATCACGCGCTTGACCACTTCTTCTAAGGCTTCCTCATTTCCAACGACCTGTTGGCAACGTGCGACAATTAACTCCTCCGTGGTCAAGTGCGGATCATTGTCTAATCTGTTCCAGGTAGGGACGAGGGCCTCTACTGGGAAGTCAATCTCCTTTCCATACCATAGCTCCGCTGGAATGCACCCCGTCGTTCTCTTTGGTGTCATGTTCTCAGAGAAGACTGCCTGCTTAAGGTACCGTGGCCAGTTTCCCAAATCATCCACTGCGAGCTTGGCGATTGTGTTCTTCAAGGTCCGATGCCCCCTTTCTACCGGTGCATTTGCCTCAGGGTGATATGGCTCAATGATTTTAATGGGTACGCACAAGGTCTTAAGCTTGCTCAATACCTCCTGATTGACGAACTCCGTCCCGTTATCTGCTATGAACCTGCGCACAAAGGGGTGTCTTAGGTAGAAATCCTCTATCCAATCGGCCACTCCCTTCCCTGTCTTTCTCTTGAGTGCTACCGCCTCTACGTAGCCACTGAGGTTATCCCTTGCATCCAGGATGTACCTGTATCCATCCGTTGACACTGGCATGACCGCAAGGTCGAGGTGGACTAAGTGCCCCGACCCTAGTACACGGGTGGGTCTAAGGGGCTCGAAGACACGTGCGGAACTCCTTTCCTGGCATATCAGGCATGTCCAGAAGTAGAGTGGTGCGATTTTCGCAAGGGTCCCTTTGAATGACCTATGGCCTCCAGCTAGTCCATCGTGCATTGCCTGGATTATATCTAACAGCCTAGACCTTCTGCACACGACTCGTCTAGGCATCATCCCCTCTTCCTTCTTGAACACGTGGCCGTTCCTTAAAACATACTTTTCGGCTTCCTCCCTTGCCTTGGGGCTGACTTTCGTGGGCTGTTTGTTTCCTATAAGCAGTAGGCCGATTTCCCTGAAGACGCCCTCATACATCTGTATGAGGAAGAATTCTCGTTCCTTCTGGTCGATATCCTTCTCCTCCTGAGCCTGATTCACCAGGTACTGCAGTTCCCTTTGCGTCCAGGATTCTGCTAAGGTCATCACGGCGTCCCGTCCCCCTTCACCGGCCATTGCCATCAGTTCCTCTTTAGGCCCAATCACTGCACCCCACGAATCCCTCTCATCTTTGCGCCTAATCGTAGTAACCGGTCCCTCCCTGAGTTCCGCAACTACCGCAGGCGCGCCCTTTTCCAAGGTATGGATCAGCAACTGACCAGTCGTGGCTATGGAGTCTGCCATCTTGTTATCCACAGCAAGGGTCCCTCCTTCGTATTCCAGGAAGGCGTCAATCTGCTCTGCGTCCTCTATGCCTTCCGACGTGATACATACCCTACTCAGCCCATCCGCCCTGTTTCGAAGCCCCGCAATCCGCTCGACCTTATAGTCGAACTACCATATGAAGCCTATCCATCTCCCAACGGTTGGGTCTATAGGCTTATAGTTCTTTAGTGCCCCGGCGACGTTGGTTGGATCGATCCTCGGGATAAACCGCCTCCCAAACAGGTATGCTTGGAAGGTCTTAAGACAATGTAGGATCGCTAAGACCTCTTTCTTGAACTGTGAGTACCGCCGTTCTGCCGAATTCAAGGTTCTACTTTCAAATCTGATTGGCCTTTCCTTGCCTTCCTCGCTTTTCTGTATCAGTACTCCTCCAACTGCCAGCGGTCCCCCATCTGTTTCTAAGATGAAGGGCCGTCCTACCTCGTCATTGAAACAGGGTGCTGCTAGAGTGACCTGATCGAAAGACAGAATGTCTTTGAGGGTCTGGGCCGCCGCTTCCCTATCTTCGGTCCATTCCATAGTGCCACCTTCTCTAATCATCGTGCGGATAGGCTCTGCTATCTTTGCGAATCCTTTGATGAAGATCCTCCAGAACCCGACCACCCCTAGGAAGGCTCGTACTTCCGTCGTGGTGCACAGGGGTGTCGGCCACTGGGAGATCTTATCTGTCTTTGCTGGGTCGGGTCTCCTCCCATAAGCCCCACAGCGAAATCCCAATATGGTTACTTCCGGAACGGCCAGGATGCTCTTTTGTCCGCTTGCGGTAATATTATAACTCAAAAACCGCTGGAGTAGGTCCTTGATATCCTGCAGGTGGTCCCAGACAAACTTTCGTATGCCCGACTCGGCTTCTGTCTCATCTTTGTCTCGCGCGCCTTTTAGAGGGTTATCGTCTATATATGGCTCGCATTTTTCTGGGAACATGTCCCCTGCTACGGCAAGCATCCTCCTCTGCGCCTCTGCCACCGCATTCGTGAAACCCATAGGGGTCACTTGCATTTGCAACTGCCCTACTGGTGTGTGCATGGCAGTATACGGTTTATCCCTTGCGTCGAACGACAACTGGTCATATCCCGAGTATAGGTCTATCAGGGAGTAAATACTTCGTCCAGCATGCGATTCAGCCAGCAAGTCCGCCTGTGGGAGCGAACCCGCGTCCCTAATTGTTACCGCATTGAGCTTCTGCAAGTCCTGGATCCACCTGAGCGTCTTGTTGGGCTTCCGGAAAACGAACCACTTATTCGCGTAGGGGGATGCGGTGGGTTCAGCCACGAATGAATCTATCTTGGCTCTAAGCAGGTCCGTGACCTCTGCCGCTATCCCAAACTCATAGGCACACCCTTTATCATTCCAACACTCATGCTCTACCGTGTGGATCCTAACAGGGGGAATTCATTTCGCATCTAACCGTCCTTTCTGGTGATCATTGAAGGCAAAGGCTAGATGAAACTCTTGGCACGCCCTCCTTATCAACCGAGTTTCTTTTGTTGTTAAGAACCCTTCCACCCCTATTTTCATGGTTTCTGCTACTTCATCCGGTATCCGATGCCCTTCCATTGCTCGCCTTTCCCTTATTATCCGCAAAACTTTTTCTTCATTCCCCATGGCCTCCTCCCTTCATGTTTCTATTAGGATCGAGACCGGCTTGGCCTTCTTGCCTACGGGCTTGTACTTTCGCACATCGCCTTCGGGGATCGTTCTTTTAAAAAATGAACGGTCGGAATCGGCCTTGCTACCTCCAGGACGCGGGGCTGGATGCTGACTAGCTTCCCATTCAGACAGTAGCCCTTTCAGACCCCGTCTTCGAATTTAGCAAGCGCTGCGGGGTCCACCCCCACCTTGTGATACCTGATGGCCTTAACGAGTTGTAACAAGTCTGGGATTTCAAGCACCACTTCTGTCATTTCGTTCCGGCCTTCCTTTGGTTTGGGCAGGCTGGCCCCAAGTTCGACTTCCGATTCTTTTTCTGCCACCATAACTTCCAGGGCCTCGTCCTCTTGCCTCCTCTTCTTCATAGGCAGACCCATCTTGATCCACTCCTTCTTGCTAAAGGCTTCTTCAATCATCATCTCTACTCTTTCCCTCATTCCTTCCATTCGTGCGAATGCCCCCTTCCGCGCACTCTCTTTGAATGTTGGCGACCAGGTTGCCAATTTGCCCTTTGGGGGGTCCCCTCCAGTCCCAAGAAGTCGAAGGAGTTCTCCGCGGCCGGTCACTGGGTCCTCTATGTCTACCATGTATGTGCCGTCATGCAGATGCATTCCTATCATTTCTACATTGGCGCACCACGGTCTCCCGAGGATTATGTCGTGATCCATTTCTTCCATCACGGTCATTCGATGAAAGGACCAGATGGATTCCCGGATTCCCGCCTTGACTGCACATTTGGTGACATACCCCGTGAAAGGAATTTCACCACCGGTTCCCCGGATACTCCCTGCTACTTCCTTGTTTACCGTGCACCCCGTGACTGTTGCGAAATCTCGTCGTATGAGGGTGATTTCTGCACCGCCGTCCACTAATGCATCTGTGTGGTGGGTTCCGATTTGGACCTTCAGCTTTCCTACGGGCAAGGCATGGAAGCTAAGCTTCGTCCCGGGCGGCGCCCTCATGACTTCACCCCCTTCTCGGTCCGGTAGGCTTAGGCGGATTTCCAAGTCCTCCAGATCTCCGGGAATTCGTTGGAGGTTGGAAACCCCTTGCGGCGTGTCGGGCTCTTCTGTTTCCTGCTCCTGTGGTTCCGGGGCCTCCTCTACCTCTACGCGCTTGCGCGTTAGCAACTGCATGAGTCCTTTAAGCAGCCTTGGGCTGGCTTGCAGCATGGTCGGGAAGGATACCGATACCATGGTACCTAGTAGCTGACTCAGGGTGCCATCGATTTCAGGCGATCGGAATTTGATACCTGAACTTCTTCTTTGCCGCCGCAACTTTCTCTATCGGCTCCTCTTCCCTTGCCTTCCCGTAGACCTTCTCTTGTTCCCCGGTCTCAGTCTCTTCCTGATCTGCACCAGTTCCAGCAACCTCTTCCATTACCGTGTCTCGAATAAGCTTCTTTTCCGCACCGGGCCGTCGGGTGATGATGTTTACCCTATCCTGCCCATTGCCCTCTAGGATGAAATTGGCCTGTGGCCCACGTCCCCTCGGTTGGTCCCAGACAATATCGGCTACCGGCTCTACTTCTACGGCGGCTATATCCAAGTTATTCAGGACGATGACGGCACACCGCATTCCTCCTGGCGAATTCCAATTTACACGCTCTCCCTGGGGCCCGAGAATCTCACCCTTAAGGGACCTACTGCATCTCTGTCTCATGATATCATGGTTGAGTCTTGGGCAAGTCCACACGAAATGTTCGACCATTGTGCAATACCTGCATTGCTCATTGGACGGATCCCTTCTGCCATACCCTCGATTCGCCACTGTTGCCGGAACTACGGCCTCTTGGGGCGGGAGGGCGGGGCGGGACACCTGCGCCTGCATTACTAATAGCGCATTTTCCATTCTTTCCATCTTGCTGTCAACCCCGTGCACTCGTTCGTGCAAAACTATCCCCTTCTTGACCTTATCCCCTGTCTTCCCAGTCAAGTCTATAACCTCCCCTTCCTTAAGCAGGGCTAGCGTATCGGTCACCACTGTCTGTTCTGTGAGGTTTGTTACCGTGCTGAAGTCCACATCCCTCGTGTACTCGAACTTGCTAGTCTGCTGGTAAGCTGACAGAATCTTATCTTTGTCGAACTCGGAGAACTGCCTAAGGAAGTACTTGCTCATTATTCGATCCGTTAACCCAGGGATTCGCAGTGCCACTAGAGTGAACGCCCTCAGAAAGTCACTGTAAGTAGCATAGTTTTTCCTTTGGACCGCTGCCAATTCAGCCTCTGTCGCCATTTTTTCCGCCTTCAGGTACTTTCTCATCATCTCATTCCGGGTTTCCTTCCAGGACCCACTAGAGGAGACGATAGTCATAATGTCCCTTCCTAAGCTCAACGATACGTGCTGCCCTAGGTGGTCCATCTTTTCTTCCTCAGTCCATATCAGTAAGGCTGCCAGGTTCTCGTAATCTATCAGGAATTCCGTGATGTTTGTCCCATCGAAAGTGAGTTTCTTTTTTGCGTCTGCGAGATACCCCTGATTCTTATTCTGAGCCCGGGTGAGGGTGGCTAACTAGTGTGCTCTAATCAATCGATCATGACTAATCAGCTACCTAGTCCCTGCACATGTGTCAGATCAGGTTGTCCTAATTCACGTGCGGTGTTCCGATTCCAACTGTTACCTACCCAGTTGGGCGTGTACATATATAACCGAGGATCCACAATGTGATAAAAAGGACTGAATGGACAATGCAGTGCAAGTAGAATCTCAACAGGCAGTGTGCATTCTGATACATACAAGAATTGTGCTTTATAGCGCAATGCAAGACTTAGATACTAGTCCTGACCTGACCAGGACTGACCTCCTTCACGTAGTACAAGATAGCGCAGCAGAATGCTAGAATACCAATGACGAACCCAATCAATGTTGGACTGCAGACTAAACATACATCATCTTCATCACAAGGTGTGAAGGGAGCCTGGCGCTACACACAGCAAGAATGCGCCAGGTCCAGATCATGCACAGACGAAGAGGAGGGGAACAAATGAAGAAGAGGAGGGGGGAGATGGGAAAGTCGTCAACACCAAGTCTTCGTTACAAGTCCCAAATAATCCCTCGTCAGAATGTCTGAAGCCCAACGTCGAGTCTGGATCCAAATGTCACCAAGCTCTCTCTCTCTCTCTCTCTCGTTGTCTGCTGATGCAGTGAATTCAGATAGCGAGAGGGTGAGAGGGAGATGGTGGACTGAGACGTGGAAGAAGAACTCTCTCTCTCTCACGTGCCAGGTACTAACCTGTGAAGTTGGTGGTGTGCTGCAGGTACCTCGAAGACGAAGCTGGAGCTATGGCGCTGCAGGTGAGTCTCCCTGGCCTCCGCCCAATCTCTCTCGCTCTCTGCTACTACTCTAGCTCCTACTAGCGCCCAGCGCTGGAGACTACTGCTAACGCTACTAGCGCCCAACGCTGAAGACTACTGCTAGCGCTACTACTACTACTGCAGCGCTCCTCCAGAGTGCTGTTGCCGAATCCTGATGACTACCTCCTGACTCCTGAACTGCACGTGAAGTGCCTGGGAAGTCCCTAGGAACTACCTGCCGGCCTGCAGGGCGGGCCAGTCCTATATAGTGCTGGCCCGTCCAGGAGGCTGCTCTTGCCAATGTCGAAATGTGCCAGACCCTGGCGTTGAAGCTCAACCAGGGGTTGTCTTGAAAACAGGCCCAAAATGGCCTGTGCTAAAACCCTGGTTTGGTGCCTGAGTTTCAGGGCGAGTCGATCTGATGAGGGCCTTAAAATGGCCCTCAGTTTCAGGCTGAAGAGGCTCAGGGCCGAAAAGGCCCTGATTTAGGCTGAAACGACACAGGGCCTGTAGGCCCTTGTTTTCAGGCTTTCAGGCTGAAACGACACAGGGCCTGTAGGCCCTTGTTTTCAGGCAAAAGCCTGAAAACCTCACGGGCCTGAAAATGGCCCATACAGCCTGTTGCAGGCGCAGCATGTAACAGCCTCCCAAGCAACCGGTACCTCCTCCCTTTCGGAGGGAAACATCATTGCAGACTCTGATATTGCCCGTACACGCCCTAGAGTCAGACTGGATGGTCTGGTACCCGTCTAGACCTAGCCTACCGCTACTGGGCCTCTAAAAATGTCAACTTTGTCTTCCTCTGCTCGGCCTAGAGTACCCAGCACATCTACTTCTATTGGGTGTTGCTGCGGGCCTCTTGCTCCGCCACTTGAGTGTTTTCCCTGCTGCAACCCTCAATGTCACGACCACAGGTAAGTACCGGCCCTACGGGCCTCCCAAACAAGCAAGTACCCTTGCGGGTCACACACACACTCATGCCGACAAGCACTCAGACAGGCACGCAGGTCATCAAACACGCACACACAGACTTAGAAAACTCAGCAGAATGCGGGAATCTCAGCAAGGCGTCCATTCCATCGGCAGAACTCAGAAATCAGCAATGTTCTCAGTCCGTGTTATGGCGGGTCATTACGCAAGCTTGGGGCTGATTCATCTTCAAAAGAAGATAAATTCAGTCAAATGCGAGGATCTGAGTCCTCGGCAGGCCTAAGGGGCCCCACTTACAGTGGTGCCCGCCCTAAGTGAAGGCGGGCCTAACATTTCACAAAAGGCCTATGACTGTCAATTTCATATTTGGGGTACAGGCAGTTGCGACGCGCCAGTTGGTTGAGAGAAACACAGGCCGAGCAACAAAGACATTTCCAAGGCCTACCGGGCCTTTCCAAAGAATGCAGGCCCTGGGCGTGAATCGCAGCCTCATACATTGACAGTTGGGAGGCCCAACCGAATGAGGCCCAAACGCTGCAAGTAGCACGCAGCATCCTGGGGGCTACCGGAAGCTCCTGTGCCCAGGCCAATGCAGCCAGGCTGCGCAAGCAGGCCAGCTCTTTCCATAAAGGAAAGAGCTCTCCCCTGGCATTGGCATTCGGTCACTTGCTGGCTGGCGGCAGTGCTGCTGGAGCAATTGCTCGCGGGCTGGCTGCCGGCATTGGAGCAAGAGGCTTCGCACGTGCGGTCGTGTGTGGGAGCAGGGCGCTGCTGAGGGCAGCGCCATAGCCAGCCTTCATAGCGGGCTGGGCTTGGAAGCACAGTGAGTCGCAGGGGTGGTCTTCGGGTGTAAGTGAGGACAGGTGTGGGTGTCAAGTCAGGGAAGGGCGAAGGAGGATGATGATGATGATGATGTGAGGGCACATACCTTGCATTGGCGATGGTCTGCATAAGGGCGACATCTTCAAGTACTTCGGGTTGCCGCTGATGTCAACAGTTGCATTGTCTACTAGTAGGCTGATCGTAGCTGTGTAGAGTAGGCTGGGCGCTGAGCGCCAAGTAGGAGTGTGAAGGGACTGGACTCTTGTGTTGTGGCGGAGAGAGAGAAGCTCTTCTTGACATTGGTTTTCAGTACTATGAACCTCCATTGGTGTATTGTTGGTGCAATGCTGCTCTCTGGACACAGTGTGACTATCTGGCTTTCGATGTGATGGTTTAATCTCGAATTTGTCATCTCGCTGTTGCTTATTTTCCTTGCACAAATCAACAATCTGTCTATCAGTGGTGCCCGGACCTTAGCAAATCCTTCCTCAAGCACAGGTGATGTACAGGCAAGTCAAGGTGATCAGCTGAGGATCCATAGGGTTAGTTGGACATTTGACAAACTTAGGCAGATTCTGTTTTTGGAGCCTACAGGGGCGTTTGCCAGAACCCTTAGGAGAGGGGGACCTTTGTCTCTAAATCTGATTGGCGCCCTTGATGGCGCTTAACTGTTCCTGAGCCAAAGTCAGAAAAGCCTGGTCTGGGAAGCCGCCTGCACCTTGACCAGCTGAGGGAACCAATCCTCTCTGGTCAAAGTCTGCAAAGACTTCCTTCTCCATCATGTGCCACGTCCCTTTACTCTTCCTCTGACTTTGAGAAGGGGAGGTGCTTCCCTTTCGGGAAGTGGACTGGATCTGGATTTTGGCCTCCAGATCCAAGGCTGCTCTGCCAAAGGCCCTCCAGTCCTTGTGGCTTGTAAGTAGGGTCTGTACATAGGTTACAGGGGTAGCCTAGATAAACAACTGAAATTTGTCCTGATCTGACATCAATAACCCAAGGGTAGAGGTTAGTCTTTCCCAAACTGCATAGAGCTTGGAGAGGGATCCCTGCCATTGTGACTGGCCTAACCTCACACGCTCTGCAGCAGCTTCCTTGGCTCTCTCTCGATTGGCGAATCTCTCCTCCAAACCCTTAAATATCTGGTCCAATCCTGTTGTAACAGCCCAATCGGCCAGCTGTTTCTGGGCCTTATTGGCCTCAAAAGTAGCCCGCTGAAGTGCAGGCCCTCCCAAGTGGGCCACAGAGGACTGCACCTTGGTAACCTCTGGGCAAGTGAGTTCCTTGAGGTACCATCTCATTGAGGCAGTCCAATCTGCTACATCCACTTTGGGGTTATCCCCGATGAATGTGTTAGGTTGTACTGTCTTGGGGTGCATCGATGTCTGCCGGCTTGAGCCTGCAGTCACTTTTGCACCAGGAGTAACAGGGTGCCCAACCACAAGCTGCAGAGGCTGCACCTTTGAAGGTGCAGCTCATCTGCTCTTGGAGCTACTCACTTAGGATGATGCAGCAGCTGACCGTGCATGGGAATGGGGTGTAACCTGGGGTGTAGGAGTAGGTGTAGGGGGGAAATAGGAGGAGGAGGAAGACGCAGACAGATGTCTGCAGAAAATCTGTAAAATAAAAAAGGGAGGACAGTTTGGTTTCGATGTTGGACAGTCTGCCCACCATCGAAGTCGTCACGTCTTCCCAGGAGATGTGCCCCTTGCTGTTCGCTTGCAGGTTCTGGATTCTACCACCTCCTTTTTCAACCTCTCCATTTTTGAACGCAGGACCTGCTCCTTCAGCTAGGACTGGATCTGCTCCTGATCCAGATTCAGATTCTTCCCCACCACAGCCTCAGCCAGTGCAAAGGGGAAGGATAAGGGACGTCGACCTTCCTCTTCCCAGCGCCCTAACCTGCCGAAAGACGTCCGGATGCCAGCTGACCCTCTCAATCCCTCCACACTCCCCTGGCATGACCTCAAGATCCAGGAGGGAGTCTGGAGAAGACGCAAGGAAAGAGGGGTCTGCCTGAGATGTGAGGGACAACACTTCTTGAAGGACTGCCCTTACATGCCAGGCCCAGGTCAGTCAAAAAACAGAAACAGACCCTGGGGACTGCAGTTCCCCCCAGTGCTGCACCTTCATCGACTCAGGTAGGTGAATCTGCAGTTGTTTCAATTGAGACTATATGTGAGGATGTTTGTTTGGGGACTGCGCGGGCAGCATCCTTCTGCTATGAGGATCCTGACCTGGATCAGGACCCGGGGCAGGATGAGCTCCAGTCACTTGCAGCCTTCTTCCTTGACTTGAAGGAACAAAAGAAGTGCAAGTCTGATCTCATCATGCTTCGGCCCCTGATCAACCGCACCAGGATCACTGGGCTATTGGACTGTGGAGCCACCAGGAACTTCATGTCTCCTAGTGCAGTTAAAAAATTGCATCTGGGCATGGAAGTTCGGCAGCTGCAGCAACCGCTGCTGGTGAGGATTGGTGACTCTACAGTGCTCAGCATCAGGGAGAAGGTCAAGGGTATCCCTGCGACCTTCGACAGTGCTGGAGAAGTCAGACATAGTCTGAACTTCTACATCTTCCCTGAGCTGCCCTTTTGACCTGGTATTCTCTATGCAGTGGCTGAAGGCAGTCAAACCAAGGATCGACTGGCAGATCCCAAAGGTTGAGCTACCTAATAGCCCGGGTCTGTATCAGCCATGCATGATTGTTGCTGATCATCACCCTAAGACATCTTGCTACTGCCTGAGAGCGAGGGAGTTTCATGCTCTCTCACGCCAGTACCACCACGAGCGTCTGTTTATAGCTTTGGTCAAGCAAATAGATGCCCCCCCTGTTTCCTGTCCTCCTGAGATACAGCAGGTGGTAGATCAGTATGCTGATCTAATGTAGGAGCCCTTTGGGTTACCCAACCGGCCAACCAAGCATCACATCGAGCTGCTGCCTGGAGCGGTCCCCCCCAAGGGCCGCATCTACAGGATGTCCCCTGCTTAGCTTGAGGAGCTCAGAAAGCAGCTTGAGACCCTGACCAGCAAGGGCTGGATCAGACCCAGCACGTCTGAATTCGGTGCACCTGTTCTCTTTGTGCCCAAAGGGAACGGCGAGCTCAAAATGTGCATTGACTACAAGGGTCTCAACAAGATCACTAGGAAGAGTACTGAGCCACTTCCTAGGATCGATGACCTTCTGGACATGGTGCAGGGCTGCACAGTGTTCAGCAAAGTCGATCTCAAATTTGGATACCACCAGATTGGGATAGCAGAGGAGAATGTCTACAAGACAGCCTTCAAGACCAGGTATGGGACTTACGAGTTCCTGGTCATGCCATTTGGACTTTGCAACGCCCCACGCACCTTCCAAACAGAGATGCACCGCATCTTCAGGCCTTACCTGGACAAGTTCATGGTTGTCTACCTGGATGATATCCTGGTATTCAGCCGGACTGCCAGGGAACATGCGGAGCACTTGGCTCTTGTCCTTCAGTCGTTACGTGACAGCCACTACAAGATCAACAGAGAGAAGTCCTCCTTTGGAGTTCCCTCTGTTATCTACCTGGGTCACGTAATCTCTGGAGATGGCCTGGCTCCTTGAGCAGCCAAGATTGCTGCTATTCAGGAGTGGCCTCAGCCACAGACAGTGAGGGATGTCAAGTCCTTCACGGGTCTAGCCTCAGACTATACAAAGTTTGTCAGGAACTTTTCTGCAGTGGCTGCACCCCTGACCAACCTAACAAAGAAAGATACTCCCTTTCTTTTGTCCCTTCCCTATCAGTTGACCTTCACACGACTTAAGAAGGTCTTGACCCGTGCGGCTGTGCTGAAGTTACCTGACCCCACTCTGCCATTCATCCTGACCACTGACGCCAGTCAGTATGGCATTGGGGCAGTTCTTCAGCAGGATGATGGGAATGGTCTACAGCCTGTAGAGTTTACGAGTAACAGGACTCCACCTACAAGAAAGAGCTATACGCTCTTGTCTGTGCCCGAAACATTGGAAGCACTTTCTCCTGGGAAGGCACTTCAAGATCTTTTTAGATCACTCAACCTTGCAGTGGATGAAGTCCCAGGGAGAGTTGAATGATAAGCTGGCACGGTACATTCAGTTCATTGACATGTTTGACTTCGAACTGAAGCATAAGAAGGGTTGCTACAACAAGGTAGTAGATGCCCTCTCTCGTAGGCCTGACTCTTTTGCGTTGATCTCCTCTACTCACTCCTTTGGAGAGGAGACCCGTCAGACCATTGCTCGTCTACTGCCTCGGGATGAGACTTTCAGATCCATTGTCAGGAATCTGCAAGCAGATCCTAACTCTGAACCAGGCTATGCTCTGAGTTCAGACCTGCTGTATACTTACAGCAGAGGGGAGGAGCGCTTGTGCATTCCCCAGGACCAGCGGCTCAGGACACTGCTGATGTCAGAGTGTCATAATGCCCGTGGACATTTTGGGTTCCTAAAGTCTTATGCAGCCCTGGCGCAGCGCTTCTTCTGGAAAGAGATGCGGAGTGATATGCTGCGTTATGTGGACACCTGTGAGCTCTGCCAAAGGAATAAGGTCCAGCGTAGGCCTCCTTTGGGACTGCTCAAACCCTTACCCATACCTGATGGCCCTGCTGAATCTGTGTCGATAGACTTCATAGATTTAGGCAAGACCACCCCTCGTGGCATGCGTCAGGTTATGGTCTGCGTGGACAGGTTCTCCAAATACACAGAGTTCATCCCCTTGCCAGAGGTAGCTAGGGTACCGGCTGTGAGAGCAGCCTTCTTTGAGAGGTGGGTCACACACCATGGACCGCCCACTTCCATAGTCAATGATCGAGACCCCAGATTTTGAAGCGATGAGTGGCAGTCCTACTGCAAGGACTATCTGCACTCACGACTAGACATGACTTTTGGTCACCATCCTGAAGCCAATGGTTTGGCTGAAGTGATGAGCCGAGTCTTATTCCAGCTGCTGCGTCTTGTCATCTCTCCAGATCAACAGGACTGGGATCTTCACTTAGCGAGGGCACAACTCATGTATAACATGTTTGTCCACTTCTCGACAGGGTTCAGTCCCTACCGGTTGCACTAGGGACGAGAGCCACGTCAGCCTCTCGATGATATCATCGATAAGTCTAAGCCTGACCTGACACCAGGCACAACAGAGTTCACCAGACGTTATCGTTTGGATGTGGAAAGAGCGCGAGCGAACTTGTTCAAAGCCCAAAAGGCTATGATTGAGCAAGCTAATCGCCATAGGCGACCTTCCCCCATCCGCACTGGTGATCATGTCTGGGTGGCCAGTTCTGAGTTGTCGAGAGAGGAGGATATCTCCCCCAAGTTGTTGCCACGTTACCTGAGTCCATGGCAGGTCCTAGATACAGTGGGCTCTGATCCCTTCGGTCCGTCCTACGTTATCGACGTCCCGCTGCATCTACGTATCTACCCGGTCTTCCATGCATCTAAGCTGCTTCCTTTCACTCCAACTGATGCATTCCTAGACCGGCCCCCTCAATTTGGTCCACCAATTTCTAGCAAGGGATATGACGTGGAATGGATTGAGGACGAGTGGGGCACATGCCCCGACCGACAGTATCTTGTGAGGTTCGCATTCCAGCCTCCTTCTGAGAACAGATGGTTCTACAGAAGGGAACTTCTCAAGACAGCAAAGTCAGTTGTTTTGCGATATGAAGCGGCTCAGAAGGGCAACCTTCCTCGCCGTTCACCTCGCCTGCATCCCTAGCTCGGAGGTCCTCGCTCCCGGGGAGGGTAAGCCTGCAATGACTTGCTGCTTTTAGACTGCCGAGACTGACTGCGACGTTGTACACTAACCGGTAGGGTTAGATTCGTAATTTTGTTTGGCTGAGGGCTAACCGAGAGACCTAACTGTGAGGAAATTTGTGAGGGACATATCTGCAAATTTGGGAAAATATAGCCCTAACACTAACTGAATTTCCTACTACTACCCTAGCTGCGAATAGCAGGCCCGGGCTACCCCTAGGACAGACAGGCTCTAAGTGGCCTATACTGATAGACGGTCCTATAGCCTATAGCCGGGTCCGGTAGAGGCCGAGAGGCCGAAACAGAAACGGTACCGGTCGGTCAGTCAGTCCGGTCTAGGTCTAGTGTAGTCTATAGATAGGTTAGGCCCATCGGTTCAGGACTTTTGGGCAGTTCATTTCTCGCGAAGCAGCGTTGGAGAAGCCAAGCAAGTTGGTGGCGGTGTCGGTCTGCAGGCGGCATCCTGAGACTTCGCCGTTGACAGCAGCCATGGCCGGTTCAGTCTTAGTCTGCCATAGCTGGGGCATCCTCAGCGCATCTACCCCTGGGGGTATCTGCATCTGGTCGGGCTATATTGAGGCTCTACACTGTGTATTCATGGGTGGTGGCAGCCATAATTGCTTGTTCCTTCGTCAGAGTTGTCCATCGACACTGAAGACTTCATCGCAGGATCTGTTCTTCATCAGGGTGGTTGGCGCTGGCCTCTGGGAGGCCTTTCTGATGTGGCGCTACTAACTGGGTGTAGGATAGAGAGTGGGGTGTGAGTTCTAAGAGTGGCGAGATACTGGAACAAACTCTGCTACGATACTTGTTTGAGTTGGCTCATCATCAGTGTAATTTCAATTGTTATCCTCGCCGGTTCTACTTGTGATTGGTTGTTGGGAGTGTGTCAGAGAGAGAGAACACTGTGTGTCTTCTCCCCATCTGTGCATAGCTGCATTCCGCTGCCTACTCTGATCTGTGTGCAGTGTGGACTTTGTCTCCTCTCCCCCTTCTCTTATGCATGTATGGGCGTGTATGAGATTGTCTGTGTGTGAGTGGCGGTAAAAATCGTCAGACAACCAAGTTCATAACACAATGATTCCCTCTTCCCACACGCCGCAAACCGATCAAAAATAAAATAATATTTGATAAAATCCTTTCCAGATCATCCCCAGAGCACAAACACTTAATTAGCGCGGAAAGAAACCCAAGTTCCCACAGAAAAAAAACAAATCTGTAGGAGAATGATCTTTCAATTTGCAGAAAACTGCAGTTTGCGGGCTATCGACCAACAGATTGGCTAACAGGGCTTTTAGACTGCAGCACAGAGTCACTGCGCGGACCGTTCTGACACGATTGACCGACCTTTCAGGATTGACAGGACTGAACTCGACTGACACCAGATCTGACATGACAGACCAGAACAGAACAGACTGACAGAACAGGGACCTCAACCACAGTTTGTGCGCAGGCTGAAGACCCACGGTCAACTGCTGAAATATCAAACAGTTAACTCATTGCCAACCTACCGACGACGACCAGACTGACAAACTTGCACTGACGACCAGACTAACAAACTTGCACTGACCTCTACGTAGACTGCAAACTGGCAGATCTGACGGACCAATTCTCAAAGACTGACGGACTGGTGTCAGAGGAACAGGTAGTTGGAACGAATGAACTCGATCAATGTCTTGATTGGAGACTGCCACCGGTCAACCTGTTGACCGAAAGACAGGGGGCCTGGTTGACTCATTGTTGGTCAGCACCCACACTGAATCCTCACCGCAACTTCCAATCAACCCTGGATGTGATTCGCCGCTCAATTGTGTGCTGCAAATTGATATTTTCCCAAGTGAGGTCTGCAAAACCGGTGGATGGCCAAACAGGTAGCGCCTGCCACTTGAGGGTTGTGAAACCCTCAGGCCAACCGGTGGTGCTAATTAGTACCGCCGAGGGTCAGCTCAATCCAGGAGACCGCACCACTTATTTTTTTTACTTTTTTTTTTTTAACTCGCTTTGTCACCGATGCGCACCAATCAATCAGCAACTATCACCGCCGCCGCACGTCGAAGAATATGGGGCACCGCCCCAAACTGCCAACCGCCGGCCAGATAGTTGATGGCCAACCAATTAGTCCACTAGATGCACGCGGTCGTGGCTCCGATACCAACTGTTATGCATCCGATTGAACTTCAATCTGCAACGAATTCACACCCATACACGCATGCAATTGCAGAGACTCGAAGGACGCAAATCCACACAAAACCGGGGAGAAGATATGCACAGCGGAAGCGCAAAATACACAGAGAATTGAAAAACGAATTTCAATTCTGCAATCCCTCGTTGTCCTCCAATCAATTCACAGTACTTGTTCCAAGAATCACAACCACGCTTACAACAACCCCGAACAACCAAAAACAAGCATTATGAAGTATGCACGAGTCTCCTTCTTCATCAGGACTTCCAGCGCTGCACTTCGGTGCGGGTGCTGAGCTGGCACTGCTATCATTCGAGTCGGTGGTTCAGATTGGCACGTTGTGACAGCTATGGGGTTACTACTGCTACAGCAGCCATAGCCTGGGGTGTGAGGTGGCGAGCAGGAAGAAGAAGACTCCTGTATACTTCATCGAACACTTGTTTTTGGTTGTTCAATGTTGTAAACGTGGTTGTGATCCTTGGAATAAGTACTCTAGATTGATTGGAGGAGGACAAGGGATTGTAGAATTGAAATTTGTTTTTCAATTCTCTGTGTATTTTGAGCTTCCGCTGTGCATATCTTCTCTATGGTTTTGTGTGGATTTGCCTCCTTCGAGTCTACTTTGGAATGGGAACGTGTGAATTCGTTGTGGATTGAAGTTAAATCGGGTACATAACAGATTGATGGACTGATTTGATTGATTGATCGATTGATTGTTCTCATTGATTGATTGATTCCATTGATTGATTGATTGATTGATTGATTGATTGATTAATTGATCGATTGATTGATTGATTGATTCTCGCATTCATTGCCGAATAGACACTTCGTTTTTCACAACCATTTGACATCATGGGGGGTGTTGTCGTGCTGTCAAAATTTCACAACTATTTGAATATCGGGCTCTGCTCGAATCTTGGGTTCTTTGGTGGATCGAATGTAAGCTTTTCATAACTGTTTGACCCCATGGGGGGTGTAATCATGCTATCAAAATTTTCGGCCCCATAGGGGGTGCCATCATGCTGCTAAAATTTCAACCCCATGGGGGGTGCTGTCACGCTATTTCGACCCCATGCGGGGTGTTGTCATGCTGTCAAAAATTTTGACCCCCTAGGGGGTGCTATCATGCTGTCAAAAATTTTGACCCCATGAGGGGTGCTATCATGCTGTCAAAAATGTTGACCCAACGGGGGGGTTGCAGTCACGCTGTCAAATTTTCCATTGGATGAGTTCATGGGCATCAACCAATAAAATTCGTTGGACAAAATCTGTCAATCTCTTGATCAATCATCAATCAATCAATCAAACAATCAATCAACCAATCAACCAATCAATCGATCAATCAAACAATCAATCAATCGATCAATCGATCAATCAAACAATCAATCAATGAATCAACCCATCGACAGATCAATCACTTGAATCAATCCATCAATCAACAAAGGCTTTTCTTGATCGATTGGTTGATTGATTGATTGATTGACTAGTTGATTGATTGATTGATTGATTTTTTAACTGATTGATTGATTGGTTGACTGATTGATCGATTGATTGAATGGTTGATTTATGTGAGTAGATGGGAGGACGGGGATAGAGTGGAGGGGGGAGAGCATATTGAGGGCTATGGAGTGAACCGGCTTTTACAACTGTTGTTTCTTAAGCTTTCTTTGCCTGCTTACAGGATGACTAAAAACGTATGCAATTACTACGACAAACCCGTGGCTGGTGTCGGAGCAAACACCCTTACAAGGATATCTGCTCGGGGTTTTTCAATGTCGGACGCTGTCTGATCTTTTCCTTGAATTGAAGGACTTGATGAGACTGACTTTTGCCAAAAGTTTATTCAGACATGACCTATGACGGAGAGACTAAAACTTTAGAACCTTTGGTCCGGACGCCTGCGACATCCGAGAGCAAAGGCGGTAGTCGGCAGTTTCTAGCAGGGCTGCAAAGAGGAGCGGACATCATAATGGTAAAGCTAGACCTATCCTACCTAAAATAATGACGAGCGGAAGCCGCGCGATTCACAGCCTGACTGGCTAAAAAGAATGGATACGCCGGGTATAGGACCGCGACGCAGGAGAAATGGGTCACCTATTTTATTGGGCCGTGAGATTTGACTCCGCGTCGAGGGCCGAGGCTGGATTCACGGCTAAAAGGTTGGCATATCAGGTCTACCAGACTAAGCCCCTGTCGGGTAGGCTGTGGGGCACCGGCCTAGAAGTTGGTGAGACAGGATTAAGCCTGCCTAGGCCAGAAACAGACGGCCTACTGGGCTGCAGTCCTTCAAATAGAAGGACTGCGGGTAACGCTCCCGTAATAGGAGCTAGCTCAGTAGGTATTGCGTTGAACTATCACCCTGCAAAGACCGGGATCGAGCCACGATTGTACCAATACTGGGTTAGCTCCTTTTGGAGCTGGCCATTGCGAAAGGGGCACTCTTGTGCGGCCGATCTAAGCCTTGCGATCCATAAGATCGTGCGGTTGAGATCAGCCGCGCGGGGGTGACATGACCCGTGCGCAAGGATGACACACATAAATCAAGAAATGGTCCAAATGATTTTCGATCCCCGATGGGGATCGAACTCAGGTCTGCGTTTCAAGAGGGCGAGGGGTGTCTGTGATGTGACCATTGGCTTGAGGCCAACAGACAGAAAAAAAAAAAAAAAAAAA
>BFEA01000141.1:2530200-2545108 GCA_003427395.1 Chara braunii
GTGTGTGTGTGTGTGTGTGTGTGTGAGAGAGAGAGAGAGAGAGAGAGAGAGAGAGAGAGAGAGAGAGAGAGAGAGAGAGAGAGAGAGAGAGAATAGGTAAGTCTTCAACCGCGGCTGACCTCATGGTACTTCCATCGATAACATGAGCAAAATCTAATGAATCGTGTGCCAGAAATATACATTGTCGCATGCCTTGTACGGTGCCTACGCCACTACAGTGGTTGCGGCCATTGAAACGGGCTCCAACTGCGCTAAAAGGAAAAAGAAACGGTGACGAATGAAGTGAAGCGCCACATAGCGCCTGCAGAAGTGAAGACTCTTACAGTCCCAAAGGGCAGCAGTGGGCGCCCGTTTTCACGGGCAGCCCAGGCAACGTATGCAAATCTTTGTTTTGTTTTCTTCTTGTTTTTATTGTTAGATTTTCTTTAGATTTTTTCCTTTTTGGTCTCCCCCCCCTTTTTGTCATAGTATGGCGTGCCTGTGCCTGTTCGTTTGGGGAACGGGATCTGGCGCTTTTTCTGCGCCAGATACAGGCGCGTGAGGGAGGGGATGAAAACCGTGTTGAGCTTGACTCTAGTTCGACTATGTGAAATGACTGTAGGTGGGAGGGGAAAGCTCGTTCATTTTTGAACGACAAGCAGCCCCTTCTCAAGGAGAGATGAAGGGGTTGGAAAAAGGAAAAAAAGAAGAAAACAAAAGGGGGGAAAAGAAAAAAGGAAACGGCCACATACGTGGCCGCAGTAATGGGTAGGTGCGTGTGTCTATGAGTGAGCGTGGGAATAACTGTGCCTGTTCATTTTTTGAACGGGCTGCAGCAATGGTGGGGTACAACCATCCCTGAAGCATGTAGCCTGAAGGGAAGGTCAGATGCTTCAGGGATTGAATGACCTTGGTTCCCCTAGGGGAACATCAAGGTTTGTGGCCCTTGATCGTGGGCTCAGATCAAGGGCCCCAATCAATTTTGAATTTTTGACTGTGGGCCAAGTTGCGGCCCACAGTCTTCTATTGGCGCTATAAAAGCCAGGAGCACCCACACTTGCCTCACAGTTGTTGAGGTTGTGATGCTGCTCACTTGCACTTCAAGTGCAAATGAGCTCCATCACATTGCGAGGGGGGGTGCTGCCGGCGGAGGTGCTGCTGGTGGAGAGCTGGAGGTCTGCAGGATGAGGGGAGACATTGCTGGAGGAGGACAGGCCAGAGCAGCCATAGCCAGGGGCTGGGGGTTCTTTGCCCCACCCTCGTGTTGGTGCTGTGGCGGTGAGGCTGCGCCAAGGACCAGCGGCGCGGCAAGGCATACCTCATTTTTTTTGGTTCATATGTTATTGCAATGGGGTCATGTACAATTACAGGAGGTATGTTTAGTACTGATTCTTACAGTACTGTACGAGGTGTTGATAAGCTAATCCCAGTCAATGTTTACTTGCATGGATAGCTCAAAGTTCTATTTGTATTTTGACATAATCAAGAATTAAGGCATTCTTTTTTTTCTAATCAAAATATTATAGCCATCGAAAAATCCTCTGAAGAGCCGAAAGGCATATTTGATACAATGGGTGATTGGTTAAGAAGAGACCGTTTAGTCGACTGGACGGGTGAACGGGCAACCGTTGCAGTGGAACTTAACATGGTGAGGAGACGTTGTCCGACTACCACCACAGTGTCAAGGCCTTCCTAAGGGAAGGTGCTGCCGGACTACCGCCTCGGCGTCAAGGCCTTCCTAAGGTGAGGTGCTGCCGGACTGTCGCCGTGGCGTCAAGGCTTTCCTAAGGGAAGGTGCTGCCAAACTGCCGTCACAAAGTCAAGACGACCTAGGGGAAGGTTTTGTCGAGATTTTGCTGTAATGGCAAGGGAAGATGCTGCTGGGATTTTTGGCGGCAGCGTTAAAATTTTTTGAGGGGAAGTGCTGCTGAAAAATTGCGGCGAGGCAACCCCCTCATCTTGGTACTAATGGGCGTTTGTGGTAATGGTGCGGCAAGTGGCGATCCTGCTGTTGCTTTTTTGCAGCGGTTGTAGTGCATTTCAACATGGTCTAGAGGTTGGGCTAGCACTGGTGCACGGTTGGGATCGTGCAGCAGTGGTGCGTGGACCAGCGACATGAAGAGAGCGGGGAGTGAGTGCACGAGGCAAAGGCTATTGGAGTTGTGATACTTGGGGTGTTTGTCGGAAGCCACCTTTATTTTTATTGCGGCAAAGGCTATTGGAGTTGCGACACTTGCGGTGTTTGTCGGAAGCTACCTTTATTTTTATTGCGGCACACGGTGCGAGCAGTTTCAATGTTGGAGCCATAAAGTGTGATGGGTGATGATATGGGACCATTTTTGGGATCTATTGGGATAAACTTGAAGTTGGGGCACGAGCGACTGGCGTAGCTATTGTGAGCGGACGTGGTGATTTCAAGCGGCGTGGACTTGCGGTTGGTTGGGGAGCCTTGGTGGTTTAAGTGCAGTTGGAACTGTGCTAGGACAACCCGGGACGTTGGGACCGGGCTAAGCATAGATCAGTTTGGAACATTGGGACGACGTGCAGACTCATTTGTGGGAACACCCTCCTAGAAGGCTATCTTGCTCGAGTTTTTTCGTGAGCCAACCTCTGCTCATCGAACACTTGGGGAGGACGTAGACCGTGGCTCAGGAGAAATACCACAACTTGTGGAGTTGCGAGCCGCATATTTTCATATTCAAAAGCGGTCATTTTCTTTTGATTGGAATATTACTCGGCTTTCTTGAGTGAGCCGGACCAAACTTCAATTGAGGTCAACTGATTGACTCAAATTTCCTTCACACCTGTGTAGCCCACACTTGCTTGACCCTGTTCATTGAATGTTCGTTGAAAAGGCAAAGGAAATGCGTGCGCGCATGTGAATGGTGAGGTCTGACTTGGATATGGGGTTGCATTGGTTTCCTTTGAACTTGTTTGTTTTGCTTTGCGGTCTGTGCAGGTAGGTAGAGGGATGCTTGGAAAGAAGATTGACCATGCCTATTTGAGAAAAGGAAAATGATTGTCTTTTTTTTACTTCCTACCTGCCTACATGTCAAAAGGATTCGTTGTTTTTTAAAAACTTTAATGTTGTGTGCACCGTCAAATGAATTTAATTGAAATAAAGCAGATAAGGTCAAATGGACTTAGTATCTTTCCCGATGATTAAACCTTTATATCCCGAATGACCTTACCTACCTATACCTGTCCAAATGATTATTATTCTCTATCTCTTTCTTATTATTTTCGTCCAAGTTACCCTGAACTTAGGAGAAATGAGAATAATTGAAAGCTACTCGCAATGGACATATTCTCTCTCAAGGAAGCATCTGGGGCGGGGGGGTCGTTGCTTTAGGAGTCGTCCTTGTTATCAACCCAGAGTGGATTGTTCTGGGGGGGCCGATTCGGTGGAGACAACCCGACTTTTAAGATCTGAGTCTTGTGCTCAAGCGAGGAGGAGTACCTCAGACCCCTTCCTAGAGGGAGAGAAATGAAACACTTCAAGTAATGCAACAGATCAAGAATCATTCGCAAAGCGATCTGTCATCAAATAAGGTTAGAAACGTATGAAGAGGGGTATGCGTGAGGTCAGCGGTAGGGTGGAATGAATGACTTTGGCGGCGATCTCATCAAGTGAAAACTGAGGCAGTCCGACTACCTTGTCGGTTGCAATAAGGTTATTGTCAAAACCAACTCCTAGTTGGCGGCTCAGTATGATACTTTCGTTCATCAAGTTCGACCCGAAGTGGTTGGATTTCATTTATATTCTTGTGTTATTGGATGTACCAGATGGTGAATGCTTTTAGTTACTATTTCTTGTTGGATATATTTTTGTCGACTACGGTCAACTTCTTTTGATGTAACTATGTGTGGATGTTTTTTTAACTTTCATTTTTCTCTAAGGGACTAGATTTATTTTTTGGTTTCACGCTTGGTTGAGACCTTCCTAGTCGATCGACATCTGTTTCATACTTAGGAGATCAGCGCCATAAGGAACGAACAACGCTCGGGTCCACTTAGCGTTAACCAAGCGTATCTATACTACAGCGAGCGAGCAAACACCCTCAGTTCACCTACCTCTGCAATTGCATTTAAAAGCTTTCACATGTGGGTCAGTAGCTCGGTGGGGATACACCCCTAAGGGTGGTGACAACCCCTTAGGCAATAAGTTGTGCCCCGGGGGAACCTATCCTGCCGTAGGGGACCGTGGGAAGTACTGCTGGCGCACCCGGCTAGAGCGGCGAAGGGACGATGCAACCGCGCCCGCCTCAACAGTTCGCGGGATTATTTATGCGTCATCTCTAAGTTGTCTTTGTTTTTGTTTAATTTACTCCTGCGTGACATGGTCGGGAGGGCTCCTACACTTTGCGGAAAAGGCAAGAGCCGATACGCTCGACATCGGGACAACCAGTAGGGCAAGGGATCATTTCCTCAAGGGGTCAAGATGTGACCTTGAGCGCCTGAGAGGTATTATACCAAAAGAGGAGTACTTGAAGAAGAAGAAGGGGAGGTCAGCTGCCAGGTCCAAGTTGGGGGTCATCATGACAGAGCCCGAAACGGAGGAGTCATCAAAGGATGAGAATGCTCCACGAACGTTGGCATTAGGAGTTGTGGATCCATCAAGGTCTGCGGTAGGGCTCTGCCAGACGACGATCACGGACAGAGCCGCTATCATTACGACACACGAGAAAACGCAGCGCACGATAGACGACTGGATGATGACCGAATGCATTGCGTTCAACATGATGAAGAGCGAATACTGGGACAAAATGGTGCACGCGCTAAAAGGATTCAGGTACGTGAAGTTCAAAAACACAAGAGCGAAGAGGGTCGAATTCATAAGGGGCAGGGTCGGGAAGAGGGTGGAGTTGCGATAGGAGTGGCCAACCACTGGCTGCATGTTGCAGCTTGATGGTTGGCCAGATTGCTGACAGAGACCACACATCAATATGATGGTCTCCTTCCCTAAGGGCTCCATCTTTCAGAGGTGTGTGTGTATCTCATGGTGCAACAAGGACGCCTCAGCATACTACACCATTTTGAAGAGGGCAATAGAGGAGAGGTGTGGAGGCATGGTGGTGGTCATTATGGCTGCGAGGCGAATAATTGAAGCAGATTACCCGCACATCTTCTCTGTCCCGTGCATAGCACACTCCCTCGACTTGATGTTCGAGTTCAGGAAGATCGGGTGGGTCAATGCAATAATAAAGAGGGTATCGGAAGTTGCAAGTTCTTCACGAACCATTCGCAGGTGTGGGACCTCCTGATCCACTATTCCAATGGCGGTGTCATGTCAAAACCGGGTTCGACCCGATTTGCCACCAAGTTCATCATGATGTCGAGCCTGTAGAGGTTGTATTTGCCATTGCATGAGTGTGTGACAAATGATGACTGGAAGCCAGCAATCGTGCACACTTCGTAGCGCGAACTGTTTGTGAAGGCGACCCATTCCATCTTGGACAACACCTTCTGAGCGCATGTCGAGAAGGTGATGCAGATGTCCAAGCACCTGCTCAAACTTTTGAAGAAGGTCGACGGCGCGAGCCCCACCATTAGTAAGGTGTACACCCATATGGACAACGCAACGGAGAAATTAAGGGCAAGCAAGCACTTTGCCGAAGCGGGGAGGAGGAACTCAAGGAGATCATCATGCGGCGATGGAATGCAATGACATCACCACTGCATTGTGTTGCACTGTTCTTGGATCCAGAGTACAGGGCGTTCCGACCGAAAACGGATGCAGAGGTTGCAGATGAGTTTTTGATGTGGATTTACTCGTAGTGCGACGCATAGGTTTGTTCTTGGATCGAGGGCACGGAGAGACACAATTGTGAAGATGCAAGGACACATGCAGGTTTGATGCAGCCGGGTGGATCCGGAGTACAAGGCGTCGCGGCTGGAAACGGACGCAGAGGTTGCAAATGGGTTTTTGATATGGGTTTACTCTTGGTGCAAAGAATCTTCATATGTTGAGGTTGACGCAGAGTTTGTTCTTGGATCGAGGGCACCGGGAGACAAAATTGTGAAGGTGCACGGACACAAGCAGGTCTGCTGCAGCCGGCGAGGTGGCGGAGGAAATGGTGCAGTGACATGCCCATCCTCCAGAAACAAGTCTTTCGTCTGCTTGGACAAGCGTCCTCCTGCTCTTGTTGCAAGAGCGGATTCATAGCCGTCTCCATAACAACCTCGGTGCCATCAAGCTTAGCACGCTGGTTTTCAACAGATGGAACCGGTGTTTGTTGGATGCCTTGATTAAGAAGCCAAAGGCTGATAAGGATTCTACGAAATGGGAAGAGGATGAACTGGCGGAAGATCTCACACGGGATGAGATGGCAGCAGATGCACGACTGTGGTTGGCAGAGTGGCGTGCCCGGCTTCACAGAACAGAGCCGGTTCCTGATGCAGGTGAGAGCGATGAATCAGGCTCTGACAACGACGACGACATTCCTACCACAAACGCCAGCTCGAGAGGAGTTCACAATCCAGCGTCATCGGCTGCACAGCAATCTGCTTGAGCTCGAGAGGGAGCTCAACGAGTCATGGAGGAAGGCCACAAAGGCTTCCAATTTTCTGGCCCCTCCAACATTTGCATGAGTTGGATCAGGCCACAAGGACCATGACCATTGAGCATGCCAACAAATACAAAGCTGCGAGGGCAATTGCATGTGCACCGACCTCGATCCCGACCAAACGAGGGAGGGGGAGACCTTGGAAGGAGGCTGCAACTCAACGGGGGACAGGTGATGAGGAGGTTGAGATGGCAATTTGGCGGGTGGTCCTGCACCCACACATGTCAAAAGAAAGCGCGGACGACCACGGAAGGAGAGGAGGGGGAAGCAGCACCAAAAGGGACAAGCAGCGATGAAAGTGGTGGCAGTGGCGATGGTCGTGACGGGAGTGGCAGCAGCAATGGGACCAATGGAGGTGGCAAGGAGGATGAAAGTGAAGGCGATGAGAAAGACGACAGTTTGTTGGAGGAAGAGGGCGACTCCGAATCAGAAGCCCTATCTAAACTGCATAACATCCCACTGACGAGCACGCGCGCACGAGAGAGAGAGAGAGAGAGAGAGAGAGAGAGAGAGAGAGAGAGAGAGAGAGAGAGAGATGACAGTACTCCCAGTCTGAATATTCTGAAGTTCTGAATTGAACTTCAACGTTCAAACTTTCAACTTATATGAAGTTATGAACTTAAATTACTTAATTCAAAGTTCAAACTTCAGAGTTAATCAAACTTTTTTTTTTTTTTTCTCTCTTTAGTCTTGTGCCTGCTTTGCACTGTTTGCAATTCTGCATGTCTGCTAGTTGAATGTGCTTGTAGATTTGCTGCAAGGCAGGTGCTCTGCTGCCTGAACTACGAAGTGCAAAGCAGGTGAGTGCATGCCAACCCCTTTTTTTTTTTTTTTTTTGGGTCCGGACATTTTTCACCCCTTGACACCGGTCCGTACTGTCCGGGTCCGATCGTTCCTGGATCACCGGACAGTTCGGCCCGGTCCAGACACTCGTCCGGAATACAGTCCGGAAGTGTCCGGTGTCTGAATCCGCGGTTACCATGGTATATACCATGCACAACTCCTCCCACCTGTTTTCTACTCTGGAAATTCTCTCTTTTCTTTTCCCTCCCACCTCTCTTGCTAGACTTCACTTCTTCCATACACCAGCACCACCTGGTGTTCACCCCCAAAAACCAGCTGAAGATTTATTTCATTCTCGTCTGCTGCTCTGGAATCTGGGACATCTTACATAGAGAACAGAAAACAACTGCATTCTGGTCTGCTGCTCTGAAGTCCAGAACATCTTACATAGAGCATAGAAAACAACTGCATGATAAGAACCACATCCAATAGCATTTTATTCCAAGACTTTTACACCCTTTCGGCCCTTGAACCAAAAGAGAACACGAATAGAACATCCCAGAAACCACTCCAAAAACACTGAAGGGTGCTTCACACTTTTGACCGTTTTATGTGAGGAACGCAGGCTTTTCGAGCCTGGTCCCCCACCCCCCCACAAGAGCCACCACCACTTTATATCATTCGGCCACAACAGAGGAGGGGAGAAATAGGGCACTTAGATTCTGATTCTAAAATGGCATAACCAGCCCTGCCAGGATGCACCTGAACGTGAACAATGCCCAAGTGCATGATCTAGACCTGGACGTACAGATGCCCAGGTGTATCCTAACACAGCTAGTCTTTGAATGTCAAGGAAGAGCTATGTTCCTGGCACTTCCTGCCCTTCACAGAAAGGAAAGGAGGGAAATTGGCTTTCACACAGATAAAAGAGAGGTATGCACTGCTTTGGAAGGCACTATACCGTGCAAGAATCCGAATATACAAAGAATGAAGAACACTCCAATCAACTTGGCGTGCATTCAATACGGGTAGGGCTGCCCTCGACGCTCTCTTGAACTCGCAGTCGTTGCAGCATTTCCGCTGGTCTGACTGATAACCAGTTAAGCCTGTTTGGGAAGGAAAAGGCCAAAAACTTTGTTTCAGCAAAGAGCCTGTATGGCAAACTCATCCAGTTCATAAACGCTGTTGGATTCTAAGCGACAAATCAAGAACTTGATATTGTATTAGACTGAAACGCAAATCACAAAACGGATGTCCGAGGAAACTCAAAACTCATTGTTCAGAGTGCAGTAGACTGACAACCTTATACGAAGAGTTGCAATTCTGTTGGCCGGCAAGTCACCTCCCTCTCCACTGTAGTTATTTTCCCTTTTCAATATCCTTCCTCGTTTGTGTTCCAGCAACCTTCCTCTCCTCTCTTTCTCTTGTGTCCCTGCTTAAGGTTCTGCATGGCTAGGGCATGAGACATGGAACTCCTGAAATGAAACCCCCAATGAACTGCAGACCCACAATGGAACAATCCATGGAGAAACGAACAAATGATGCTATTTCCCTTACTCTTATTAAGCAAAATCTGGGTCTTGCGTGACACTCCCACCCAGGACTCCGCTGCCCTGTGTTGGGAAAGGCGTGGGCCTGGTGCGGGCCCAATGAACAAGAAAACACAAAAAAGCAAAGCACTGGGTGTTGATTTTTTTTCTGGGCCGCAGGTGTCCTTTCCAGGGCCCAGCGAGCACACACACAAAAAAAAAGTGAATCGCTGGGCACTTCTCTTCCCACAAGGCCTGAATCTTTCCATATTGCTATGTGTTATGATCCTGGCCAATTTCGAAGTACACATTCATCAGATAGTACAATGCTGTCCAATTGCAAAAAGAAATGAATGAACTTGAGAGGAGAGAGAGGGTAAGAAGAAGACGAAGAAGAAAGAAAGAAGAAGAAGATGATGTACACCAGCATAGACAAATGATAAAGCTCTTCTTCTTCGCCAAACACTCTCCTCCTCCTTTACTCCTCCTCTCTTATTCACACAAGAAATAAATAGTACAATGTCGAATGGCTGAACCAGAATCAATGTCCGAATCCCTCTTCTACTGCAGGTATCACTTGAGGTCCACCATAGCCATGGCTGCCTCTCTCCTTCTTCCTCCTAGACCAAGGCTATAGCGCACTACTGGGGCATGACCTGGCCCTCCAAAGGACAAGACGAAGCAGCTATGGCTGCTCTAGCTCAGGCCGCCATGTCTGACTCTGCCTCGAAGCTTCTTGGTGTTGCTCTGCCCCAACGGGGGCCTTCCTGCTGCAGCGCCCACCAAGGTGATGAAGATGGCTGCCACCATAGCCAGGTAAGTACCTCTGGCCCTCCCCCTTCCTCCTGGTCTTCTTCCTCCTCCGTGTCCTTGCTCCTTCCCCAGCAGCGCTGCTCCAAGCTAGTGCTGCTCCAGCCAGCGCTCCAACCAGTGTGTCGCCAAACTTGCACACCGACAATGAGGCTGGGCTCTTCGCCCGGCGGGGAGATATAGCGGCCTGCTTGCCTCTTGGGCAGTGACTTCCAGGCCGCTCGACCTTCCAAGCAACCTGTACCTCCTCCCTTTCAGAGCGAAACATCATTGCAGACTCTGATATTGCCCGTACAGGCCCTAGACTCAGACTGGTTGGACTGGTACCTGCCTAGACCTAGACTACAACTACTGGGCCTTTAAAAATGCCAACTTTTGTCTTCTTCTGCTCGGCCTCAAGTACCCGGCACATCTACCTCTTCGGGGTGTGGTACCAGCCTACCTGCTACTTGAGTGTTTCCCTGCTGCTACAAGTGTTGCAGGCCTCTTCCCCCACCACTTGAGCGTTTTCCCCGCTGCAATCCTCAATGTCACGGCCACAGGTAAGTACCGGCCCTGAGGGCCCAACGAACGAACAAGTCCCCTTGCGGGTCACCCACACACTCGAGCCAACAAGCACTCAGACAGACATGCAAACCAGCAAGCATGCACACACACAGACTTGAGAACTTGGTAGCAAGCGGGAAACTCAGCAAGGCATTCAGTCCATGAGCAAAACTCAGAAATCAGCTGTGTGCCTCAGTCCGTGTTTGGTCGGGTCATCACRCTMCCCCCCCCCCCCCCCCTTAAGAGCGAGGTCCCTTCGAGCGAGTAACTCATTCTGAGTCCCCGACAAACGCACGGTAAGGAAACAAAGCAAAGAGATTTCGAGAGTATTCTATCACAGTGAGCTTTGCAGAGATTTTGGGTACAGCATTATAGGCAATTTGTCGCTCGTAGGCTTTAACAACACGAGGTGCGCTACATAGCAGTTCCTTCTTGGAGATCCAGTAGAGATCGTCCAATGGGTGATACATAAAGTGAACCTGGTACTGTCTGTTACGTCCTTTCCTACGTGCTGTTTGATTCTATTGATCTCATGATCGCCATTGATCGCACGGGGAATCATGTCTTCGTGGTAATCGAAGGACTGAGCATCGTGGTGGATATACAGTTTTGATGCATGAAAGACGGGGTATGTGCGCAAATGAGGCAGCACAACAACGGTGTACGAGGGGCCAAACCCATCCTCGCCAATTACATGCAGAACTTCCCACGGACGGTAATAGAGCGGAAGAAGTTAGCGTGATACTCCCTCTTCTTCTGAGAATTCAGACATCTTGACCCAGACATAACTTCCCGCTTCAATATCTGAAGGTCATCGCTTCTTGTTTGCATGATGGATCATTGCGTGCTGTCGCTTGGTCATTGTTGAGATGGCAACTTTGAGCAAGCAATCGTACTTGGCCCTGAAGCCAGGCCTGCCGGGTGTAAAACCAGCTGGTGGTTCAAGGAGTAAGGGGGAGAGCGGATTACAAATCTGTCAACCGTAATGCAGCCTGTTTGGCGTCATGCTGGTGGAAGAATGGATGGAGTTGATGTACAACCCCTTGACGAAATACAACTCTTCATCCCAAGTTTCGTGATCCGAAATGATTATTTCAGTGCGGAGAAGTTGTAACACAGTCTGGTTGATTTCCTCATCCAAACCATTGGCTTCGGGATGTCGGCCAAATGTCATGCATAGTCTGAGGCCAAGGAGTTGACGTGAAGTAAGCGCGGGTCCCGATCACTCACAAGAGTTTTCAGGGTTCCGAACTGCAGAATGTTCGAACTCACGGAGGAATCAGATTGAGGAATTTAGAGTTTGGGATGTCGGCCAAATGTCATGCATAGTCTGAGGCCAAGGAGTTGGGACGTGAAGTCCTTCCATGTGATACTTATGAAGCGCGGGTCCCGATCACTCATAAGAGTTTTCGGGGTTCCGAACTGCAGAATGTACTTCTGTTCGAACTCACGAATCACCAATTCAGTGGGGGCATGAGATGGCAAAGGAATCAGATTGAGGAATTTAGAGAAGCGGTTAACAATCACCATCACTTGCGAATAGTCGTTCTGACTTACCTTTCCCATGTCTGTGAAGTCAATACAGACAGACTCCCCGGGACCATCGGGAATGGGAAGGGGTAAGTAGCCCCATGGGCTTTTTGATTCGTTGACAGAGTTGACACTCAGCCACAAACTTTTCACCAGATCCCTTCATACCAGGCCAATCAAACTGTCTCCATAGGTTTCCGTTCATCTTTGGCATGCCGAAAAGTCCACTCCGGCCATTAGCCAAGTCCAATAAGTGTGTGCGAAGAGGCTCATGGTTGGGCACACACAAACGGTCGTTATTCCCATAGCGTCGGAAAAACAGTCCTCCATATTCGTGAAAATCAAGCTAACTGTTGGGGTCAGTCCGAAGCCGCTCAAGGATGGGACTAAGGTTCGGGTCCTTGGCGGTGTGTTCTACGATCTCCTCCTTCAGTTTCTTCCGGAGGTCGTAGGAATTCACAAAGCAAGTCATGTACTCGGGGTGGCGAGACAACGCATCAACAACTCGATTATAACAACCCTTTTTGTGTCTTAGTTCAAAGTCAAAAATGTTGATCTTGGAACCAACCAAGTAATGTAAGGGACAAGGTGGTTTGTTCTTTGATCCACTTCAAACTCTCATGATCTGAGAACACTTCGAGGTGGCGTCCCAAAAGATAGTGCTACCAATGGTCCAAAGTCATACGCAAAGCATAGAGTTTGCACATGTAGGTGGAAGTAGCTACCTTTTCGTTGGGCATGAGTTTGTTGTAGTACTCGAGCGCCCACAAGCCATCGTCGTCATCTTATTGCAGCATTGCGCCAATCCCATACTGGCTCGCATCCGTAGTAACTATGAATGCTTGTTTGGAATCTGCAAGGTGGAGTACAAGATAACTTACCAAGGCCTCTTTTAAGGTTTGGAATGCAGTCTCACACGTTGTATCCCATGTGTAAGAGACATTCTTACTTGTCAATCAGGACAACGGACGAGCAACAATAGAGAATCGGGGCACAAACTTCCGATAGTATGATGCAAGACCAAAGAAAGAACGCAATTCACGGATGTTTCTGGGTTGAGGCCAGTCCCGTATGACCTCAACCTTGGTTGCCTCAACCTCTAGGCCTGCAGTAGACAACTGATGCCCAAGATAGATGACGTTATCCCTCCCAAACTCAGATTTCTCTAAGTTGAGATGGAGTTGTGTTTTCTTGAGGATGGTGAACACTTCCTCAAGGTACTTCATATATTCCTCGATGGATTTGCTGAAGATCAGAATCTACGTAGCACCGTGTTCGCGTTCGGAGGCGAACAGGAACATGTTCGCCCGAACGCGAACAAGCGCCCAAAACCCTCCGATCGTGAACATAAAAAATATTAAAAAAAAAAAAAACAGTTCTCAAAAAAATCTGAAAAACATATATGTTATGTAAAATAACAATGCAAGCAACTTTTGCCTTGGAGTCATGTTCAAATTCGTAGCCAATCATGAGTTAAAAATAAAAAACCGAACTTTTTATTATTATTTTTTTTTTTACGAAAAAAAATATGTTCGCCCGAACATGTTCGCGAGCTGTTCACGAAAACGTGAAGGGGCGCGAACACGTTCTCCGTGCTACGCAGATTAGAATATTATCGAGATATACCACCACAAACCAACCAATCTGTTCGTAAGGCTTTCAAAGGTGGTCGGTGCGTTTGTAAGACCGAAGGGCATCACGGTAAATTCGTAAAGCCCATCGCGTGTCTTGAACGCAGTCTTGTGGTGGTCTGCAGGATCGACTTCAATCTGGTGGTATCCAGACTTGAGGTCGATCTTGGAGAAGACCTTGCAGCCACCAGCAACATCAAGCAAGTCATCTATGCGTAGCAATCGGTATGCATTCTTTCTTGTGATGTGGTTTAGACCGCGATAATCAATACACATGCGCAACTTGCCTCCTTTTTTTGGGACAAACAAGACAGGTGCACCAAATTCAAATTAACTATAGGCTTAATCCATCCCTTGTCGATCATCTCATCGATTTGTTTACGGAGTTCCTCCAAATCGCCGGATCTCATTTGTATACGCAACCCTTTGGAGGAACAACACCCTCGACTAACTCGATTGTGTGTCGGACTGATGGTGTGGGAGCTCCACGTGGTTCGGCCAAAACTTTTGGAAATCGATCAAGTTTTAAATGCTCGTTGGGACCGGTGAGAGTGACGGATCAGCAAAAGGATCACCTAGATCGGGTCGCAGATTACGAATAGAGGCGACCGAATCAGAAGTAGAGTCATTTGGACTAGGGGTAGGTAGAGAAGTAGAACTGCTTGAAGTTGACTCTTTAGATGTAGTAGTATTGGTACTAACCGCAAAAATAGATGACACATTAGGGCGAACGTAGGCAACATACAATTGTTCATCCTCTTTGTGCTTGCGCCACTTCTTGCAGAACTGCATAACATTGAGAAAAATCAATGGGGGTTCGTGCTTCTCATCCAAGAGGACGGGAAACTCGTTCCCTTGAGCATCTTTTACCATGAAAAGTGACTCCTTCCACTTGGTCCATTCACATTGGGACTACAGCCAGCCCAAGCCAAGGACTGTGTTGAAGGGACACTTGTCAAGGACATAGAAGTTCAATGCGTGAGTGACTGTCTTGCCTTTGTCAAAGCTAGTGCGCATACCTATGACTGCTTGCATAGATGAGACAACCTCTATGTTGGCTACTTGAGTCTGGCGAGCCATTTGCTTCATTCCCAAGCCCACTTTGCGTATCCCGTGTGGTGAAATGAAGCTAGTCGTAGAACCACAATTAATCAACACACGGAGAGAGCGGTGGTTTATGAGAAGTTTGAAGAAGATTAACTTCACTGTCCCTTGAGCACGCTGATGTTTCATCTCAGCCCAATGCTCCAAGTGATAGTGAAATTCGACCGTCTCAAAATCCTCCCAAGGCTCAACATACAAAACATGACAAACTTCAGCCTTGGAATCAGCAAACGATGGGGCTTCGAGAGAGGACTGCTGCTCTGCATTAGGTTCACTCACTCTCCCTTGCCGTAGAGGGTGTTGATACCAACCCTTCGCCCGATTTTGTTTTCCCCGCAACCTATAACAATCTTGTACCTTATGGTTTGTTTCCAGGCAATGCAGGCAACCTCCTTTCTTCATCCTAGCCTTCCATTCAGCCTCACTAATC
>BFEA01000141.1:2562152-2583176 GCA_003427395.1 Chara braunii
TGTGTGTGTGTGCTCGAGTGTTAGAGTGATGCGTGTGGGATATCCAGGGTGATCCAGTGTATGTGAACAGTGAGATGTTTGGGCGCTGAAGTCGCCATAGCCATTTGAGAGTGAACTCGTATCTGAAGCCATATCTCTGAGTTTTGAGTGGGCGCATGTCGCCAGTGTGCTGCGTTACTGTTTACATGTGTGAAAAGTGTGTTTGAAAACGAATCTGATTGCACCCCCTAGTCGGCCTTCACTTCGGGCTGGTGTCAATTCTCCAGGTCCAGCTTCACTTAGAAGTTAGAGCAGCCTGGGACACATTTCCAGCCGCAGACTTGGGCCACAGAGGCCTGCAGCCTCACAATATGCTGTAGTCAAGGTATTGTGAGGCCCCAGGCTGCGAGCGCAGGCAAGCTGGGCTGGTGGTCCTCAGTTTTAGGTTCCACCGGCTGGTAGGGGCTGGTGCGGAGGCCAGTTGTTACCGACGGGACGGGACGGGCCCATTGCCTCCAGACAAAAGACAGACCTGGGCAAGGACAACTCGCTCAGGCAGGTTGCTGGCTGGACACAGCAGTGCTACCAACTTCATCCCAAATTAGATCGTACGGTCATTCTTCCTCCAAATTCGATGGTACTGAAAGTTACCCATACAACTATTGTGACCACACATTCTATTCGGGGGAAGAAGGTAGCATCTGTGTATGCCTTTTGACCGTGCAACACTGCTGGGAGACAGCATAAGCGGTGGTA
Organism: Chara braunii; assembly: GCA_003427395.1. Lineage (NCBI taxonomy): Eukaryota > Viridiplantae > Streptophyta > Charophyceae > Charales > Characeae > Chara > Chara braunii. The sequence goes on from BFEA01000141.1 coordinate 2,562,888, forward strand.
CTGTGCAGAAGGTGGGCATCATAGAGGAAGAGGGGTGGTGAGACATAGAGGAAGTTCTTGGTGGTGAGGAAGGACATAGGCGGACAATGGATACTTACCCGGCGATTGGCAAGAAGAGATCCAGCGTGGTCAGACTCTGGAGCATTCATTGTCACAATTGGGACAGAGCTCAGTACCAGGTCAGATGATAGGCTACGCTAGGCAGAAGCATAGGTGGTCATACCAGAGTTAGGGAATACTATTTTGTTGTTGTATTGATTGATTGGAGGCCAGAAGAGGGCTTTCACCATTAAGAGACTTAAAAATTCCGTGTAATTCCCCGCCTCCTTTAAACCGTCCTTTTGCTCTTATAATGAAACCAAGCTATTCCAGAAAAAAAAAAAAAAAAAATCTGTGTAACGATCTCCAAGAACACAGACTGAGAATCCTGCTGATTTATGAGTTTTGCCGCTGGAACGAGGGCTTTGCTGAGATTCCCGCTTCTGCTGAGATTTCTAAGTCTGTGTGTGTGCATGCTTGCTGGTTTCCATGTGCCTGTCTGAGTGTATGCCTGGCTGAGTGGCAGACTGTGGCAACAGCCTCTAGGGAAGGGCGCAGCAGCACACCAACACAGACTCATGCACGCTTAGACCGAAAAGATGTCAGCTTCGAACAAACACGCCAAAGCGAGCTCAACTTTTGAAGTTCAAACAAAAAATCAAGTTACATCGTGCATGTACCCACACCTATGCCACCATAGCCAAAATCTCTCAAGTAGTGGGAGTACCGATGGGAAAGACGATGAGCTCAGTGCTAGCTACAGTCATCTGCACCATGGCTGAAACTAAGTTTCTGACATCTGTTGGAGCAGATAGTAAATTGGTGAAAGGATGGCGGATGGTGGATGATGAAAGGCCTTCCACGATTCAGGCCCCAAATTCGGGTCTCAGTGTTAGAGGCCTTGGTCAAGAGAGGCCGAGTTCGTCAAATTCAGAAAAGTCACAGTCGGGTACCTCAGCAGTCCAGTCCAACAGGCACCCAGCAAACAGTCACATCTTAGGGGCAAGAGTCACGTCTCATAATGAAAAGCCATTCAGAAGAGTCACACCCACGAGTAAAAGGGAAGTCCTACAGGCAAGAGTCGTGTCTCAGAGGCAGGAGTCACAGTCCACAGTCAAAAGCCATATGCCAAAATCGAAAAGTGATGAATCAAAGGCCCAAGCAGCAGCAGACCAATGGAAATTCGGGAAGGTTCCAGGCTTTGACATTCAGAAGCAGACAGGCCGTGGGGATATGGTACCGGAACCAGTCAGGCCCCAACAAGCAGAGGCTGGCACGAGTTGAAGTGCAATCTAGGACTACAAAAGGACTGGCCAGCCTCCCAGTCGGGCAGATTGCTCATTCTCAAGAAGTGCGGAAGTGCTGGTGCACTTGTGCGCTGTAGTGAAGGGCAGAGCGCTGAAGCCAGAGTGCTGCGCTAAGAGAGAGAGAGAGAGAGAGAGAGAGAGAGAGAGAGAGAGAGAGAGAGAGAGAGAGGAAGTGTTAGCGCAGGGGGAAGGCAGCCATAGCTGCGCCAGTGCAGAGTGTTAGTAGTAGACTTCAGATAGTTAGTAGGCTTATCAGTGGGTGTATTCAGAGTAGATCCTTAAGTTAGTGAGTGTGCATGCAAGTAGGGAGAGAAGAGGACGTAGCTAGAGAGGATACCAGTAAGGAGAGGAGATACACAAGAGAGAAGAGCAGAGAGGAAGGGATACTTACCTGAGAGTTTATCCTGGTTTACTGGTTACCATTGGTATGCGCTGCTGAGCGCTCGTGACTTGAACTCTTATTGCTCTTGCAATAACTTGTTGGAATTCACAAGCTGTGTTGCCTGGTCTTAATCTCTCTGGTCTTCAGTGTGAACTTTGTGTGATCTCATATATGCATGAGGTGTGAATATGTGCGCTCACTGGTGTTGAATTATTGAGGTTCATTGCAATGATGTATCGATCATTGTCAGATGTAGTGATGATGCTGCATCATGGGAGAAGGCCCTACACATCATGGGATTATTTGAGAACTCGTATGACAAAAATCTGAAACTCGTACAGAAAGATGACGGTACGAACACTTGGGGTTTCATTGGAGGACGGATGTTTGTGACCAACGAGCACTGCAGCTGCATTTTATCCAAGATACAAAAAGTTCAGAGTCACTGCTATAACCGGTACTAACAAATGGTATGTCTGAACTCGAGGCTGCAGCAGTTGCAGAAATCCCTGCGCTGTCACTTGTTGCAGCGACAGAGCGGGGTCTGCACCTACTGCAGGTCCCGATTGAACCACACTCTAAGAAGAAAAGTAGAGGCATGGAGAGGAGCAAAGACAGACTGGTTAGCGGCATTGGAGGCAGGAGAGGAAGAGAATTAGGAATCTGGGCCTGATGCAGATTTCCCATCTGCCACATCTGATCACAATGCCCCTTGGCCATATCCTTAATCTGCATCTGCAGTTTACTCACCTGGTCAAACAGTTTAGAGATCTGTCCAGGAGAGCACACACATATGTGACCAGATCTTTCTTGACCTCAGTGTCAAGCAAGGAGGGGACAGTTTTGAAGACAGCCTCATGGTCCGCAACAACGACTTTCCGTTTTTCCTCCTCTGCCTTCAGTTCCTTTGCCACCGCCTTGTCGTAGAGGACTTGATACAATGGTTGGTCCTCTTTGTCGGCCGCTTCCAATCGGGCCTTTAGCCTTTGTCGTGGCCGTGTTAGAACTACCGGGGTTCTCAGGCATTACGAAAAAAGATTCAACAAGTCCCTCAAGATGAGTGCTCTCCTTCTCCCTTCTCTCTCCCTCTTCTTTTCGTCCACGAGTCTCTACGGGCATCGGAACATGAACTCAAAAAAAGAAAAAAAACAGAAAAGCTCAAAAACGAGGAGGTAAAACTCCTTGGCGGCAGTACATTTGGACTAGAGAGCAACTAATTAAAATATATATAGTCAAACAGAGCTGCCCGGTAAACCGTAGGCAGAGAGGGAGAAGAGGACAACAAATATATATATATTCAAATGAGAGGTCTAATCCAGCGACTCAGCCTGATTAGTCCGCATACGAGATCCCCTCGAGTCCAGTCTAACCAGTTTTGTGAACGTACAACAAATTAGACAACAAGTGACGACATGCAACAATGGAGAATCGAGTGGTGTACTAGGTTCGAGTCAGGCCACGGACGGTTCAATAAAAGCATGTGGAACGTCTCAGCCGAGATCCCGTCGGCGCCGGGTGTCCTAACCAAAAGAATAAACTCTAAATCCCAGTCAGAAAGAGAATGAACCAATGTCTAACAGATTTGGGTCCAAGGGGCTCTTCTTGCTTGGGCCCGGTCCCACTACGTCCCTAAGGGTCCCATGTAGGCCGTCTCCGAGTTCCAACCAAGAGGAGTCCCATGCGGACTAACTTTCTGCCTCTACCGTGCTGAAAAATGAATTTCAAGAACCTACAGACTACAGTCGTTTAGAGATGGAAAGACAAAGCACTGTAAAAAGGTTCAACATTCAAAGCAAGATACTTCACTTCTCCATTCATCAAGTGAGTAAGTAGCTCACACACTCAAACACACAATCAAGACTGCAGAGGAGTAGGAAACAAACCCAGAATAACCCCAACAACACAATCAATACCATGCACACACACATGGGCATCCCGTAGGTGCACGACACTTGCCTGAGTGGCTTGAGCTTCGAGATGAATAGAACTCACCCCCCTCTCATATGATCCTCTTGACCCCTGTAACGCTGTGAGGAAACCCGGGGAGGGGTCGCCTGTTCGCCGCCGAAGCCAGGGGCAGCGGCGTTTGTCACCCGCCGTGCCCACATCAGAGGTCCTCGGTGACGCAACAGGGAAGTGGGGTTTATTCTGCCTGTCACGCTTCCACTCATGAGTTGTGCGAGGAACAAGCCCTCAAGTAGGGGCCTTGCCATGATGTACATGTTCTTGGCTAAGGCCCCAGCAAGCCTCGTGCCCGCCCTAAGTGAAGGCGGGCCAGCAAATCAACAAGAGCCCTCAGTGCAGACATTTCACGAAGTGGGGTCCATACAGTTGCAGCACGCCGTTGGTTGGAGTGCACGAGTCTCGAATCTCTGCAAATGCGGAGACCCCAGGGCCTCTGAGTTAGTTAGGCCATGGGCATCTGAATGTGAGGCCGACAATGCATGCTGGGTAGAGAGGCCGAAAATGCCAAAGGGAAATCGGCCCGCTGTCTGAACCTAGCTGCAGGCCTTGATGAAAGAGGCGCAACTGCATTGCCCGGGCCTCAACTGTATCGGGCCTGCGTTCAGCCACTGAGGCCCAGACGCAGGCTGAAGGGAGGCCGCCCACATGCAGCACTGGCATATAGGCAAGCAGGGCGAGTGGGCAGGCATCTTCGCCAATGCAGGCATTGCGGGCACGCTGCGCGAGTGCATGTGTGTTGCGCTGTGCAGAGCTGCGTTGCGCTAGGGTCAAGCAGGCAAGCGCTAGGCGATAGGGTGCTGCCTACACTCAGGGCACTGGCGGCCATAGCCTGGGCCGCATGAGGGTGCAGAAGAGGTGAAGGGCGAAGGTGGTCTTCGGAGGTGAAGGGTGCTGTGTGGGTAACAAGGGAGAGTGTGGGGAAGAGGACACGTACCTGGGGGAGGTGGAGGTCGGCATTGGTGTTGACATCATCACTCGCTGGTAGTCCAGTTCTCTGGTTGCTTTCATAGTTGTAATTGTAGGCTTAGTCTGTAGAGTAGATAGGGCGCCTGGCGCCATTCATAAGAGAGAGCTACATTGGGTTATGTGTCTGGTTGCTTTCATTGTTGTAGTTGTAGGCTTAGTCTGTAGAGTAGATAGGGCGCCTGGCGCCATTCATAAGAGAGAGCTACATTGGGTTATGCTGTTGGTGTTGCCCTGTTGGGCATGGACATTGACTCACGATTCTTCTGTATCATTCTCAATTGGATGGTTACTCGGTTCCATGTGCTATCTGCTTTGGCTTTGACTACTTGGACTTCAGTGTGATTTTGCATTCTGGATTTTTGTGCTTCGTCCATATTCATGTTCCTTGCAATTGGTATCGGAGCTGGTTTGATCGCCACTTACCTTTGGCACGCTGGCGTTATACAGACTTGGTGCGTTGATGATGCTTCTTCGCAGTGGGTACTTGTGACGTCAGGCCACTATAGGCGCACGCCCTGGGTAGAGGGGTGCGCCGGAAGGCTACAGACAATATTATTAGCCGTGGTGACAGGCGGAACGTATGATTGGTGATGAGAGCATGCTGATGTGGCATTGGACTAAGGTGGCACTGCATTGCGTTGTGGGTGGTACTGAGGTCATGACCGGTCATCAAATGCAACATCAGCTCAATTGGTGAGAAAATCTGTGGTTGGGGGCAGCTATCTCCAGGTATGTTGATCCTTTACCTTATCTACCTTCTCAATCTCTTCTTACCGTGAGGAAGTGAGTCCAACTTGAGAGTCCTCTCCTTGGTGAGGTGTCGTGAGCGCGCTACCTTGAGAGACGACAATCTTCCCGGAAGCAATCTGGAAGGAGAAAGGGCGGTGCCTCTGAAGGGCCCTGGTCGAAGCACTTGGGTCACGGTCACCATGCCAACCCACAGGGAGTTGTGCACGCATGCGATGGCTGCTGTCCTGTCAGGCACTTGCTGCGCTCAATAGAAGTCTTGCTGGGTGTGCCAACCTTTTAAAGACGCTTACCAGACCATCTATAAACATTTCTGGTTGGGAGTTCATTGTGAATCTGGTTGTGATCGTCGTCCTGACTGCGACGTTAAAGAATTCCTGAAGAGATGGGGGCGCTCTATAAATTCCTCCTGATCAGCCAGATCACATGGACAGTAAGGCTCGTTTCCGTACCAGGGTAAATAAGAGTGGACTGGTTGGCTAGCTCGACTTTGACTTGGGCACAGGGGTGGGCCGATACACACACGAATACACTGCTCTGCTCGAGATGCTGTCCGGATGGTTGGATTGAGGGGAAGGGTAGGTTCCAATTGGTGCTCAACTGTATACACAACCATACCCATCAATCATACATCTGCTACATTGTCTTTTTGTACCTTTGATTAGTTGGTTGACGGACTGCTAACCTCACAGACAGATTAGTGTAGGACTGTTGTATGCTACCATAGCCAATTCTAACTAGTGCTGCTGTAAGTGAACCAATCAGGGTGCATCTAGACTATGTAGACAATCTGTGTGAATGTTGTAGACATGCCACTTGATTCAGTATAGTTGGGAACTCGCCGGACACAACTATTTATAGAAAATTACGTGCCGGTCAGATACATGCTGCGGTAGGATTCCACTAGGGGATTCTAGTGCAAATACTATCTGCCTAACTAATGAGTGGGTCGGATCCTGTTGATGATAGAGCTGACAATAGGAGACTAACACGTGCAGGGGCATTAAGGGTACCGCACGTGTTCCAGGCCTTAGAACAGGGAGAAGAAAGACGGCTACGTAGAGCCCGTGCTCTAGCAACGGGGATAGCAGCAGCAAACGCAACAGCTAGAGAGCAGGCAACAGCAGCCAGAGCAGCAGCAATGGCTAATGGCGCAAGCTCTGCTGCGTCATCATCTGCGTCCTCGTCAGGGACTACTGGGAGCCAGTTGGGAATGCCAACGAGTTCCACAAGTTCATCGGGCACTTCTGGTTCCACAGGTTCTAGACAGTCTTCTAGTCAAATGGTGGGCGCGCAGTTCAACCTGTTGACCCCGCGTGAGAGGGAGCTCAGAGAGATCCAGCAGGTCGAGACGCTCCGCCGTAAATTAGAGCAGGACCTGAAAGATGCTACCGATAGAGAAAATGCGATGAAAACTAGAGCAGCCAGGCTTGAAACTTTAGAGGCTGACAAGGCTGAATTAGAGGGCTTGGATGAGTCAGCATTGACTGGCCCGCTGAAAGTATTGAAGAAAAATATGTTGTCATTGCACGCACACGTGGACAGCAAATTAGACTTCATGCAGAGCACTCTAGACCAGATCCTGGATGCTTTGACAAGGCCAGGATTCTGGCCACCAGCACAATCGTCGTTGTCGTTATCGACGATGTCAGGCCCCTTTCCGGTTCAAGCTGGCACACAGCCAAGTGGTACGTCTGCAGCAGCCGCACAGACTGTTGCATCTTCTTCTTCGGGTCCAGCGGTGGTTGCTACACCACCGCAACAACCTGTCTCTCAACAGGGACARCAGCAAGKTCAATGGTACCCCAAGACCCCTATGAAACCGCCTCTTGCCTTCTCAGGCGAGAGAAAGGACGAAGAACTCAACACATGTGAAACCGCCTCTTGCCTTCTCAGGCGAGAGAAAGGACGAAGAACTCAACACATGGTTGAGGACGGTCCCGGTTTGGGTGAAGGCCAAGAGGACCTTGCAGGAGGACGAAGTGGTAACTGCGGCATCTTACCTGGAGGGTAAAGCAGCTAAGTGGCTAGATGGTGTAGTTGTGAAGGCCGGGTACGGGCGACGCATGGCGGACTAGGCTAAGTCTTTGACTTTAGACCAATTCATGGAAATGGTAGAAGCTCGATGGCATAATCCACAAGAGGCGCAAAGGGTCACTGATGCCATTAACAAACTGGACCAACGCAAGTTCAGGTCAGTTCGGGAGCTTACGACTACCGTTGAGAGCCTGATCCTCGTCCCAGGTATCAACTACAGCGACCAATTCCTGTTAACAACGTTTGTTAGATGTCTCCCTGAGAACATCAGGAGGCACGCACCGCGTACCACTCGTTTGAGACATTGTCTAGGAAAGCCTTAGACTTGGAGGCCACGCTAGGCAATGCTCAACCCACCTCAGGGAATGACTCAAAGAAGAAGAAGAGTCCTCAGGAGTGGAAGAAGAAGGGGGCGAAAATGATGATGGTGGAGTCTGATGGGACTCAAACAGAGATCGACGAACTCTCTGACCTGATGGACTACACAGAGTTTGACGGCGAGGAGATAGATGACGGTAGCACCCTCGCCGCGGTAGTGAAGACTAAGGCAGGTGGCCGAGGGAAGGGCCAACCGAGGAGTCAAGGGAAGGCCGCCTCCAATCAGACCAAACAGGCTGAGTGGGTTAAGGTAGGTCTTGATCAAGACGTGTGGCGTGATCGCCGAGTGCATGGCGCTTGCATCAATTGCGGGGAGTACGGACACTCGCAATACAAGTGCCAGAACGCTAAGGTCACGCAAAAGATTGCTCCAAAGATGGGGGCATCTTATTCCCAAGCTTCTAGCTCGGGAAACGCGTAGGGCCAATGGAAGTAGTAGCAGCTTCTACTCAAGATGAAGTGGGCATGATACCCTCCTCACTTCATGACAAGGCCGAAGCTAATGACTCCTTAGTCACCCCGCAGACGCATCTAGACCAAACTATGCTCTGTACGTTAGATGTGTCTGAGGCCTTAGAAGACTTAGAAGGCGAATGGTCAAACAAGGACCCTCGCGAGTCTTTGGCAGCGCTAAAGAAGGGTCCTAGAGGGGAACATTTCGTGGTGGAAGTGGATGTAGGAGGCCGCAAATGTGGTGCCTTCATAGACATCGGATCCACACGGAATTATATAAGTCGCGACTGTTTGGAAAGGTTGCACCTACAGGTCCGGGTACGGCACCTTAGTAGACCAGTAGCATCTACTTTGGCCAACAAGGAGCGCATGATAGTGACAGACTACATCAAGGACGTAGTCTGTACCTTCTCCTATGGAGGAGGTGAGCTTAACCATAAGATCTTGTTCTTGGTTAGCGACGACTTGCCATTCGATATGCTGTTAGGCATGTACTACCTCGAAGTTGCTAGGCCCCAGTTCGACTGGGATAAGAAGGTGCTCAAACACAAGTTGCCCGATGGCCGAACTGTCAGATTGACCAAGTTCAAAGCCCGTAGTACTATAGATACCTATGGCTGCTTGTGCGCATCCGCGTTCTACAACTATTACAAGCAAAACGAAGAGGAGGGTATGTACCTTGTTTATGTCTCTGAGAAGGGGGAGGCCATTAAAACACCCCCAGAGATAGAACGCGTCGTTGCTAAGTTCCCTGATCTGTTCAAAGAGCCCTCAGGAGTTGTTGATAGGGAAGTCGTCCACGCTATAGAAATCATTCCAGGGAGTAAGACCCCAAAGGGAAGCATCTATAGGATGGCCCCTGCCGAGTTAGATGAACTTCGGAAGCAACTAAAGGAGCTGACAAAGAAGGGATGGATTCGGCCTAGTACTTCCCCTTACGGATCTCCCGTGCTATTCGTACCAAAGAAGGGGGGTACTTTGAGGATGTGCATTGATTATAGGGGCCTCAATGCCATCAATGTGAAAAACGCAGAGCCTCTACCTCGCATAGACGACCTATTGGATAGGGTGCAGGGATGCAAGTACTATACAAAGATAGACTTGAAATCTGGATATCACCAGATCGCAATAAGACCTGAGGACCAACACAAGACAGCTTTTCAGACTCATTATGGTCTGTATGAGTTTGTAGTGATGCCTTTTGGTCTTTGTAATGCGCCGGGTACATTCCAGCACGCTATGAATCGGATCTTTCATGACCATTTAGATAAGTTTGTCGTGGTCTACTTAGACGACTTTCTGATCTTTAGTAAGTCTGCCGAGGAGCACGCAAAGCACGTTGAGACAGTTCTCTCACTCCTACGATAGCACAAGTATAAGGTCAACTTAGAGAAGTGTGAATTCGGTCGCACTAAGATACTATACTTGGGTCACGAAGTATCCGCGGAGGGGATTAGGCCGGAAGATGTGAAGGTGGCTAGTATTCGAGACTGGCCACGACCTTAGACAGTCACTGAGGTCAGGTCATTCTTAGGAATGTGCGGCTACTATAGAAACTTCGTTAAGAACTATTCTACAATCGCCTCTCCTTTGATTGATCTAACTCGACTTGACACACCGTGGGACTGGAGTAATGAGTGCGAGGGTGCTTTCGAGAGATTGAAGCATGCACTCATGAATCATGAGGTCCTCATGGTTCCCGATCCGCAGAAGCCATTCATAGTGACCATTGACGCAAGCCAATACGACATTGGCGCAGTGCTGGCTCGGCAGGATGGGAAAAAGTTGAGACCGATTGAGTACATGAGTAAGAAGATGCCATCAAAGAAGTTGGCTAAGTCCACCTACGAAAGGGAACTCTATGCTCTATACAAAGCACTTGTTCATTGGAGACTTCCATCAGACCTTCAAATGGATCAAGACTCAACCGGCTCTTTCTGATGCACTCAAGCGATGGATTGAGGTCATAGACCAATATGACTTCAAGCTTGAGTACCTGAAGGGAGAGTACAACAAGGTTGCAGACGCGCTATCCCGTAGAGCAGACTACCTAGGTGCGCTAGTTTCTGAATTTGCCATATCTAATGAAGTAACTCAATCATTGGTGGGAGCCTATCAGGAAGACCCTGTCACGATGGACATCATCCGTAAACTTCAGGCAAAAGACAAGGCCACAGAAAGTGAGTTTGTGATGATGGACGGGCTACTCTATCTTGATAAGGCCGGAATAAAGAGATTGGTAGTTCCATCTAGTGAACAGTTGTGTAGTTTATTTTTAGGCGAATGTCATGACGTCACTGGGAACTTTGGCTACAAGAAGACGAGTGCTAACTTAGTACAGCGATTTTGGTGGCCCAGAATGCTGGATGACGCAAAGAAGTATGTTGACACCTGTCAGGTCTGTCAGCGGGACAAGCCGCGAACTCAAGCACCGCTTGGGTTATTGAAGCCTTTACCTATTCCTCATGGTCCAGGATTGAGTGTTTCCATGGATTTCATGGACACCCTAGTGACCAGCAAGAGTGGTAAGAGGCACATTTTCGTCATCATCGACCGATTCACCAAGTTCGCTAGGCTAGTACCAATGCCAGAGACAGCCAGGACAGAATACGTCATCAAGTTGTTCAAGGACAACTGGGTAAGGGACTTTGGTTTACCAAAGACCATCATTAGTGACCGAGACGTCTGATTCACAAGTGAGTTGTGGAAGAAGACTGCAGAACAGATGGGCAGTCAACTTCAGATGACTTCAGGGAATCATTCCGAAGCCAACGGACAGGCCGAACAAATGAATAGAGTTGTACAACACTTGCCGAGGCATTACATCAAGCCCAGCCAGGATGACTGGGATGAGCAGATACCTCTCATCGCCAGCCTGTACAACAATGCTATACATAGCAGTACCGGCGTTAGTCCTAACCAGATGCACTTAGGATGGAAGCCTAGATCAGCACTAGACTTCCTCCTACCTGAAAACCGACCCGCTGCAACTCCAAGCACACTTGAATACGGTGTGCGATATGAGAAGTTGCTGCAAGAGGCTGTTGAACATATGAAGAAAGCTCAGCAAGCCATGATTGCTTCTGAGAATCAACATCGCAGACAGTCCACATTTCAGGTAGGGGATCGTGTCTGGGTCAAGGCTAGTGAGTTAGGACAAGAGTTCGGAATATCTCGTAAACTAATGCCTCAGTACTTTGGTCCCTGCGAAGTCTTGGATGTAGTGGGAGATGAGTTGGATGGTCCCACATATGTCATTTGTGTCCCTGGACACCTACGCACTCACCCAGTCTTTCATGCCTCAAAGCTTGCACCTTTCGCTGAGAGTGATCAATTCCCTTCCAGGAGATCAATGCTGCCCCCAACCATGGATGGACAAGTCGACATCGACAACGTTGTGGATCACAGGGACATGCCTGTTGCAAAGCCGCTGGGTCGAGGAAGACCTCCTAAACCCAAGAGAGAATATCGCGTCAGATTCAGGCATCGCACGGATCCCAAACAAGATCGGTGGTTCACCAGAAAGGAACTGATTGAGACAGCTCCTCAGGTGGTGGCAGAATATGAAAGGAAGCTGAAAAGGAAGGCACCTGCGAAGTAAGCATCTCAGCGGACTTTCGAAGCTAAGGGGGATGGAATGTGAGGAACGAGCCCTCAAGTAGGGGCCTTGCCATGATGTACATGTTCTTGGCCAAGGCCCCAGCAAGCCTCGTGCCCGCCCTAAGTGAAGGCGGGCCAGCAAATCAACAAGAGCCCTCAGTGCAGACATTTCACGAAGTGGGGTCCATACAGTTGCAACACACCAGTTGGTTGGAGTGCACGAGTCTCGAATCTCTGCAAATGCGGAGACCCCAGGGCCTCTGAGTTAGTTAGGCCATGGGCATCTGAATGTGAGGCCGACAATGCATGCTGGGTAGAGAGGCCGAAAATGCCAAAGGGAAATCGGCCCGCTGTCTGAACCTAGCTGCAGGCCTTGATGAAAGAGGCGCAACTGCATTGCCCGGGCCTCAACTGTATCGGGCCTGCGTTCAGCCACTGAGGCCCAGACGCAGGCTGAAGGGAGGCCGCCCACATGCAGCACTGGCATATAGGCAAGCAGGGCGAGTGGGCAGGCATCTTCGCCAATGCAGGCATTGCGGGCACGCTGCGCGAGTGCATGTGTGTTGCGCTGTGCAGAGCTGCGTTGCGCTAGGGTCAAGCAGGCAAGCGCTAGGCGATAGGGTGCTGCCTACACTCAGGGCACTGGCGGCCATAGCCTGGGCCGCATGAGGGTGCAGAAGAGGTGAAGGGCGAAGGTGGTCTTCGGAGGTGAAGGGTGCTGTGTGGGTAACAAGGGAGAGTGTGGGGAAGAGGACACGTACCTGGGGGAGGTGGAGGTCGGCATTGGTGTTGACATCATCACTCGCTGGTAGTCCAGTTCTCTGGTTGCTTTCATAGTTGTAATTGTAGGCTTAGTCTGTAGAGTAGATAGGGCGCCTGGCGCCATTCATAAGAGAGAGCTACATTGGGTTATGTGTCTGGTTGCTTTCATTGTTGTAGTTGTAGGCTTAGTCTGTAGAGTAGATAGGGCGCCTGGCGCCATTCATAAGAGAGAGCTACATTGGGTTATGCTGTTGGTGTTGCCCTGTTGGGCATGGACATTGACTCACGATTCTTCTGTATCATTCTCAATTGGATGGTTACTCGGTTCCATGTGCTATCTGCTTTGGCTTTGACTACTTGGACTTCAGTGTGATTTTGCATTCTGGATTTCTGTACTTCGTCCATATTCATGTTCCTTGCGGTTGGATCTGAAGCTCTTTTCTATACACTATAAAAAAAAATTAAAAAAAATTAAAAAAAAAAAAATCCAGATCTAGGATCTGGGTCCGAGCTCGATCTGAAGTTTTCGCAGATCATAAGACTGGTACAATTTTTTTTTTTTTAATTAAAAAAAAAAACACATATTGCTCAGACAACAGTTGCTGCTGTTCTTCAAGTTCATTCCAAAAACAAATCGTGAGCGGTCATGGTCTACCCGGTATGGAGGGAATTTTGTCAAGTATTCGAAGCACACAACTCGTGCTGATTGCCTCCCCCGGTCAAGTACAGATTGCTCTTCGGAGCACCACTTGCATGCCTCGTTATGATGCATATGACAGCCCTTGATTACAACCTGTTGCTTGTGTACATAGTCAATCTCATCACGTTGTGGGGCTTTCAAGGGAGCGTGTCAATGACCATGCAAATCCAAAGATCATGCGTGAGAGATTGGTTGGCATTATGTTCATTCCTCCATGAAACAAGGATCCGTACTGGGCTCCATGGTTTGCATTCTTTAACTTGGAAAAGAAAAATATATAAAAAAACAATTCACCTTGTACGTCCTCTTCTAAGTACTACTCGTGGTGAATTAAGTAGAATTTTTCAACAAATCCAAATTCCATTATACTTGGATTCTACTAACTTGAATATAAGGATTTATTGTAACCGAATACGTTATCAATTACCTCCTTATTTAAGGTTGTTTTTTAATCCAAATTTAGATAGATCAATTGCTCAATTTGCTTCATGTCCCCCTTTGTACATCGGTGTCTGATCGTTAGTTCATCCTTCCACCCCGGAGTTATGTCCCTCAATCGACCCCTGTCTCAAAACTTTGTACGCAAACAAGCAGTTTCCCAGCCTCAAAAGCTCAGTCTCAGACTCTTTTCTGGTGATCTCAGACTCTCTTCTAATGATCTGCGCCTCTCTCTCTCTCTCTCTCTCTCTCTCTCTCTCTCTCTCTCTCCCCCCCCTCCCTCCCTCTCTCTCTCTCATGCGCACACGCACGCTCACGCTGTGCACTCTCTTTCTCTTTGTCTCGCTGTCTTTCACTCTCTCTACCCCACCCCTCTCTATGCGCTATGTGGCCTCTTCGGCCTCCCCATTGTACAAGAGGATGAGAAAGTGGTTGATTAGAGAAAGAAAGACTTGTCTGGTGTTCACATAGCCTTGTTCCTTTCCTACTAAACGTAGCCGCAATTATGGTTTCATCCATTCTGAAAGTTAGCCACGTCCAATGTGACAGTGCCTATTTGCCTTCCATTGTACTAGCCTGCTCAGCTCTTGACCTTCAACCATTTTTCATCTGTTTCCAATCAAAATGCATAGGTCACACTAATGTTCTCTCAAGGCAGACAAGACTACTGCAGCTTATCAGGCGCTGCTGTCGAGGGCCGTGAAAAAAAAAAAAAAAAAAAAAAAAAAAAAAAAAAAAAAAAAAAAAAAAAAAAAAAGATAAACGAACATAAGCTTAAAGAAAGCATAGATAGACGACTGGCGGAAGAGGGATTCGAACCCCCGACATGTGAATTATGATTCCGCTGTTCTAACCTACTAAACTATTCTACCTTGAACCACTTGACATTTCCCCTGGTGGGGTTTGTTTTTCAACGCTACCCCAGCACTGTACCTATTCACAACTTCACCAAGTTTCAACTATACCGGTAGAGGGCAAGCAAATCATTGAGCGCGACAGTGAAGTAACCACCGCTATCAAGGAACGAGTTGTCAATAGGAGAGTCTGGCAAAGTTGCCACGTCAGCATCTGATAAGGCAATGAGTCATCTCGTCGTGGGAAGCGTAGTTTTCTTGAACATTTGCGGTGATCATCAAGAGTGTAGCTGGCCTCTACCGTCACATGTATTCATTCCATTACAAGCTCCTTGATTGATGGTGACTATTCTTGACATTGTTGAGAAGAAGGCTCTAGTCACCCCAACCAATCTTTTCCCGCCTTCCTCCGACTCCCTTTTAATCCTTCACTTGGCTCCCTCTCTCATGCCTCCTTTCCCAATCTCTCTCCGCTCTCTCTCAGACTCGATTACTGATGATAATAATAATAATAATAATAATAATAATAATAATAACAATAACAATAACGGGTACTCTCCCTATCACTCTCACTAATTGCTCACTTTATCCCTGATTTACTTCTTCACTTACCTGTGCGTGGAGAGTTGATCGGTTCTACTGGTATCTATCCACCCTCGGATGAACATGGCCACTTTTACGACCACGTTCATAGAGTTAGAGGTACAGGCGCTGCTCTAACACTCTCACTCTCTTACTAACTCTCTTCTCTCTCGCTCTCTTTCTCTGCCCGCAGTCCCTTTCTCTCTCACTGTAGCGGCAACGCTTTCTCTCTCTCACTGACAACAGCGCTCACTCTCTCTCACTGACAGCAACACTCACTCTCTCTCACTAGTGACAACTCTCTCTCTGTACTTGATTGGGCTCCCTGCTCCCGTGCGTGGTTGGGTCTCCTCTTTGCGCGTGATCTAGTTTCCTTTCGCCTTGATTAGCCCTTGATTGGCACGCGTGGCAGGAGCCTATCCCTCTCCTGTGTGCTGATCACATGAGCACTAATTAGTGAGGTGTTGATTGTCACTCTCTCTCTTCAGTCAGCCTGGCTCTTTTCCCTCTCTCACTCGTACACCCACACGAACACCCGCCATAGGTATCTCCTCTATGTTGATCGATGCAGGCGGTGAGTTTTCACGTCGGCCATGACCGCCTCAAGAGCAGGCACGGAATGTCATTGGCCAGCTCACCGCGTTCTCTGCAGTCGCTGTCCATGCGCACCATTCCCTCTGGTCGCCTCAGTTTCCGAATGCCACTGCTCCTTCGGCTGGCCCAACTTATACCCCTCTCTCGCGACCTCGTCTTTGTCCCAAACAATCCGCTGCCGCTGGCCCATCCCTACAGACTCACTAGCACCTTGGCTCAAAAAGCGCTGGGATTGCTGGTACCAATGGCCTCAAGCCCGCAGCAACCGCCGGGCCTGCCCTGGTACCAAGGGTTTTTGGCTTGGTAGCCTAGGAGCGATTGCCCTGCACCAATACCCGTATCATGTTCGCTGATTCGCAACAGGTACCTGGCCGCTATTGTGCCCCCAATAAGCCCTGCTGGAGGAGAAAATGGCCCTAGGATGGCCGCTTACGTCCCAAATAGAACCAGCGCCTTTACTAGGTCAGTTACCAATGCACATCAAACCTTGGAACCCATGTAAAAATCAGAGAGTGACCATATCAGGGGTGTAGTAGCAAAGACGTCGGCAAGGTCAAAAGGTAAATCGGTGTCGTGCAATGTCATGGAACCGAAGTGACTCATGATGTCGAACCATCGAAGCCGTAAATAGAGTACCCCTCCAATAGATCCAACATAACCCAAACAATTCCCGAGTCGCCGTACTGTAGTCCAAGCCTCTAGATAATATTCTCCCGAGAGAAGGTTAACAACAGTCGTATTTTTCATCACCACTTCAGGACACCCTTCACCACTTCAGCCTGCCAAAACAGGTGGTTTTCAGGGTCTTCGGACCTTTCACCACTTCAGGGTTCAGGTCCAAAAATCATGAACGGTCCTGAAGTGGCGAAAGTTCCGAAGACCCTGAAAACCACTTGTTTAGGCAGGCTGCATCCTCAAGTGGTGAAGGGTGGTTTTCATGGTCTTCAGACCTTTCACCACTTCAGGACCATTCAGGATTTTCAGACTGCCCAAAACTCTCACTTGACCACTTCAGGATACCCTTCACCACTTCAGGATACAGCCTGCCTAAACAGGTGGTTTTCAGAGTCTTCGAACCTTTCACCACTTCAAGACCATTCAGAATTTTCAGACTGCCCGAAACTCTCACTTCAGAATTTTCATTCCTGAATTTTCAGCTACCCGATAACCGCTTGTGATTCTCCCGCAACATCACCCAGCAAACCCCTCCAAACAGCCAATCCCCCGCAGCACCCGGAAGTCTCATAAATGCAAGTATGCGCGGGGTCGTTCACATGCGAAAATAGGGATCGAAGAGGGGCTCATAAAGTAGGACGAATCGGGTAATAACAGTTGGAAACATAATTAGGCACAAAACCGAAGAGTTACAGAAAATTGTGAGGATTAGGTTCCTTTTAATTGCTTTTTAGTTTACTTCTGATTTTTAATACCGCCGCTAAAATAAATAAAATTCGGACATCGACTCTGTCACAAAAACCCGCTCGCACGGAAGGCCGCACGCGCGTTTGTAACGGAGCGTCAGAGAAAAGGAAAATAAAGGGAAAATAGACCCCCATAAGCGGTGTTCAAAATAAGATAAAATAGTAGGTTAAAATATATAGTAGTAGGGGTTGTATCAGTGAGTGGAGGGGCAGAAAACAGCGGTCGACCCGGAGACCCCATTTTTTCCTTCACCTGTCCGATAAAAGAAGAGTCAAAAATGGGCGTAGTCGACAGACGTAGACTCCTCAAACCCTCATTTCGGGTGGCCGACTGATCTGCGGCCGCCCGACAACGGTACCCCTACACTAGTGTCCTATCTCCTAGGAGGGTCTGACTCCAACACCCCAGTGCAACGTCGGATCCCCCGTCGACGCTGAAGAACAAAGTAGCAACTTGCAGTCCGTAGATGCAGAATGACTACTTTCCCTAAAGCTCGCCTACTTGAGGGAAGCTCTAAAATCGCCAGGTATCTCCCCTAAATCAAATTCTAGGTGTGGGTGTCTCTCACTGTCGCCTCTCTCAAACTGTCGCATAAAGTCTCCACAAAATGTCTCACCACCCCAAACTTACTCTCAAACAACCTAGTCAAGTCCAGTGTCGACCCAACACGACGTAAGGAGGTGGGGGCAGCTTCCCTTGACCACGCTGCCCCACTTCCCTCACGAATCAACCCTAACCATAAGTGGTGCCCTCAACCACTTAGGTTAGGGTTACGGGCAGCCAACTCTCGCCAGCCAGTAGAATCCGCTTTGATAGCAATGTTATGATCATGAGAAAGCACAATGCCGTCCAACTGCAAAAAGGAATGAATGACTTGAGAGGAGTGAGGGAAAGAAGAAGAAAAAAGAAGGAAGAAGATGATGTACACCAGCAAAGAACAATGATAATTCCCTTCTTCTCGCCAACCATTCTCCTCCTCCTTTTCTCCTCCCGTCTTATTCAAACAATAAATAATAATAATAATGCTGAATCAACTTGAATGGCTGAACCAGAATCAATATCCGAATCCCTCTTCTACTGCAGGTACAACATGAGGTCCACCATAGCCATGGCCACCCTTCTCCTTCCTCTTCTAGGGCCTTGCCTTGATGTGCAAAAGATCACTCAAAGCAGCTATGGCTGCTCTAGCTCAGGCCGCCATGCCTGACTCCGCCTCGAAGCTTCTTGGTGTAGCTCTACCACAACTGGGGCCTTCCAGATGCAGCACCCCCCAAGGTGATGAAGATGGCATCCACAATAGCCAGGTCAGTACCTCTGGTGCTCCTTCCTCCCCAACAGCGCTCCAAGCAGCGTGTCGCCGAACATGCACACCGTAGAATGAGGAGGAGCTCTTTGCTCTTCCAGGAGATATGGCGGCCTGCTTGCCTCTTGGGTGGTGACTTCCAGGCCATGTGGCCTCCAAGCAACCAGTACCTCCTCCCTTTCGGAGGGAAACATCATTGCAGACTCTGATATTGCCCGTACACTGGTACCCGCCTAGACCTAGCCTCTAGAAATGCCAACTTTTTCTTCTTCTGCTCAGCATCGGGTACCCGGCACATCTACCTCTACTTTGTGTGGTACCGCCCTACCTGCTACTTGAGTGTTTTCCGCTGCTCTAAGTGTCGCGGGCCTCTTTCCCCACCACTTGAGTGTTTTCCCCGCTGCAAGCCTCAATGTCATGGCCACAGGTAAGTACCGGCCCTTCGGGCCTCCCGCACGGATGAGTACCCTTGCGGGTCACACACACACGCAAACTGACCAGCACTCAGACAGGCACGCAGACCAGTAAGCACGCACACACACAGACTTAGAAAACTCAGCAACAAGCAGAAAATTCAGCAAGGCATACATTCCATTGGAAAAACTCAGAAATCAGTTGTGTCTCAGTCCGTGTTTGGCAGGTCATTACATAATTTCTGTATGCAGTGAATAGCCATGCCCTCTGTCAAGGTCAAACGCATAAGGAAGGTGGACGGCAAAATACAACAGAAGCAGGGAAGCCAAGTTCGATGCTCCTCCATTAAATTCCATTCACACAACAACAGAACGGAGCTGCTTTCTAAGGCCCACATAAACAAAATAGGGATGAGCATTTTGGGGCTCCTCAAAACAACATTCAAATCATTGAAAGATGCGCCCAAGGAAGAAATAATAGTAATGGATCTGCAAAAAAATGGTACCCATTATTGATTATCACGACTTACAATGAACTTCGGGACCACACCATGTTTTTCTGGTTGTCTGACATGGCCTTCACTGTGTCTCCTGACTCAGGTCCCACAGGCCCACCGGACACAATAGATGGCACACCACAAGGAGTCCACAGCTGCACAACTCAATTTCAAAATTCAAAGCCATCAGTTAGGATCACACAACATCAATTTGTTGGGTTAGTCAGATGTAAATGTAAATGAGTATTGGCTGGTACAAACAACCCGATTATCTACTTCCAATAAGAGTAATTGATTGGATTCTGGATATCGGGCCCTATTTTCTGTACAGTCGGCCGCCCTAAGTGAAGGCAGGCTCGACCCAGGGCCTACAGGCCTACTTTTGGGGTCACCGCTGGGCAATTTCAGGCAGTTGCGCAGCGCCAGTTGGTTGAGAGCGCCCAGGCCCAGGCTGCCTTTTTCCGTGTGTAACTGAGGCAGGCCCTGGGCCAGATACGCAACATGGACCGAACACAGGCCGAGGGCAGTTGGACACGGGCAACCACCAGAGGCCCAGGGCCTGATTCTTGTGGACTGGGGCACAGCCTCTCTGGGCCTACCGGAAGCTTCTGGGGAGGGGCCCAGTGCAGCCAGGCTCCATGCAGCAGGCAGGCAACTTCCATTTAGGAAAGTGCCTGCCCACGCATTCCTCATTTGGGCACTGGCTGCATGCTGCGCTATACGCTGGCCAGCGCTCACACGCTCACAGGCGAGCTGGAAGGAGCAGGCAGCCATAGCCGAGCTGCGCTGCTGTATGCTAGATGGGGCGCATGGTGGTCCTTGGGTGCACGTGGCATCTGTGAGTGGGGGA
>BFEA01000141.1:2591429-2627203 GCA_003427395.1 Chara braunii
AGTGTCGGCTGACACGCGCCTTGAGGGTTAATCTCTCGACGCTGGACAACCGCCATGCGCGGTTGAAGACCACACACCCTCTTCTGCACTTTGTGCAGAGTGGGTGGTACACAGGTCCATACCTGTGGTGGCATTCGTTTCTTGCGGCCTTGGGGATGAGTCCTACTCCAGGCCTGGACAGAAGTCGAGGGGTTTGACTTTGACGGCTTCCACGGACTATAACGTCCAACCATGATAACTCAAAAAGCAAAAATAGGTCGAGGGTCCCCCTATCAAAAAAACTCATAACCTTGGGTGCCCCCTTTTCGGTTGGTACCGGCGGCCTATAGTGATTTCGACCATTCGTGCATACATACGAGTCCTTCAGTCCCATAACTTTCAGACACTAAGGACGGCAAAACGTTGTGCGCAGGAACTTGCTATAAAGTTGTGCGGCAGCAGGCCAGTCCTATACCAACCAACAATGCTAGTCATATGTGGTAATTGCGGCTCTGGCCTCGCGATATTGAGTGGCTGAAGGAATATATCGTGAGGGGTTACCCCTCACGATATTGAACGGTTGAAGGACGTGTCGTTCGGCCCTTGCAACACCTCTGCCCTCAGGGCTAGGTGTCTCGACGGGCGAAGTAAATAGGCTCTGCGCGAGGGGAGGTCCCTTCCCTGCGGAGTCTTCCTGGACAAGGACCTTGAATCCCGGCCCCGGACCGACGTCTGACAAAGAAGCACTCAAGAAGCAGCCAAAATAAAAGGAAAGGTTTTCCTTATGTCACTCAGTCTTAACTCCTGAGTACGCTCCTAGCATGGGGCCCCTTAGGCCACGCAAGCACTCATCATAGGTGCACTCACGGATACGCATATAAGGGAATAAATATGTGACGATCACTGCTCACAGTCTCAGTGGGGTTCTCCACAACCATATGTATATATGTGATCCCAGGCAATCAAAGTCCAGAATCTGAATCACAGAACATACCTGCAATCACACCCAAGAATCAAACAACAGTCCACGCACTACACGGAGTCAACCCCAACCGTTCTCTGCACTCGTACCCCTCACAAAACAACAAAGATCACCAGGGCTAAAGCCTTTTGGGTTGAGTACGGGGAGCGAGTTCGAATTGAGTCGTAAACCAACGAATCGGCAACCGACCTGTTATCAGAAGATGATCCTCGTAGGATCGAGCTGAATCTAGTCCAGATCCTGAATCAACTGATCAAGAGGACCTGTAACACATGACAGGCCAACCCCCAAGCTAAACCTATAAGTCCATGGAGAATAATCCCCATATCACGATCTCACCCATATCATCCTAATTAACTAAGCCTAAGTCTACCTTTAAGCAGTGCCCCAAGCAAAGGTAGACACTGGCATAATCTCCCCTATACAGGGTGGGTTGCCAGAATCGCCACCTGTCAAAATATAATCTAACTCCTCTAAATCAAGAAAATTTCGGCAGCGCTTCCCGTAGGAAAAGTGTCTTTCCAGAATTTACATCAGCCTGAATATGAAACCAGAAGTGTGCCTTCAACTTTCCAAAGTCCAATTTTGTCCAACTCCCTGATTTAGCAAAAAATTGGGCAACACTCCCTTTAGAAAATGAGACTTTCCGAATTTTTACTAAGTCATATATAAACTTTAGACAAGTTGAACTTTGACAAGTCAAAATTTGACTAACTCCTTCGATCTGCAGAAATTTCGGCAGCGCTTCCCGCAGAGAAAGGAGCTTACAAAAATTTATACAAAGCCAAGTATAACAAAAGATCCCTGAAAATGCAAGAATTGATCTAAGTAAAATAAACTTAGCTCAGAAAATGCAGGAATTGAAACTAACTCCTATGGCTCTAGCACGTGGTGAGCAACTAAAGCAACTACCTATCAAGCTAAGACTCAGACTAAGTAGTGATCTCACTCAGCCACATGCAATGCCAAACTAGAAAGGTAAGTACTCTCACCATCCTAGAGTGTACCTGAATCAAACAATAGTTCGTGATCTTTCGATGATTTAACCCCTTTATACCCTGCTTCCATAAGGCGTAAAGTCAAGTCATCCAATCTTATGGAACATGCCTGACTCAGCCATCAAGTACACACGAACAGGTTGCACAACTATTTTTCTCTTCCTTTGGGCACATGACTAAACCATTCATCTTAGAAACAATGTCTAGTCGCCCTGAACTGTTTAATACCCAAATTGTATATACTTCTCTGAACTTAGTGTTCAAAAGCTGAGCGTAGGACTGAGCCATTCATCTTAGAAACAAAGCTCAACCTGCCCAAAGTTACCTTCAATTATACTCTTAGTTATACTCTCTTCAAATTTATGGTAAGCTATAGTCAAGTCATCCAATCTTATGGAACCCTTGCCTGACTAGCCTGTTCTTAAGTAAGATAGTAATAGGATATAGCCAAATTATAACGTTTTGGGTTCCAGCATATGCGAGGCATTGGGCCAGACCATCCAATCTTATGGAACATGTCTGGTCCTCTGCCAGGTTCATTTCTCTCTGATCCATCTGTGTGCAGCACGAGTCCAAAGCCATCCAATCTTATGGAACATGCTTTGCCCTCAGCGAGAATTACTCCCTCAGAATAAACAAACAAAAGAGTTGAGCCATTCATCTTAGAAACAAAGCTCAACCCCCTTTTCTCAGCACAAAAAAGCAGAGTACTTTGAGTTAGACCCAGAGACTGTTCAAAAACCACCCAGAAATAAACAGCGGTCAGACCATTCATCTTAGAAACAAAGTCTGGCCCTCAAGTTTGCACAATCAAACCCCACAAAGAAGACAGTCAGACCATTCATCTTAGAAACAAAGCCTGGCGAAATTAAATAAACACAACGGCCAAGCCATTCATCTTAGAAACAAAGCTTGGCCTTTTCAGAAAAACAGCATAAACACAGCAGTCAGGCCATCCAAACTTATGGAACCATGCCTGACTCTATAAGACCCTTCCAATCTCAAGCAAAACCACCTTTCTCCCAACCTTCCCCCTGATGCAACCTCTTTTCTTAGACAAACTCTACTTTCAGACAATCAAGAGAAGCTGAAACTGCCATTGCACACGCATTCCTTTACTTAGTCTGACTTGTGTCCTGAAGGTCAAACCAAAGTCAAAGTAGGGGTACATGCAATATACTCAGCCAACCATAGAAAGATGTACAGATAAGGGTTACACTTGGGTATATAAAGGGGACGCAATGATTACCTCTCAGTTCCCTGCCTCCACAACTCCTCCTGAGTTCCGGCAGAGCGCAAGCGGTGGGGCGAACCTCCCACAGAGGCCTTGGCGCGGATTACGGGTTGCAATCCCGCCTGCCGCCTTCCTCTCAGGACTAATAGACTAGACTTAGAGTAAGAGGGGCAAAAGGAGATGGATTTGAGACTCTCAGATCCAAGAATGGTGCGCTCAGACTCGCAGGAGAGGGCCTTGTTATCTACCAGCGCCTGAGGGCCCCGCAATGGTAGCCGAGTGACAACCCCCTGACCAACCTGAAACCGAACTGTCGAAATTTGATCCCAAATCGCAGCAGTAGGCCCGTGGCCCCCCCCGCAGCCACATGACTTTATCCTAACGTACTCCACACAGCGCGACAGTCCATAACAGATTCAGTAACTGCCGCTGCAGCATCGCGGCTGAGGTAGACTCGTGGAGCCTGCAGTAAGAAAATCAGCGAGAAGTACTGCAGTCCCTGAACAATGCCAACAACACCTGTCCCGCGTGTCAGCAACGACATCAGTGGTCTCCTCCTCAGCACAGTAATAATCGTTGCCTTCCTAACACTTGGCCTTGCAGCAGCAGCAGCCGCACGGATCCAAAGGCTAGGCAAATGTTTGAACCAGCGGCAGCTCAATGGTATCGCATGCAGCAGGCATGGGCAGCAGCACCGCCCAGCTACAGAGTGCACAGTGGGGTATGGTACGGACAACAGTGACAGCCCCCGAATAATCGGTGCTCACCACTGACTTAGCCAAGTTGCACCTTCAGTAGTCCGGGAGCCGACGATCTGCAGCTATTCTCATACCAACTCAAACTGTAGTAGCACTACAGTCTCATAGTAGCGATACCATAGGCGAATACACAGGCCAAACTTGTCATCCCCACACTAGGCCAAACTTGTCATCCCCACACTAAACGCTTCCCGGCTGGCCTGTCGCTGTGCAAGCTGGAGAGATGAGTGTCACACCAGTCGGGCAGGCGGATCTCTCTCCTACCCGCAGCCCCATCCGCCAACAGTGAACAATCTGCACACATTAGGTACGCTCTCTCTCTCCTTTACTCACCCTCCTGCGCCTTTTATCCCCCTTTTCTCTATTCCACGTACAGCTCGCTCCGTGCCCCGCTGTGCCAGCGGACCGCCTGCTTCAGCTCGAACACCTGTAGGCTACTACTTCCCACTACTTTGTCAAGCCAGGAAACCACTCCGATTGATTCCCGCTACGGTCTGCAGACGACACAGGCACCCCGAACCGAGCAGCTCATACCTCTGCGGCCACCGATACGATGGACAAAGCCGCAATGGATCCCAAGCCAAAACACAGCCAAATGCGGGCTGTCGTGGGTATACTTGAGGAGAGGTGGAGGAGTTTTCTTCCATTGGGACAGAACAACGCAACAAGTAACAGGTAGGTTCCCTTCCTCTATAGAAACGAATGATAAAAAGGAAGAGAAAGGGGACAAAAAGGAAAAGAAAAAAAAAAGTGAATGAAACTTCCGCGAAATAGTGGGCAAATACATTCACCCTCCTGTCTCACTCACCTGCGCAACTCATAATACTCCCACCAACTAAGATATACCTCAATTCGGAACTCTCACGTGGCCATTCGATTCGGAATGGCCCAAAACCTCTATTCGCAGTCTTGGCTTTATAAGGTCCCACCATAAACGGGTGAGATACGCCACTTTCCTTTTTCCTACCCCGCCTGCTCCGCCATAGCCCATACGCGCTGCTTTTCTCTTCACCCTTTGTCCCACCGATTCCTACTCTAATCCGTCTTCACCGTGACAGTCGCCCGGGGCCAGAAGTCTGGACCCCAACAAGGATCGGCCGAGTTAGACCTTCCCAACCGCGCCCGACCTCCTCTCTTCTCACACCATCCCTGTTTACCTTTGCTGAGTGCAGCCGGCGCGGAACCCCGTCCAGGTTCGCGCCCCGCCCCCCTTTCCACCGTTACCTCCGCCCGACTGCCCTTGTCGTTCGCTCTACCCCCCCTTCGGAGGATGAGCAAGACCTCACTCTCCTAGTTATCCCGCTCGTCTTCCTCGTGTTGGAGTCAACACGGTTAGCGCATCGTGACCCGGACAGCGCGACAGTCGGCCTGAACGGAGGCAGAGACAAAACAACCAAAAAGAAGACCTCGTCCTCGATTTATGTGTACCACACTTGCGCCGGGTCACGCTAGCCCTTTCTGCACGGCTCCAAGTTCATCGGATGCCCCGCAGGACAAGCCGCGGGGGTCTTACGGGCCGCCACTGGCTGACCTCCGCGCGATTCGAAGTTCCTGGCTGCGCTCACCAAAGTCCATCATCTGGTTGGGGCACAGCCCGCCTTTCAATCAGTTTGACAGTGTACCCTCTGAGGCCGGCTCTTGACACCTCAGCGGATCTCAGAGCGGGCACCGGCCGCAAACCCGGATGGAACTGGGCAAAACGAAATCGAATAATAAATAGAATTGAGGAGGACTGACGAGGGGAAGACGGGACTTATTGATACCTCCCTGGTCCTACCAAACGGGCCCGCGACTGAGCTCCCCCGCAAAACTAAGGAGGATAGCCCCGCTGGGCCCTCAACCCCTCAGTCCCCTCGATGCTCCGCCACTTCCGTGTCGCCGCATGCTGCAATATGAAGTGATACCGCGCGGTGCCTAGGCCTGGGAAGAACAGCCTAGGCCCCCTTTTTCCGCCTACAACCAGCGTGCCACCGCTGCCCCGCGGGCCATCCTGTGCGCCAGCCCTACCGTCGGTCGCGCGTGCCAAACAAAACGAATTTTTATTCCTTAATCAATTTCGTAACACGTCCGGGTCGGCCGACTAAACCTGCCGCCCACTCAATCAGAAAATCACACGCGCGCCTTAAAACTGCGTGCCCACATACCACCCAACTTAGCCAAGACGGATCCCGGACGCGGTTGTACCTTGCACGGTTTGTTTCGACCCAAACCTGTTTTTCCTACCATTTGCAAAAACCGGGGCGGATACCCTTGTAAGGGTATTCGCGCCGACAACGTTGCCAAGCCACCGACCTCCGGAATAGTCAGGGCTCGACACTTAACACACGCACACTCATACGGGGCTACACTCCCACACTGCCGCTCAACCCTCTCCTCTGTTTGCCAACAACAGAGTGGCGAGACTGCTCATGCCCTGGTCGCCAAATGCCAGTCTCCCTCCCCCTTTTATAGGACCACTGTATATTGCAACCTCTGTGTTTCTGGGAGAGGATCTCAAAATTCTACTTTTTGATAATTTGTAATTCAAGGAAATAAATTAAGTTCAATAAGATAAAATAAATTTGAACAAAGAAAACCGAGGGACTCAACGGTCATAGCGCCCGTAACCCCACCGACAGCCAGTCATTTTGTCGCCTCGCCCTTGGCGCGGAGTGACGGCAGACCCCATGAGGCGATCCCATAAGGGAATGCCAGTCGAAGCCCTCCTGCCCTCAAAACCGATTACTGGTCTTACCTTCGACGGGTACCCGCATCTGATGGCAAGGAGGGGGCCGATGACCTTCCACGGGGGGTGATAAGCCTCCTACCAAAGCGGTCGCGGGTCACCCCTCTTTTGGGGTCACTGCGGAGCGCTCAACTGGACAGTTCAGCCGCAGGGCAATACGTGAAGGGTCGGGCCAATCTAGGCCACAAACCACCCCTGAGGTTGAAATTTGAACCGTTGGCCTTCCCGCAAAATGACAGGTCGAAAAAACCTGAAGAAAATAGTAATAATAATAATAATAATAGTAATAGTAATAATAATAATAATAATAGTAATAATAATACTAATATTTAATAATAATAATAATAATAATAATAGAAATAGTAATAGGGAGAAATCTATAATGTCGTTGTGCCCCAAAGCATCTAGATCTTCTCAAGCTAAAGCGGAGATCCAGATCAATGGGCAAATCTGACACGTAGTTTCTTTTTCGCTTTTTATTCCCTTTTCTCCCTCCTTACCTAGTCTCCTTTTACCAGACCAGGACAGCAACCTTGTGCATCTAACCCGTAACCTGACTAAGTGGCGCCTAGTGCACAGTACAAGAGATAGAGCCGCTCTCTCCGACTTCGTGTCCCTGGGCGAGCCCAGCGGCTACCACGACCACAGGCTGGTAGTGCCCTGATGCACAGCAGGGCGCCGAGCCTGCGTGGACCAATCGAAAGCCCAATGGTGCAACCCCAACCTTTTGCTAGGGTGAACACCAACAGGACCACGTCCGTAGCAGGGCACACGCCAGGTATACCAAGTGAGCCGCAAAGGTTCGGGAACAGCCCGGCGAACCATGGGCGTCTGAGCAAGGTGCTGGTACTGAGCAGGAGCCTGGCAGACAAAGGAGGGTCGGGACACCGCGCCCTCCGACACAATACCAAACCCCCGCCCAGCGTCCCTGCTGGGCCAAACACATGGCGCAGCCAGTATAAAGTAACATGAACTAGCGGTACACTCACTCATTCTGATTGCTAATTGTGGTGAATTCGCACTGCAGTTTTGCGCTAGGCAGCTTCTCATGTGCACACAACGCTCGTACTCTTCTCCTCACAGTACGCAGCAATCCTTTTCGTTTTTAGCAATCATTTTCTTCTCTTCTCTTTTGCAACTCGTCGTTTCCGTTTTTTTTATTTATCCCGCCGCAGTACATCTTCTCCTCCTCCTTAGTAGCGAGTCTCCTTTTCATTCTCATTGTATTCTGTTAGTCTCAGTCGTTAGTGCTACGCCCCTTTTTTAATTGCCATCTCGTTTTTGGCCGTGCCTGAGGCACATCGTGGACAGGGACGAGGAAGAGGCAGTAGGGCAAGGAAGGCTCGTGAAGAGCCGCCGCTTTGCACAAGGCGCGAGTATAGCTCAGAGGAGGAAGAAGACGAGGGGCGAGGATATGGCTATACAAGACCATACTCACATCACCCGCTTTCTAGCGGGCAGAACTCCGAGTCCGACGAAGATGGAGTACTTCCAGAAAAAGTTCGAGGCGCGCTATGGCGCCTCAAGTCTTCCCGTTCCGCCATATTCTCCCAGAGCCCCCACTACTCCCGTGGCAAGCAGAGCCTTAGTGCCCGCAGCGCCTCCACCTGCACCATGCATGGCTCCTTCTCTCCCCCAGTTCAATAGCTGCACCCTCTGCTGCATTTTCTTCCTTCTCTTTCTGCTGCAGATAGAACTCATGGTCATCTTTCATCTCCTGTATAAGCACGAGGTCCTTTCCTTGAACTTTTGAGTCTTCATCTTTCGTAATTTCCCAATCCATCTCATGTCTCATAGCATCCCTGGCTTGAGAGTTTGAATACCTTACAGCCGCGGATGCAGGTTCCTTGTGAACCAGGCCGCTTGTCGGCCACCAAATAAATTTAAAAAAGATTTCTCATTTGCTGCTGGCATGACTTGCTGCTGAACTCTTTCAGTGAAAAAGTTACCCTGTTCCTTGTCTTGACAGTGATGCCATGAATGTTGTCCATGTGATATTAACGTCGAGGACACTCATTTTATCTGCCATGCTGGGGATAGGGTATACCAAACCCCTTTTCTGTTCTCTGGCCCGAGTGAGACGTCTTTCTCAACTTCTCAACCAACTCAGGGGATACCAAACCCCTTTTCTTTTCTCTGGCTCTGGAGCTCTTGAAGTGTCTGCGTGACAGCAAGTCCCTCGGTCACAACATACAGACTCCCTGACAAGCAATCACCAATCAGTAATTAAATAAAAATAAATAAATATAAAAACCCATAATAAAACAATAAATAAACATATACATCACTCGGCCCGCCTCAGGCCAGAACCAATCAGACCATTTGTCTTGACGGCCTCTTTAACCTGCCTCCAGGTCAGGACCACCATACCCACTACTCGAGTATGGTGACCCTTTGGCACTCTCGCAAGGACACCCAGACTATAGCGGGTCCGGTCACCCTATGACAGTAGACCTCCCGTCAGTCAAACTGTCCCGTATCTCGATCTGACCACTACGGTCGAGGACCGGCTCACCCACCAGTTTTTTACCAAGGGCACTGGCTGCCTCGCCCTTACTTTTGAACGTGAGACCTGGTCTAACCACGGTTCCAGGCTCTGGCTGCGGTACGATTCCAACTGACCCCTTTTGACCTCACATGCCAGACTCCCGGAGTCCTAGCCTCAGTCAACTACGGAATTCGACACTCGCGTCGGGGACCTGCTGACCCCACTAGATTGCAACCTACTGCGGTAAGGCTCTGGCTGGCCCCGACAATCAATGCATCTTTAAGTTAGAGAAGAAATCCCAAACATAAACAGCCAACATACATCTCATGCCCACAGTCAAATAATCCATGCCCCAGATAACAAAACAAACATTTCTCAAGAGACGTCCCTTCAGTCTCAAGCGGCACTGAACAGTAGCAAAACAAACAGCTGACTGTGCACTTCCTAGAGGTCTCCCTTCAACCTCAAGAAATACAAAGCGCTGATCCCAGAAATGTCCCTTCCCTCACCCGGGCAGAAGATAGGCAACTTAGTCAAGAAACACGAAGTCCCCATGCTGACAACTCTCTGGTCAGGCAAGTTTGAACTTCTTTATGCCTACCTTCTTGATTGCTCTCTTGGACAAGCAACTTAGTCAGTTAGAGCTGAACTTCTTCTATGCTCGTCAGATTCTCTCTTCATCATGAGATCAAAACTGGCTACTCTTATACCACAGCCACAAGTTGCTCTGAACTTAATATCAGTGCAACTGCACTTCACAGTTACTCCCCACTCAGGGATCTGATGCTCGTGGATCGACTGCAGCCCAGTATTTATGACACTTTAATCTCATTGTCTCTGTCACTTATAAAAAAACAATAAAGTCAGTTCAGATGCAGAAATAAATACAGATCACCTGAAATTCTCTCTTAAGTCATCTGTGACAAAATCTGACATACTGAAAATTGACTTACTGAAGTGACAATGCAAGAATAGTCAAAATCTGAAGAAGTTCTTGTCTTTGTTGTACCTTCTCATCTCACTATACTTTCCTCAGTCCTCTGAAGCAGCTCTCGTACTGGATGGCTGATTCTTCTTTCCTTTCTTTGTGACCATTGTAGGGACCAAGTCAGGGTCTCTGAAGATAAACTTACGAAGTATTGATCCTGTACGTCAACTGGGTAACCAGCCCGGAAATTATACCTCGCGGAGGTGGCCCGTGGATAAAACCGTTGGATAAGCAGTTGTGCAGGATGAGAGTGGAGTGTGCGATTACTGCCTGTGTGGCGGATGCCTTGTGTGGAGTTGTGTGTGTGGGTGTGTGCGTTGAAGGACACTACAGCCATGCAGGGGTGGGGTGAATATCACGACCAGCATGGATTCACTTTTGTACACCGTGTCATGGCTGTAGTGGTTAAGAGACTCGACTCTTGAGGATGAGGGCGCCGGTTCGAATTCGTGCTTGCACGAAGGAGGTCCTATGGATGATACTGTACATACGGATACCATATCATGAACTCTTCAGTCATCCACCTCCGATATCTCATAGACTTTGCTTTCTGCTTCACCTGTAATTCTGTAGGGACCGAGCCATCTGGGCTCCAATCGTTTAATCCACTGCGTCTCAAGGGAATTATCGAATAAGAGGACAACGTAACCAACTTTCAGCTTCTCTTTTCTTATATATCTCTTCTTGTTCCATCTCTCTTGATCTGGCAATTTGCTGGTTGCCATTCTTTTTGCAGCATTTATTACTGTTTGATCAACCAATGATATCTGTCTCGTTCTAATCTGAAGAAACTATGAAATAGAATACTCTTTGTCACTCTCTTGACTTGACCATGTTTTGATTATACTCTCAATAGGCAGAGTAACATACTCAATACATACACAAAGAATGAAAATTCAATAAGAAGACGATGATGTGAGTTTTAACATCATAGCGCCATCACCTCCTCCCCACCTCTCCTTGATCCAACACCATCAAGGAACTCGACCCTTCTACTCATGCACCACTCAGATTGAGGATTTTTTTACCTACGTACTACCTTTTTTAAATATGTTTCGACTTGACCTCACGCGGTTTCACCCGCCGAGGGCTATCGAAAAACACAATAAAATAAAATAAAATAAGCAAATACTACAGCCACATCTCCTAGTAACGCCTGCAGCCGCATGCCAGGCCGTAACTTACCTTTGCTCGTACTTTTTCTTACCTGGCTTTTTTCAAACTCCGCCCAGGTTCAGAATGGAAACCTGAAAGTCCTTCGAAAAATAAAATTTAGCGGCCAATGTTAAATGTCAGGCTTACCACTGGCTGAAGTAAGCTACCTTAACTTTACCTGTGCAACCGCGTTACCATCTAGCTTATCGCTCATGCATGCTTCCCGAGATCCATCCATATTAATTCAGATCCACCATACCTGGCGGCGCCATTTCGCGGCGCGTCGGCAGGTGCCAAGGTAGTATCACGCGGACGTAACTTGACTTACCCTGATCAGAGATCAGATCAGCAGATCTCTGACCGGTGTCTCCACACTGCCTGCCCACACGAGTTTCCTTCACATATTTCTTGGATACGGTCCATATTCATTCAGGTGCATTTGTACCAGGCGGCGCCAATTGTACCGTGCACTGCTCGTCAGTGGTCGTAATTGTGGTACTTGTCTCATATGAGACAGGAATCGGATCAACCGATCCTCACCGGATCGTGGTCCCTGCTGCCTAAAACGTTCTTCTCACTGAGCCAGTCCAGGTGAATTTCCCTATCTGTACCCAGAAGGGTTTCTTGGTGCGTCTACCCATCCATTTTAAACCAGCAAGAACCACTTTCCCTGGGTACCGCAACTTCCCCAGTTCCTCGACAAACGTGAGAATATTGAGAAAAATTATCCTTGCAGCATTCGAATTATTAGCAATCCTTAGTAGCGTATTTGCCATCGTAGCAAATTTGGCCGTAAGAGGCCTGAACGAACAAAAGTCCTTATACGTACGAAAACTCAAGGCGCCTTCACCCCATATTGTTCCGGCATTTTTAAACTTGTGGGCCATAAGGATGATCGCAGGGGTCACAATCATCCTTGTTTCAAGAAAATCAATACACCCATTTCCTGTGTCTGTTCGTACCAGGACCAGCCCGTCAGGGTAGCACTCTGTTATCCGGTCGATTCGCTCTGTTGCTCTGGCAAGGCTGCTTGGATCCCCATCCCGAAAGAAGGATACTATCAGAAGATCGTCAATGTATCCCTTCCTGGATCCCATCCACACCTAATGAGCTCACAAATTGAAACTTAGCTCTCATACACATAACACAGGGAAGAGGTGGGCTCGCCCTTCCACCCATCGGTATGCCCTTTTTTTGTCGCATAACCGACCCAGCAACCAAGAAGAAGGTATTTTCAGCTGGAATTCTGTCAATTTTACCAACTGCGTCAGTCGAACAGACTTCCACCCATCTTCACCTTGAGACTTCCTTAGAGTGGCAACCTTTTTCATCCATTCACCCTGATCCACCTAATACCCTGCTAATGAAACAGATCAAGAATCCATGTAACTGCCCGATTGATTTCTTCATGAGGCAGCTGTGTAAACATCTCCTTAATATCGTAAGTCCTTACAATGCAGTCGAGACCATCCTGTTTTCGATCATTAATTTTCTGGATTTCATCCTTCAATCCATCAATCGCATGCAGGTTAAAGTGTGGAACGTCAACTTTCCTGATCAGGGTGTTGAGGGTCGTGGATAGAAGCCCACCAGTAGTCCTCTTGACAGTAATGTTGTCAGCATAAACTGCAACTCTCAATACTTTCGGCCAATTATTGAGGTTCTCTTCACACCATTTGGCCAAAATGAATCTTTCAGCGTTTTGTGACCTCTTTCGACATGTGCATTTGCTTGAGGATTATAAGTAGTCACATACCGAATTCTAACACCTAGTCTGAGAGTGGTTCTTCTTACAATCTCATTTTTGAATTCAGATCCTCTGTCTGAGACAAACTCTCTGATAAAGGGATACCTGAGATAGACTTCCTCTATCCAGTCAGCCACTTGCTCGGTTGTCTTCCTCTTCAGAGTTTTTGCCTCAACATACTCGGAAAAATTGTCTCTCATGTTCAATATGTATCTCATCCCTCCTTTGCCCAATGGCATGGTGATGAGATATAAATGGACTAGACTCCCTAGCTCTACCAGAATAGTAGGAAACAAAGGCTCAATCATCCTTGTTGTAGACCTCTTTTGACATAACACACATGACTTACGGAATCTGTAAATCATGTTTCTCATGTCAGGCCAGAAGTAAAGTTGTATTGTCTTACAGTAGGTTGCTTCAGCAGCTCTATGGCCACCAACAACCCCCTCGTGTAGAGCAACAATTATTTCCAATTGTCTTTATTTCCCACAGACCACTCTTAATGGAGGCAATCCTCCCTTGTTGTCCACGAAGAGGTGGTCTCTCTTTAGCCTCAACTTCTTCCTTGAATTTTTGCAGTAGTATTCCTTTAACTGTTCTTTTTCCATCTTCTTTCCAATTTCTTGATAAATTTCATCATATTCTTCAAAGATGATACCCCTTCCTCCTTCTTCTCACCGTCTTCTTCATTCTTTGAACCAGAACTCTCTCCCAATTCATGTGCAGCCACAACCGCGCCTCACTGTCTCAGGCTTGGGCTTAGCCCTACAGGTTACGGCGTTGGACCTCAGCCGATCTCAGAGCGGGCACCGACCGCAAACCCGAATGGAACTGGGCAAAACAAAATCGAATAATAAATAAAATTAAGGAGGACTGACGGGGGGAAGACGGGACTTATTGATACCTTCCTAGTCCTACCAAACGGGCCCGTGACCGAGCTCCCTCGCAAAACTAAGGGGGATAGCTCCGCGGGGCCCTCAACCCTACCCTCTGAGGCCGGCTCTTGACACCTCAACCGATCTCAGAGCGGGCACCGGCCGCAAACCCGGATGGAACTGGGCAAAACGAAATCGAATAATAAATAGAATTAAGGAGGACTGACGGGGGGAAGACGGGACTTATTGATACCTCCCTGGTCCTACCAGGCGGGCCCGTGACCGAGCTCCATGAACAGTGTCAGGAGAGGTAGAGCTCGGGATGAATATAGTCAGGGATCTCAAACTGGTGTTCAAAAGTATTTACGAGTAGGGACTTTATCATCACTATGAAATCACTCTCCCTTGCGTTACCTACTACACAAGTCTCGTATCTCAGGATTACAAAGGGATTATTAGACCTAATTACTTCATAAAGTCTACCTCTTACAACAATTATCCTTGCTGTTGAGAGTATTCTTCTTGAACCCTTTTCACCTTTCATACAAAATCTATCATGACTGGCCAATTATTTCTTGAAAACATAAGTCCTTCAACAGGTGGAGACGATATTCCAGTAAAAGGTCTAACATAAGTACTCCAAGAGAAACTCTCTCCTGCTCGTTCAAGCCTTTTTTTTGCATCATGCACAACATCTGATGCTCGTTGCCAACATTGACTGCTTCTACACTCTTCAAACCTATGTCGTGACACGTAGATCCCAATATCAAACTCATCAAGGTCAATAAAAGAACAGGTAAGAACATACATACCATCATGTTTTCATCCCAGATTCTTTAGTGCCTCATACCTCGCGATTTCGTAGGGAATCACCGCTCTCCTTGTTATAGAATTAAGGGGATTAAGCAGTTTATCAGGATCTTCCTTACTCAGCTTCCTATATCCACTTCCCGACCTAATCCAAGGTTTCACTTTTGAAGGTACGTATGATCGGTTCATTTGTGCCTTTGGTCTCTTCTCACTTTTAAGTGCAAACTCAATCACAGCAGACCAATTGTTTCTTGACAAAACATCAGGTAAAGGAGGAGCTGGGAATCCCTCAGACTGCAAGCCGAATAGATCCAATGAAACACTTATTTTCTCTCTCGAGTCTCTCTTTCTCTTTCAATACAACTTCTTCAGCAAATCCGCAACATCTCCAATACACAGCATCAACACTCCTTTTTTTGGGAACACAAATTCTTACATCATATGTGTCCAGATTTGTAAAGTAAAATGTCAAGACATAGAATTGTTCCTGCTCTCATCCACTCTCGACCATCTCATATTTGACAATTTTGTATGAGAACACTTCTCTCTTACTTAAAGCATCCAATGATCTGTGAGGAGACACTCGACCTTTTCCTTGCTCGAACTTGAACCTCTGCCAAATTTCAGTCTTCTCTATCTTATTTCCTCTGCTGAAGTTTCTCTTGTTCTCATGACAACCTTCTCATTTCTTCCATCTCAGTACCATGTTAATTATTGGCAACCAATTACTTCCGTTACAATAACTCTCAGGAATAGGAGTTGGAATTGTCTCATAGGTTACAGGCATTAACCCCCATTCCACTTTTTTCTTTCGTTTGATTAGATTTGCCTTTTCGTCGTAGATAGACTGAACAACAATATCCCATGACCAGTTAAAGCCCTCGCCATCATTGCAGCCTCCCTTCTTGACGCCGGGACGAATATCATAAATATCTCCCTCCAAGAAGTGAGTCATTACACCACAGATGGTCGAACTGCCAGAGTGGTAAACCTAACAATGCTCATACTGATAGCGAAATGCCCCTTTAATAGTAAATCTTGAGAGTTTTTTCAGTGAATCAGCAGTTAACATTCTTGATGGAATCTCTTACCCTCTGACTCGTTCTCTTCTTTCTCAGTTTTTCACGGACATCAAGGGTTCATAAGGCATACCTGTGATCAAGCCTGATCTTCTTCAATGAATAACGCCAGTCTCCTTCTCCGGTCCAGTGTGGTACCTCACACACGAGGAGATAAGACCCAGTTAGCGACTGGAAACTTCCAATAAAATAATGACTCACTCAAGATGTCAAAGTCAATCTGAAAATTTTGACATTGTCAACAGTTCTCATGTCCTAATCAAAGTTCAAAGTTGTTATTGACCCAGGCTCGTTCCAGACATGAAAAATGTTCATGTCCTCGGCAACGGCACCATTTTTGCCGCACTTTTTCTAGTCGGGTCACTTTGGGCGACCAGAAAGTCAACAGGCTGTCACTCAGGATGTAGATGTTGATGTTTGCAATAAATAAAGCAAATCCCTTCCTGTTGCGTGCGTTCGGCTTCGAGTGAGACCCTTCAATTGAGGTCTTCGCCGGTCCCCGGTCTTAGGAATCTTTTATTTTGATTCGGAACAGCAAAGAATCATGCAAATAATAATCACAAAATTCTGATATGTCATGCATGCATCAATTTTGCCAACTTTCTAGTTTTGAGAACTGTGGCAGGATCATCAGAGAATGCAATCATCAGGTAGAGGCAATGCAAAAGAAGCAAGACTGACTGACTCGGTCAAAGAAAAGATAAATGAGGGAAGAATGAGAATTCAAAATAATCTCAGAGAGTACACATCAGGAGAGTGGCCAGCACTAACAAGGAGTCCTCACTCATCCCTCTAGGTCATACACTCGATTTCTCATTTTGTTGTGCGTTTCCTGTGCATCGAGCCACATCCCTGTATTCTCTGAGGTTGTGGCCTCTTGATGTAGAGCCACCTGAACCCTGCGAGCTCCGAGCATTTCCAATCGAGTCCCATGACACGAAAGTCAACCATAGCATAAAACTCTTCCCATGGAGTAGGAAGATATGGCGGAGAGAAAATCCCTCGTCTGAGATGTTGGAACTCTGATGGTTCGATCACCGCCTCATAATCAATCATTGCAGGCGAAATGTACCTCTTGGCTAGATCCACCAGTTCACCCCACTTAGAACCATCCGTAAGAGTGAAGGGGACTGGAGGCTTAGGATAATCAGTGTACAGCTTGGGTCCGAAGCTACGGATCAACTTTGTCCCACTCTCATCAAGCTCTCTTTCTCTCTCCTCAAGGTACCTGGCAGCTGTGATCCAGACTGAATCGAAGTGCTCATGAACTTCTTTGCCCTTCTTCACGTAGGGTATCGGATAGCCCCGCCTGAAGCTGGTGAGGACAACAAAGATTGACAGACCCCTTTGACTGAAGCCAATGGCATTGATGTATTGATACTGGATAGCATCCTTGAGTGCTATGATGTTGAGACTGGCCAAAACAGACCCATTGACTGGAAATTACTGCATCGTACTCATGTGCTGGAGTGGGTACTAAAACTGATTGGCTCTGACTGGAAGGTTCGAGTGACCCGGATGGCTGAATGTTGATTGACCAATGATTGAATTCTGATTGAACATTGAGTGAATACCGATTTAATACTGATTGGATCTGTGTCCAGCTATGCTATTGTGTGGCTTCTGAAAATCAAGAGGGGAGACTAGGTGCGTTCTGACTTTCACCATCGTGGTTGAGCATCAGTCTCGTTTTACACATTTGGTGGGCATGCTACTGCTCAGGTTAATCGAGCTGTCGTCGTAAGCATGTTACATTGGTGTTCGCCTCCTTTCCGCTGCCAGGGAAGCCACGTTCTTCCTACTCGTCATTATGCTCTTGATCTTGGTCGCCATCGCTGCCCGTATCAACCATCAGCGTGATCGCTCTCCGTACATAATTATTGGAAGTTGCCGCCAAGCAATAGCGTTCCCTTTCTTCGATCTTCGATGGTCTTCGTCTTCAAAGTAGTGTTGCCCCTCTCAATGTAGTCACCGTTGTCAGCAACACATCATTACTAAGACTTAAATGAACGTGGCCGAAAGACGAAGCCAGGTGCAATAAGGAGAGGACAAGTGTGACAGGAGTAGAGAGGAAGAGGCGAGGAGAACAAGATGCGTAAAGACAATGGTAGACAAGAAGAAACGAGTGAGGAACTTTCTCGTGCTTTGGCAGAAGATTCACTCTCGTTTGCACGTCTGGTGACTCGCTGAGTTCACTTTAGTTATTGCTTGCGCAGAGCTCGATCCGATTGTGGTGACCACACTCTTGTTCGACGAGCACCATCATAATAGGGGTGGTTGCTTTCGTCCGAGAGGAGTGGTCCTCGCTTATCATACGAGGTCGTTTTGGCTAAACACTCGGATTCCCTGCAAGAATGTATGTTCCAATGTGGTAGCGCCAGATTCATTTTCATTTTGATAATTGAGGAATGAGTAACGAGAAGGCTCGCAAAGTTTAAGAGAGAAAGCTAACGAGTCGGAGATCGGGCACTTCTATTTCGGAGAGTTGAGTGGACTCAAGACTGGGTCTGGGTCGAAAGTGCAGAGAGAAAGACGGAGGGAAGGAGAGAGAGAAGGCACGTACCTGGTTAAAGGCGGTGGCCTGTATAGTCGACATTTGCATATGTGGAATACTGGTGAAGTTCCTCTGCCCGTTCACGTGGAAGATCAAGCCAAGGAGTTCAGCGCGCATGCAGTTTTGGTAGGCGCTTGGCAAGATGGCGGAAAGTGTCTGAGTAGTTGGGATGCCATGAGGATGCACTATTCCACCAAAAGCGATCTGCTACGATGGGTTCGAGTTTGAGCCTTCCTGTTGGAGCTGAGAGTTCTCAGTAGTTGAGTCCTTTCGAAGTTCTCCTCGAGACGGTTGGAGTCTGCTGAGGGGCAGAAGTATCGTCTGCCTATCACGATTTATTGAGGCTTGGATGTGAAAGCGCGTCTGTTCAGGGCGACAGCTGCTGCAGGCTCAGTACCTGCATATATTTCGAGTGTTACAACAGACGTCGGCAGGTTGGTCCGTCACAGACAATTAGGAGGAACTAGAGTGTTTGCAAATTATAAAATTTTAGAGTATTTTCAAAAAAGAAATTTAGTCCACTTGTCCGACCGAGCCAAAAAGAAATAAAAAAATTAATGAGTCGGTGAAACTCCGACGAAACAGTTTGTCACAGCCCCTCGTTTGTTGTCCTCTTCTCCCTCTCTGCCTACGGTTTACCGGGCAGTTCTATTTGATGATATATATATATCGTCAAATAGAACTGCCCGGTAAACCGTAGGCAGAGAGGGAGAAGAGGACAACAAATGAGGGGCTGTGTATATATATCGTCAAATAGAACTGCCCGGTAAACCGTAGGCAGAGAGGGAGAAGAGGACAACAAACGAGGGGCTGTGACAAACTGTTTCGTCGGAGTTATATATATATTTTCTAATTATCAATTTGTTAAAGAATTTCGATGTGACCTTGAGGCAAATGTAATGAACCTGGACTGGAAGATAATTGCCACACAGCCTGTTCTTCCTCCCGCACCCGAACTAACATTCCAACTCTAAATCCAACATTGCAATACGGTTCGCCCAACTGAAAACCTACGGATTCGACTTTTATTTTGTCGAAATCCGTTAAGAATCAAAATTATACGATCTTCCCCGCCCTTTTCTTCTTCTCCCCAAGTCTGCCAGATTTCTCGATACACAACCTTTTCTTCTTGTCTCCTCCTGCTAGACTCTTCATGCTATTCCGCCCCTGCCATTCGATTCGTCTTACCCCCAAATCCTAATTTTGACTCCTTCCTTGTCTAAATCCGTCGAGAACCGCGCATGCTCTCTCTTTTCTGCTGCGCTTCGCTTTGCCCTTCCGCCATCTTCATCCCTTCCGAATGCACCTGGCACTAATCCCCGACCAGGTCCATCCATCTCAAAGCACTAGGTGGGGGTGACCCTAGGACGAATGGCCCGCGCCCTGAGCATGAGCGTGGGCGGGCCGAGCCAACTGGGACCCGCAGTGGGGTCGACTAAGGCTCGAAAGTCAACCGGGGTTTGGTCCTACAAAAATGGTGAAGATGCCGGGTAAGGGTTAAATTGACCCTTGCGATTCCGACGGGGGCGCCCGACGCTTTGACGTGTACACAACCCAAGATAAGGAAAATAGACTTGTGTTTGCTCTTTCCCTTGTGAGAATCAGATTTGAGAGTGGTTGGGCGCATGGCATGGCCAGCCCTGGAGGTATAACATGCATGCTATGCACTTGATTAGTCGTTTCCTTGTGAAATGGCTCTAGCCCTCCTGCGTCCGGTGCTGGTATTCGCCAGTCCGGGGAATCTTTGGGCAAGTCGCAGGTCAACCCTTCCTCTTCGTATGAAAGAAGGACTCCGGTTACCTGGTAGGCGGTTGGTGCTTCGACCTAGGCCGGGTTCCAATGAAAATCCCGCGTCGGAGTGATCCGACCGAACGGGTGCCCTTCTATCTTCTTCTTTGAGCCTAGTGGGCTCATGCACTTTGCACTTTTTTTTTGAAATGCTTGAAGGAACCAACATGAACACAACGGGTCATCAAAAAGGAACAATCCCGCCCTATGAAAGGACAGACAAGTGAAGAGAAAGGGAATGAAGGGAGTTGCTAGACTCCAAGGAAAACTAGCTCACCTTTGAAGATTCTCACGAGAAGGAACCAACCACTGTGAATGAAAATAGGGGGGAGTGACACTCACTTGTCCTGAGAGAAAAATGTGAGTTATGGGTAGGAAGCGCTGGGAGCACCAAGGGAAAGGCACTTGTACTCTATGTGTCCCACTTGGGACTTGTGTTTGCATGATGGGATTTGAGCGTCCTGCCTTTCAGAAGGAAATGATGGGTCTGCACTCGCCGGTGCGGGTTGCGAAACGTCGCTCTCTTTTGAAGGTTACCGTGTGTTCGTGTGTGGAGGTCAGGCCACCGAGCTGTCGGATGGGAGTTTGTCACGCCGGTTGATTAATAGCCGGACGAGTTGTTTAGGAAGGCAGAAGCGGAGGTTGCGTGGGCTGCGTGTCAACGGAGGGAAATGGAAATGGAAAGGGTAGATGTGCGAGTGGAACTTGGGGATAGAGGAAGCATGAGGCAACCCGTCAGAACCATGCGATGTGTGCTGCCTCCTTTCCTGGTGGACGCGGTTTTTGGAACCCGAAGCCGGTTAGTACGGATATGCCAGTCCATGACGAACCTCAGACTATACCAGTGCGCTAGGCAAGACTTCTTTCGGTTGTCGATAGAAATGAGGCCGTTTGAGGGGAACTGGGCGGATGAGCTGGCCGAGATACTAAATTGCCTTAGCATAGACAATGTCTTTGTTTCTAGCCCTGTGCATTGGGGGATAGTCTACAAAAATGTGGCAATAGGGGAGACATTTTTGGAAGGGGTGAGATAATTATTCTATAACGAAGAGGACTACTTCAGTGATGAGGACGAAGATGATGAGACAGAGGACTGGGACTTCTAAGGGGGGTGGGGTGACTTAACTTAGGGAAAACGGGTGGCCTGGTATTGTGCAGGAAGGGGAGAGATGACTAGAGAGGAAAGGATGATGGAATACACCTTCAAGGGTTGGGAACCAAGGTGACTCAGAGGAGGAATAAAACTGCCTATACCGACAGAAAACGACTGGAGGGGGACCACGTGCGACTGGGTTGGGTTTGAGGTTGCCCCGGGGC
Organism: Chara braunii; assembly: GCA_003427395.1. Classification (NCBI taxonomy): domain Eukaryota; kingdom Viridiplantae; phylum Streptophyta; class Charophyceae; order Charales; family Characeae; genus Chara; species Chara braunii. Next base: position 2,612,907 of record BFEA01000141.1, read on the forward strand.
TATCATATGTATGGATAGAGCGGATTTGGAACCCGATAAGGGAAGAGGAAGGTTGGGATGAGATAGCGAAAGGCAAAGTAAAATCAGTCGGGACGGTCGTTCTTTCCGAAGACGGGTGACGCCTATTTTGCACTATGTTAGCAACGGGACAGGATCCAATGTAGCTTCTAGGGGATGTAGAGGCGCGAACCCGAAAAGAAGGCAAGAGGTTCGCCAACGAGGGATGGGACGAAGTTAGTAGCAGAGTTGTGATGGGAGGATGGAAGGAACTCAAGCCTCCCGGCCTATGAACAACGGCTTGGGTGCCTGAGTTCGTAGCTGAGCACATTTTAGAAGTAGTCGACTCCATGAAAGAAGTGCATATAGAGTGTGCCTGGTTGACTGAGTTCTATAGGATCTCATTAAAATATGGGCCCTTCTACGGAGACAAACCGGGGAGATCCTCACCGTCCTAAGGATAGGCAAGTATGACCGCCTAGAGGTAGACGCGCAGGCTCGGAACGCTATAGTCAGCCGAGAGGCGGCGGCCGCTTCATCCTACGTAGATGATGTTTTTAAACTGTTTGCGGTACTGTGGTTCGATTAAAAAGGGGCCGAGAAAAACGAACGTCGCAGGGAGGTCGAAGTATGGAGAATGCATGTGAGTCGGGATGTTGCATAAGAAAGAGGGTATGTACATTAGTTAGCAGGGGGTGCGAGGGGGTCGAAACAAGGGGAGGTGGCAATAACCGGAAAAGGGGAAGAAGATTTGTACGTGTATGGGGCAGGGACAGCAGCAAGAACCGGTGTACGATAGGTAAGGAGTGCTGAAAGACTAAAGCACGAAAGGCACGGAATCTTGGTGGATGCAGCGGTCGAACTAAGGGAGCAGGAAAAAAAACGTTGCAAGATGGTCCGGCGAATGACATTCTGGGAGGATAGGCCTCGCGGGATCCTGCCACCAAGAGCATCAGGAGGCAGGATCGAAATAAGCCTGCCAGCAAGAAATGTGGTAAGTAACCCGGTAATGGACTGGGTGGGGGTAGAGTTGGTGGAAGACACGGTGTACCTAGTAGTAGAGCTGGAATGGCGTGCGAGAGGGGAGTTCGGGGGCTTAAATCTGGACCTCCCAGGGCGCGTACATGCGACAGGATCCCTACACCTGTCGGAAGAAGAATGGCGGACCTTTGGGATTGCCTTTGGCTTCCGGGGATGACCCCATGCGAATGTTCGAAGGAGCATGGCAAATAACCTGGCGGGAGGGGTTTGAGTTCGCGGATCCAGAACGAGATGACGTGACGGCTGAGGTAAAAGTCGCCGCCGCAGGGGTCTTTAGGTTGCCAAATGAGGTTGTGCAAACGAGTCTACCACCCTTTCTACTAAGACGAATGAGAGGCGTAGAGCGAGTGGAGCAGGCGGTAGCTGTCGTAACTAGGCTAAATTTTGATGAAGCATTAGTGTATCGGGAATACTATCGGGCCTTCCGAGAGATGGGACCTTTTGAAGACGAACAAGGGCACGAGGTGTTATGCATACTACGGGCAGCGGTAGAAACTAGGCCGAGGATCCCGCAGATAAGTGATGAGGCCATGAGGGGAGTCATCAGGCGGGAAGTACGTCGGGGCACGACCTACATAGATGGCCTATACCGGCTGTACAAGCAGCCATCGGAGGTTGCTCCTGGGAATATGGAGGGATAATTGGGACCAGAAACAAGAATGAGAACATAGAGGGTAAAGGGGGTCAATAGGTGGAGAATTGCTGAAGATCGGCTGCAATCCTTTCTACGTGGACTATGCAGGAAATCATCGGAACAACAATGGCAGCGAGACGAGTGCGGATGGAACGTCAGCCCCGTTACCCCGGACTGCCCTGGAATAACGGCGGGCGATGGGAAGTGTCCCTCCCCTCAAATTCCAACTTTCAGGGATTCGACGTAGAATGGCGGGCCGTGACATTAGGAAGAGACGCGCCTTCATGTTGGTGGAATGTCGGTGGACAGGGATGAGACTCAACCGGGGACCTGGGGATGGCCTGTTTTCCAATTTAGAGGTAACCAGGGTCCTATACCTACCCGAGGCTGGCTGGCACTTGCTGGGGATAGGAATAGCGCAAGGCCACGAGCTGGCTCCAGTCTTTCGGAGGGCGGCCCGGGTATTGACGCGGATAGGACAATCGGTCAGGGGTAGAAGAAACGTGGATTTACTTACCAGGGTGGAAATGGGAGGTTGGAGGGAATACAGGGCACCAACCACACCGCTGAGGTGCCGGGTCCCCCGATTTATGATAGACCTCATCTTCGGGAGCCTCGCGAGGGCGCATGAGCTGGCAGACTCGGCGATAGTCTGGGTAGACCACTTCCCCTTCCAGATCATCGGGATGTTCTATGATGTTTCTGTGGAACATTGGCCGTTTTGGGGAAACAGGGCCCACGAGTTACTGGAAGTCATCCATATTTTGATATTTGGGTTGCCACGGCTAGCCTGGCGGAATACGAACACATAATCCAAAGGGAAATCGAAATAGGAGAGAGTTATCTAGCAGGGGTGGCTCAACTATTCGAGGAGCCTACCGAACCGGAAGGGCCACGAGGGCGAGAACGGGACTAGTACCTAGGGGCGGGCCAATAGGGCAAGTCAAGTATAGTCGCTACGGAAATAAGAAGGGACCTCCGACCCGGGCGATCAAAACCCGCTAAAAAACCAAAAAGGAAGGGTAGACTCCTAATGGTTGCCATGACCCTGGAGGACAAAAAAAGGGAATGCTGCTCGAGAAAACCTTCTCTAGCAGGGTGCCTAACCCGGACTCCTACGCGCCGACCGACGGGACAAGGGCGCTCTAAATGAGCCTGTGATAAAGGGAACTAAGTCTCGCCCCTTTAACTCGTAAGGCAGCAGGGCCAGATGTGGCTCCTTCTCAGGGAAGCAATCAGGAGGCGGGAATGGGAAGAAGGCTATTTTTTCCGAATAAAGATAAGCCAACAAAGCTAAAACCTAGGGAACCTAAATGCCTCGCGCTGCGTGCGTCCTGGGGAATCGTTTGGTTTATGCAGAACTAGGCAAAATGGCAACAGAGGATGAGTCGGATAACCGTAAGAGCGAGGGAGGACCAGGCTTAGGAGGCAGTGCCGTGCAGAGCGAAGAGGGGCAGAAAGACAAAGAATCGATAAATCCAGATGGTACCAAAGGGAACCGGAAGGAAATCTCCTCAGGAGAAAGCTCGGGGAAAGTCAGGGGAAGCAGGCAAGGGACTCAGGAAACCAAGGAGGGCAGAAACAAGGATAGGACAAGCCCCCGAAATTCGGAGGGAGCTGTGTCTAAGAAAGTAAGGGTCACGGATGCGAGGTGCAAACTAGCGGAGATAGAAAAAAGGACTGCAGAGTACAAGGCAAGATTGATCTAGGAAATGATGACTGAGAATGAAGAAGGCCCTTTGCAGGAAGAACCGCGGGATGAACGGAGGACCAACCGAGGCGGAATTGGGCAAGGGGATAAGGGTAGTGACCGTGGGGGAACACCGAGCAAAAGAAGGAAAGAGAGAGAGAACTCTCCGGGGATGGAAGCAGAGAAAGCTACGAACCCACCAGCCATAGATAGTAGGGCTAGCCGCCTGTCGACCACGCCAACAGTAACGCGAGGATGTGAAGGGCTCTGGAGCCTCAGGGAAAGGGTGTTTGGATGGTTCGACCCGGAAGGAACTGCAAAGACTAGGGAGGGACAGAAGGCCGGCAAGGAAGGACCGGATACCAGTATGGCGGGCGAGGCCAGTAGCTCCGAAGGCGGCCTTAGGAAGATAGTATCATCCCTCGTGCGAGCACTGAACAAAAATCACGGCTACCTAGCAGACGCTAAGAAAAAGTTGACGTCCGACGGGGCAAACATCACGGAGTTCCTAATCGATTATGAGAACCTAGCTGCATTGCTGAAAAGGACCGAAGAAGAAAAGATGGACCACCTAGGACAACATGTGTCATTGAGCCTAGAGCGGGACATAATGGCCATTGTGGCCGCGAGTTGGTCTTGGAAGGAGACCCGGGGTGTGATGATGAGGAAATATCTGGCAGCGGAAAAAATGGCTACGGAGGTCGACTTAGCGGCAGTTCAGAGGAAGAACTTCGCAACGTACAATGACTTCCTACGGGAGTTTACTCTGGTAGCACTAAGGATCCCCGGGGTTACAGACCAAATAATGAGTAAATACTTCCTCAGGTAGTTCTCCGAGTTCGACAAAGACAAGATTATGTCGGCTTACCAGCAGACGAGCAAGTTCGTAAACACCAGGGATGTTGATTTTAGCACAGTAACGGATCTGGCCGAAACGACAGTAGTGACCGAGATGTTGGCCTTGCTTAAGGAAGGGGAGGTCATAGATTTGACCGGTAGGACGGGCGACAAGGTAAAGAAGGGGATTGAAAGTTTACATGAACGAGTGCAAGGAGTCGACAACAAGATTAAAAGGGTGGAGAACGCGCGACTGGTTATGCAGGCGCAAGTATCCCGACCCGTCCTCGCAACTCCAGGAAGCCGTAGTTCCGCCAGGTGCAGCCAATCAAGGATTCGGACGGAGAGATCCGGTTAACGAGCAATGCAAGTATTGCACCGCGATGGGACATTATGTGCGCTCATGTCCAAAACTCAATCATGATATATTAAAAAGGAGATGTACCAGGTCATTAAAGGGAGAGATATTTGGACCACAGGGAGAACGGGTAAATTGGAACTCACCAGGGGGGATGCGGCGAGCCGTTATCATGCTCAATGGGTTAGAGATAACTGCAGTAGAGGCCGAGCCAATGGTAGATATCATTTGGGATAAACTTCAGGGCCGCGGGCCGCAGGTCAACTTCATTCTGGAAAGCGACGGACGTGATAGGGTGAATGCGACTATGCGGTTGGGGACGGCCGGGAGAAGGATTATCTGTGACACCGTGATGGAGGAGGTTGTTGGAAGTTCCGAACCCCAGGCAGAGCCCGAGGCCAGGGAACTAGAGAGAGTCTATGGGAAGCCTAGGGAAGAGGAGCCTACGGACAAAGTCACCGCTGCTAAAAAGAAGTTTAGGTATCAGATCCCGATCTTAACCATGCCAGAGATCGATGACACCCTTATCAAATTACTAGGAACCAGGGTGTCGGTATCGTTTCAGACCATGCTGCAGGCCATCCCTAGGTTGCTCAAAGGGCTTAGGCAACTGTTGACTCGGCGGCGAGTAGAGATAGACGAAAACCCCGAAGCACCGGAAGAAGAAAGGGAGGAGGAAGCCCCGCAAGAGGTCGCTAACCTTCAGAGGAATCGCGGGCATTTGGAGGATCTTGAGAAAGCCTTTGCAGACATCCGGCTGAGCTTGCCAGACCGAGAAGGCGACGAGGTCATGAGGGCCCCTCTCGGAACAAAGCTCAGCTTCCATGCGCTACCCGGAAGAAAATTGAAGATCCACATCGGGACTCATCATACTGACCCATTAGTAGACGGGGGAGCAAAAATCACTCTCATAAGGAGAGATTTCGCAACAATCACGGGTTGTACGGTAAATAAGGAAGTAACAGGGAGCATCCGGGGAGCCGGTGGGGAAATCCCGTTTGCTGGGTATGTCACGAAATGCGCAGTCAAGGCGGGAATCAGGGAGTCGATCTGGTCGTTTCAGCGGATGACCGTAATGGAGGAAATGGATCACGATATAATCCTCGGGAGGCTATGGTGCGCAAACGTAGAAATGGTAGGCATGCACTTGCATGATGGCACGTACATGGTAGATAGAGAGGACCCAGTGATCGGTCGGGGTGAGCTCCTCCGACTCCTCGGGACAGGAGGAGACCATCCGAAGGGGAAGTTACCAACGTGGTCGCCGTCGTTCGAAGATAACGCACGAAAAAGGGCTTTCGCGCGTATGGAAGGTATGAGAGAAAGGGTAGAAATTATGATTGAGGAGGCATTCAACAAGAAGGAATGGATCAAGATGGGCCTGCCCCAGAAGAAGAGGAGGCAGGAGGACAAAGTCTTAGGTGTTATGGTAGCAGAAAAGGCGTCAGAAGTCGAGCTCGATGCTAGCCTGCCCAAACGGAAAGAAATACGCATCGACGTGCCAGAAGTCGCACTCGAGATCCCCGATTTGTTACAGCTCATCAAGGCCCTCAGATACCACAAGGTAGGTGTGGACTCGGCGGCCCTGGCCAAATTCGAAGGAGAGGTGCAAAAAGGATATTGTCTGAATGGAAAATTAGTTAGTATTCAACCACGAGTCGTAGAGGCGACGAGGGCAATCCCGGCCGTTCGTTTTTTGGGAGAAAAATCCCGGAAGGAAGTGTTTGAAAGTACAAGCCGGTAGGAAAGAAAGCAAAACCGGTCTCGATCCTGCTAGAGACATCGAAGGAAGAGGTTATGGAAAAGGAGGAAGAAGTCCTTCGAGTGATCCAAGAGAGGAGAGCGACGGAAGGGCATCGGATACCGGATGAGGTAGCTGATACAATGAAGATAGGGATAGACGGATTCTTAACGGAAGAAGAAACCCGCCTAGTCAAAAGGACCTGCCAGGAGTTTCACCTGATATTTGCCTTTAGTGACCACCAGAAGGGGCGGTTGGACGCGAAGCTAATTCCTCCAGTCAAAATCCACACGGTAGAGCATGAGTGCTGGAATGACAAGGGTCCGGCTTATGAATTTGGGATAGCAGGGGAAGTGACAGACCTTCTCCGAGCAAAGATGGACTCCTTCGTCGCAGAACCTACGACGTCGCCTTACGCAAACCGATGGTTCGTCTTTCGGAAGCCCAATAAGACGTTGAGGTGGATTCAGGATCTGCAGAAGCTGAATGTCGTAACCATTCGGGATGCTGGCTCGCTGCCTCAGGCCGATCTATTGGCGGAATCGCACGCCAGCCGGAGCATTTACTCCCTGATAGATCTGTACTCAGGATACGACCAACTTCCATTGGATGTTCGGGACAGGCCGTACACCGCTATGAACACCCCCGTAGGCCAGTTGCAGATGCAAGTGACCCCTATGAGCTTCACAAACGCGATAGCCGAAGCGCAACGGAGAATGCTCGCCGTAGCCAGGGACATGTTCCCAGAGAAGTGCGAGCCCTACATCGATGACAATCCGATCAAAGGCGCGCAGGAGAAGGACGAGACGGAAGTCCAACCAGGAATCCGAAGGTTTGTATGGGACCATCTACAAGACATCAAAGACTTACTCCGCCGGTTCCTAGTATACAACATTACGGCTAGCGGACCAAAGAGTATTCTAGCAGTACCGGAAGTAACCATACTCGGATTTCGCTGTGGAGCTTACGGTAGGCGAGTCCTACATCGATGATAATCCGATCAAAGGCGCGCAGGAGAAGGACGAGACGGAAGTCCAACCAGGAATCCGAAGGTTTGTATGAGACCATTTACAAGACATCAAAGACTTACTCCGCCGGTTCCTAGTATACAACATTACGGCTAGTGGACCAAAGAGTATTCTAGCAGTACCGGAAGTAACCATACTAGGATTTCGCTGTGGAGCTTACGGTAGGAAGGAAGCCAGATCCGGCAAAGACGGACAAGATATCACAGTGGCCAACACCCCTGCGCACGACAACGAAGATAAGAGCATTCCTAGGCGTGGTCGACTTTTGGAGGATCTTCATTAAAAATTTTGCCAAGATTGCTGAGCCTATCCGGGCCATGATTAGGGAAGAAAGGACCATGGACTGGACGAAAGAGCGAGAAGGAGCCGTCCAAACACTGAAGGACATATTGACGTCTGAGACCTTTCATCCTAAAAACGGATGAGGACCCTTGGCCGTAGGAGGCGTGCTGATTCAACGGGATGAAGAGGGAAAAGAGAGGCCGATTAGGTTGGAAAGTAGAACCCTGAACTCCGCAGAGCGGCGGTACTCACAGTTCAAGAAGGAGGTCCTGGTCATCTTGCATTGCCTTAAGACCTTTCAGGCCTACCTATTTGGGAGGCGGTTCATCCTTAGGATCGATCCGATAAATGTTGCAGGGCCCTAAAGAATTACAGGCCTATAGATCCGACGTGGATAGGTGGGTAGGATTTATCTGGCAGTTCAATTATAAGATCGAACGGATTGCGGGAATCAGAAACAATGCCGATGGGCTGAGCCGGGTCTGCATCACTCCCGAAGGGGTGGAGGATGTGGAGCCCATAGATGCGTTCCTTGAATACGAAGGAGGAACTCTTGCGGTGGACAACAAAATGATGGGCGAAGGATGCACGTCAGGAGAACTGTTGATCCGGACTTTGGAAAAGGGGGCACCTGCCGTAGTAGCAGAAGGACCAGTCACCACTCGAGGTCGCAAAGAGGAGAAAGATTCGTGGGGAACGATAGTAGGACCGAAGGAGGAGCTAATAGCAATGGCGATTGAGGGAGGCCGGAAAGCCGTGATGAGCTTAGCGGAATCTTGGGAAAGGAAAGAGTTGCGATGGATGGTAAACCAGATGCAGGAGAGAAAGGATGAGGACCAGGAAGGGAAGGAGTTTTTCTATGCCCAGATATACGAAGGGATCTTTCGGGAGATCGGGTTGTTACTAGTAGGAAACAAACAACCCACGGAAGTCAACACTAAAGCAAGGGAGGAGTCCGAAAGGTACGTCCTAAGGGGCGGCCATCTGTTCCGAAGAGAGGAAGGTGCTATGCCTAGAAGAATTGTGTGCGGACGATCTAGGCAGGTAGACGTTATCCAGGCAATGCACGACGGATTAGCAGGAGGACATCAATCGTCCAAAGGAACTCTTGCAAAGATAACGCCACTTTATTATTGGCCAGGCGTGGCAGGCATGGTCACCATATACTGCCAGATATGCCTTATCTGCCAGGAACGGAGCTTGACGCGTGTCTTTGAGCCGCTTAGACCTACACGGGTACTAGGGCCGGGATATCTGGTTCACCTTGACCTTGCGGTCATACCTGTGTCAACAGATGGGTACAAGTATATTATAGATGCGCGAGACAACTTGAGTGGGTTCGTGGAGGCGGTCGCCCTCAAGAAAAAGACGGGGAGAAGTATAGCGGACTGGATAGAAGACTTCTACTTGAGGCATCCTTTTGTCAGAAGGTTTATAGCAGACAATGGGACAAAATTTGTGAACCAAGAAGTATTGGGAATGCTTAAGAGGCTCTGCGTACCGATCAAACTCATCGAGCCGTATCACCCGGAGGCCAATGCACCTGTGGAAAGAGGGCACCGAACCTTAAAGAACACGATTGCGAAGCTCGCAGCGGACCATCTGGGAAGCTGGCCTAGGTATCTCAAGCACGCTGTCATGAAAGACATCGCCAGCTGGGTGCTAGACAGCAGGATGAGGACAAAGCAAGGTGGGACCAGGTTAAGAATGTTAGAAAGGAGCCACTTCAAGTGGGGGAGACGGTATTGCTAAGGAACTCGGCACTAGAAAGTACTTGGTTTGGACAACTGGGGAGGAGGTTCAAAGGCCCCTACCGGTTCGCCAAGCAAGTGGGACTGAACAGCTTCGAACTGGAAGATTTGGATGGAACTGGATTGAAAGGACCCTTCCCGGGGCAACGACTGGTCAGGTTTCTAAGTCGGGACCCAGTGGAACAATGGCTTCAGGAGGCCGAGGATAAGGAAAACTGAAGGACTACAAGCTAAGGACTGACAACGGCCTTGCCCACACTATGGTTCTGTCTCTGACTGCGTCCGTGGGACTGTCATTTTTTTTTTGGGACTGGGGCAATGGCTTGGACTGACTGAGGTTGGAGGGCAGGATGACTTGGGAATTTACGGTAACGGGTTTATGTAACAACCGGAAGGATTGTCGAGAGCTTTGTATCATAGTTTTTGACGAGGGAATAATGGGATCATCACAAACGAGGCATTTTCATAAGGGAGGGAAATGTATAATAGTGGCATGATGCAAAGGATACTGGGAGCATTCTGGGAAAGGGGAGCTGCCTACCAGAATGGGGAAGCGGGTGTATAAGGGGTTTTTGCGGAAGTTGTTTTGTTGTACAGGACCTAGAAGAAAAGCACGAGAAAAAACAAAAATGGAATTCGGCAACGAAAATGATAGCGGGGCGATCAACAGGCCTACCGGAGGGGAAGAAGCGGGACCAAGTCGAGGGAGGAGGACGACCAAGAGAAAGTTGTACATTGGGCTCATATCCGGGCCGGTGGTAGGCAGGGGAGGAAGAAAGTGCGTATGTAGAAGACCCTCGCCCCTTCGGGAGGGAGAAGGTATAGATATCTCATCTGAGAGTGAGGGCGAGAAGGAAAGGGCAAATGTGGGAGAAGGGGCAATGCGGATATGGGAGATAAGGCCCAGGCCTCTGACGAGGATGGAACCAATAGGGGCGAATAACGTGAGTCTTGGCATGGGGAAAGCGAGGGAAGACAGGACATGCGCAACGAGCATGAGGGGGGCTAGGAGAGAAGGGAAAGCCCGCTTGAAGGACGGAGTGGCCACGACAGTTGTGAAGGTAGGGATCCGGACGTTGAAAAAGGGTATGGGACAAGGATAGAAATCCCCTATACCTACGATCCAAAGAACTTGACGGGCACGTACAGCCCCATACGGACGGAAGATGAAAAGGATGAGGAAGAGGATGTACAAGAAATCATAAAAATCAGCAGCGGGGATGAGAGGGATGAAATATCGAGGCCTAGGGAAAAGAGGCGGCCTCCGATGCACCAGCCGCGCGAAAAGACCTTCAGATAGGAGGATGAGTTTGGGCCGACGCCCAGTCATTGGTTTCAGCAATGGGCCAATGTGATCAAGCACGAGTGGATTATCAAGACCCGAGAACTCACAAAGGCAGGGGTGGAAGCCACGCCATTGGATTTTTTCAGTGAGGCAGAACTACAGGAAATTACAAGGAAAAGGAGAGAAATCGAGACCTTCGGTCTGGGGGTTAGAAAGCCTGCCGAGGAACAGGGTGGACAAGGAATCGAGCAAGTTGAGGCACAAGGCAGCAATAGGAATTAGAGGTTGATTAAGTGTTGAACAAGAATCTTGCTTTTTCATTTGCAAAATATTTGAGCAAAATGTGTATAGTATGAGTAAACTTGCTAAGGACAAGTGATGAGAGGGTCAACTAAGACTGTGTCACTATAAGTTAGAAGATAGCTTTTGAGGCTACTTTCTGGATGAGCTACCTTCTAAAGTGGGTACACAAGATAATGACATGGGGCATGGGATGAGACCAGTTGGGAAGGATGTATTGTGAATTTTGGATGGAATGAGGATTGTGCTTTTGAGAAGAGAAATTTTGAGTACAGATTGACGAGCAAGCAAAGCATTGAATGTTGGTCAAGTACAAGAGAGGTTAGGGAACCTATGGGTTAAGGGGCGTGAAGAACACTCCTTTCCTAGGAGCCTAATCCAACGGAGTCATGAATGAGTCTGAAAATAGTCGAGATCTGAGTCGTCAGAACGAGTGAAAATAAGAGGGGGTGCCCCTGTCTTTTGCTGTGGTTGAACGACTGGGTGGGCTAGTGCTGCTTGGGATTGCGAGTCCCAAACTTCCAACTCTAAGGCGTTTCCAACATATAGCGAAGTGATTGAACTCTCATGTTGCCATGAGAGGGACCCATCTTGAGCCCACACAATAAATCCAAGAACTCCAATACTTATCATAGATAGGGGTCGGGAGTTGTGTTTTCCCGCCCTCCGAACCGCACGTGATAGTTTCCCCTAACCAGGTTGTTCGATTTGAGAATGGAAAAGAACGACCCTAACCAGGTTGTTCGGAAACGGCCCCTGACAAGGGACATTTCTTTTGAAATAGGCACTGGGGTCCTCTGCATAATTAATTGAGAAAGGTTGATTGAGAAAGGTTGATTGAGAAAGGTTGGTTGAGAAAGGTTGATTGAGAACGAGTTGGAATGAGCAATGAAGATGGAAAAGGCCGTGGGTCGGTCATTGAAATAGCTATGAGGATGGATAAAAAAGGTTGATGCGTTGAGAAGAGAAGGGCAGGATAAAGAAGGCTGAGCCTTAAAAACGAGAAGGGCATGGACCGTTGGGACGGTCATAAGGATTGGATATGAAGGAATGAGAAAGCTGAGAACTGAAGGTGGGCCGACGGGTTGGCCCTTAAAAAGATGGCTATTGAGAAAGCGACGGCCAGAGTGGCCACAAGGGGTGGCCTTGTTGATGAGAGGCTGTCGGACCAGCCATGAGAATCAACCTTGGAAATAGCATTGGATTGAGTGTTTGAGAATTGGATATTGCATTGCATAGTCAGGGGACCCTACGCACTTTGATATAAGGTTGTCGGACCGACCATGGAAATAGCAAGAGATTGAGCTTTCCCTTTTTTCTAGTCTCAAGTCCCGACATGAGGGGGAAAGCGATGCATGCATCGCAACCCCAGGGCCTCTACCCCTCAAGGGAAAAGTCTCAGCGCAACCTATCCCTCATAAGGGAAATTAAGGGTTGAAGGACCATGGCATCGTTCTCTTTGATTGATGCTGGTCGTCCGGAACTATCTCCGACAACGAGCTCTAGTCGGGGAGTTCGAACTGCGTTTCATGTTGAGAACCTAAACGTCAAGGGCATGGAGCCAAACGGGCGAGAGAGCCATTCTTTTTCCTAAGTCTCATTTTTTTTCTCCCCAACCACACGCCATGCCGTAGAGGGGCGGCACGACCGTTTGGAATAGACCACGACTGCTCGCATTAAGTTGAGTGGCACTGTCCAGAGGGAGGAATCGGGCGTGGTACCGGGTGGAAGCCGCAACCACCACAGGGCGAGTGACACCGCCCTGCCGGATCATTACAACCGTTCCGGGACTAACCGCAAGGTCTTCGTAACTGCACTCGCAAACTAATTGAGAGCCCCAACTCTCTTGAAAGGAAGAGGTCAGATCCACGAAAACACCACTCCGGAGGAACGATTCGCGAGAAAACCCTTACGGCAAGACGGGGTTCTGCGAGGTTTTGAACTGGACCTACCTGCCAGATGTGAGGAGGTACCTCAGTGATGATGCCCGTCTCGTAAGCGGCAAAAGGTCGGATGGAGTAGGGGATGAGGTGAGTTATCAGCAGGGGGAGGACTGATCACCCTTCCTTTTTGGGGCTGATAGGCGGGCATCCGTTTACTCAGTTGGTGGGCCAAGGTCTGCGTACCTCCGAGTGAGAACTAGTCGTGCGATGGGGACATCACATTTTGGGTGGGGCGAAGGTGTGCCATCTACCAATGAAAAAGCGTGCGAAGGAGAAGGTTACCATGAGCTCAAGAAATTGTGTAATTGACTTTGCGCAGGCTTGAGAAAAGGTTTGGCAAGATGTCCAGAAGAAAGAAATGAATGAGTAATTGACTTTGCGCAGACTCGAGAAAAGGCCTGGCAAGATGTCCAGAAGAAAGTAATGGATGTGTAATTGACTTTGCGCAGGCTTGAGAAAAGGTCTGGCAAGATGTCCAGAAGAAAGAAATGGATGAGTAAATGACTTTGCGCAGGCTTGAGAAAAGGCCTGGCAAGATGTCCAGAAGAAAAATGCTTGTATAATTGACTTTGCGCAGGCTTGAGAAAAGGCCTGGCAAGATGTCGAGAAGAAAAACGCTTGTATAATTGACTTGCATGGGTTTGAGGAAAGGCCTGGCAAGATGTCCAGAAGAGAAATGAACGAGTAATTGACTTTGCATGGGCTTGGGAAAAGGCCTGGCAAGATGTCCAGAAAGTCGCATAACCTGCATCGAACATAGTACTGGGTGTCGTGGGCGGTTCTCGTGGTACGGCCAGCCCCGGGTGGCCACTGAATAATGCTCAGCCCGGCAAGGACCAAACTGCCCTAATGTTAGTTTCCCCTCTTGGTCTCCGCCACGTCTGCGGCGGGCATCTGCTTGTTATGGAAGAGGGAGGGAGGGTGGGTTCTTCTGTGACGAGCGCGAGGCTGAGGGAGACAGGGAGAGCCGAGGGAGAGAGAGAGAGAGAGAGAGAGAGAGAGAGAGAGAGAGATCACATACACTCACTCACTCGACACGACTAAGGGTCGGACGCAGACAAAGTGGCAAGGACACAAAGTCGAAGTCTTGGATTCCGAATGCCGAACAGGAGCAAGTCCCACTGAGTACGAGTACAGCAGCTCAAAACTGGTATGAGACTGGTCCCCCATACCATACGGGGAGCCGGTATAAGTACCGGTGACACGTACGGTACCAGGGGCATTTCTGCAAAGGCCCCGAGGGCAGAACTGAAAAATGTGGTATTTGAAAGTGGCGCCCGAATTGCAGCATGGCGCCAGTTGTCCAAAATCCTACGGTACCAAAGGAGGGGTTTGGAAAAAGGGTGCCAGGCCAAAAACGGGRTGCAGCCGAAACAGCAAAAAGATAGACCAGGGATCGAGCCCTGGCGG
>BFEA01000141.1:2640499-2661098 GCA_003427395.1 Chara braunii
TGTAGTTTGTTTTCTTGTTTTGAGCCCTGTGGGACTTGATCCCCTGACCTGTAACTTGTATGTTTTGTTTGTTAGTTTTGAGACCTATTGGGCTTAACCCCTAGATCTATCACTAGTAATCCCTATGTGGCAGTCTTATGTTATGAACTTGGTTGTCGGACGATTTTTACCGCCTGTCGCACACAGACAGTCTCATACACGCCCATACATGCATAAGAGAAGGGGAGAGGAGACAGAGTCCAAATTGTACACATATCAGAGTAGACAGCGAAAGTTCAACCATGCATAGATGGGGAAAAGACACCTTGGGTTTCTCACTCTCTGACAGACTCCCAACAACCAATCACACGAAGACACCTGCGAGGATAACAATTGGAATTCACACTGATGATGAACCAACTCGAACCAAATATCGTTACAGAGTTTGTTCCAGTATCTCGCCACTTTCAGAACCCCACACTCCACTCTCTACCCTACACCCAGTTAGTAGCGCAACACCGAAATGGCCTCCCAGAGGCCAGCGCCAACCACCCAGATGAAGAACCGATCCTGCGATGAAGTCCTTAGTGCCGGTGAACAACTCTGACAAAGAAACAGGCAGCTATGGCTGCTGCCACCCACGAATACTCAGTGAAGAGCCTCGACCCTGTCAGGCGCAGATACCCTCAGGGGTAGATGCGCTGAGGATGCCCAAGCTTTGGCAACCTTCTCAAGGCCAACTATGGTTGTCGTCCACGGCGAGGGTCTCAGGATGCCGCTTGTAGACAATCGTCACCGCCAACTTGCTTGGCTTCTCCAAACGCTGCTTCGCGAGAATGAACAACCAAAAGTCCTGAATCCATTTTCCTAAACTAGTAATAGATCTCTACTAACCTAGCCTAGACCTAGACCAGACTGACTGGACCGACCGGTACCGATTCAGTTTCGACCTCTAGGCCTCTCCCTACCCGGCTATAGGCTATAGGACCGTCTATCGGTATAGGCCCTTCGGGCCTGTCCGTCCTAGGGGTAGCCCGGGCCTGCTATACACAGTGGGGGTAGCTGTAGGAAATTTGAGTTTGTGTTGGGCCTATATTTCCCATATTTGCAGATATGTCCCTTGTGAATTTTCCGTACAAGTAGGTCTCTCGGTTAGCCCTCAGCCAAACAAAATTACGACTCTAACCTACTGCTGTTACTGTACAGCCTCGCAGTCAGTCTTCGCAGTCAAAATCAGCAAGTCATTGTAGGCTTACCCCCCCGGGGAGTGAGGACCTCCGAGCTAGGGATGCAGACGAGGTGAGCGGCGGGGAAGGTGCCCCTTCTGAGCCGCTTCATACCGCAGAACAATTGACTTTGTTGTCTTGAGGAGTTCCCTTCTATAGAACCATCTGTTCTCAGTAGGAGGTTGGAAGGAGAACCTCACAAGATACTGCCGATCGGAGCCTGTGCCCCATTCATCCTCAATGGAGTCCACGTCATATCCCTTGTCGGATCGGTGGTCCGAACTGAGGGGCCCGGTCTGGGAATGCATCAGTTGGGGTGAGTGGGAGCAGCTTGGATGCATGGAAGACCGGATAGGTCTGTAGATGCAGTGGAACATCAATAACGTACGACAGGCCAAATGGATCGACGTCCACTGTATCTAACACCTGCCACGGACCCAAGTAACGGGGCAACAACTTGGGAGAGATATCCTCCTCCCTCGACAACTCAGAACTGGCTACCCAAACATGGCCACCAGTGCGGATGGGGAAAGGCCGCCTATGGCGATTAGCTTGTTCAATCATTGCCTTTTGGGCTTTGAACAAGTTCGCCCGTGCTCTTTCCACATCTATGCGATAGCGTCTGGCAAACTCTGCGGTGTCTGGTGTCAGGTCAGACTTAGCCTTATTGATGATATCATCGAGAGGCTATTGTGGTTCACGTCCCAGTGCAACCGGTATGGACTGAACCCAGTCGAGGAATGGACAGACATGTTATAAACAAGTTGTGCTCGAGCCAAGTGGAGATCCCAGTCCTGTTGATCTGGAGAGATGATAGGACGCAGCAATTGGAATAAGACTCGGTTCATCACTTCAGCCTGACCATTGGCTTCAGGATGATGAGCAAAAGTCATGTCCAATCGTGAGTGCAAGTAGTCCTTGCAGTAGGACTGCCACTCATTGCTGCAAAATCGGGGGTCTCTATCACTGACTATAGAAGTGGGCGGTCCATGGTGAGTGACCCACCTCTCTGAGAAGGCTGCTCTCACAGCCGGGACCCTAGCTACCTCTGGCAAGGGGATGAACTCTACGTATTTGGAGAACGTGTCCACGCAGACCATAACCTGACACATGCCACGAGGGGTGGTCTTGCCCAAATCTGTGAAATCAATTGACACAAATTCAGCAGGGCCATCAGGTATGGGTAATGGTTTGAGTAGTCCCTGAGGAGGTCTACGCCGGACTTTATTCCTCTAGCAAACCTCACAGGTTTCCACATATCACAGCATATCACTCTGCATCTCCTTCTAGAAGAAGCGCTGCGACAGGGCTGCATAGGACTTTAAGAACCCAAAATGTTCACGTGCTTCATGACACTCTGACATCAGCAGTGTCCCAAGTCGATGATCCTGGGGGGAATGCACAAGCGTTCCTCACCTCTACTGTAGGTATACAGCAAGTCTGAACTCGGGGCATAGCCGGGTTTAGAATTGGGATCCGCTTGCAAATTCCTGACTATGGGTCCATAAGTCGGGTCCTGAGGGAGAAGACGAGCAATGGTCTGACGGGTCTCCTCTCCGAAGGAGTGAGTAGAGGAGATCAGTGCAAAAGAGTCAGGCCTACGAGAGAGGGCATCTGCTACCTTATTGTAGCAGCCCTTCTTGTGCTTCAGTTCAAAGTCAAACATGTCGATGAACTGAATGTAACGTGCCAACTTGTCATTTAACTCTCCCTGGGACTTCATCCACTGTAAAGTGGAGTGATCAAAGAAGATCTTGAAGTGTCTTCCCAGGAGAAAGTGTTTTCAATGTTTCAAGGCACAGATAAGAGCATATAGCTCTTTCTCGTAGGTATAGCTCTGAAGCTTCTGTGTTTTGATCTTCTTACTCATGAACTCTAAATGTCGTAGACCATTCCTATCATCCCGCTCAAGAACTGCTCCAATGCCATACTGACCGGCGTCAGTGGTTAGGATGAATGGCAAAGTGGGGTCAGGCAACTTCAGCACTGGTGCACGAGTAAAGGCCTTCTTGAGTCGTGTGAAGGCCAACTGATAGGGAAGGGACCAAAGAAAAGGAGTGTCTTTCTTTGTTAGGTTGGTCAGGGGTGCAGCCACTGTAGAAAAGTTCCTGACAAACTTTCTGTAGTATGAGGCTAAGCCCATGAAGGACCTGACATCCCTCACTATCTGTGGCTGTGGCCACTCCTGAATAGCAGCTACTTTGGCTGCTTCAGGAGCCAGGCCATCCCCAAAGATTACGTGACCCGGATAGATGATAGAGGGAACTCCAAAGGAGGACTTCTGTCTGTTAATCTTATACTGGCTGTCACGTAACGAATGAAGGACTAGAGCCAAGTGCTCCGCATGTTCCCTGGCAGTCCGACTGAATACCAGGATGTCATCTAGGTAGACAACCATGAACTTGTCCAGGTAAGGCCTGAAGATGCGGTGCATCTCAGTCTGGAAGGTACCTGGGGGATTGCACAGTCCAAATGGCATGACCAGAAACTCGTAAGTCCCATATCTGGTCTTGAATGCTGTCTTGTAGACATCCTCCTCTGCCATCTCAATTTGGTGGTAACCAGATTTGAGGTCGACTTTGTTGAACATTGTGCAGCCCTGCACCATACCCAGAAGGTCATCGATCCTAGGAAGAGGCTCTGTACTTTTCCTAGTGATCTTACTGAGACCTCTGTAGTCGATGCACATTCTGAATTCTCCATTCCCTTTCGGGACGAAGAGCACTGGTGCGCAAATTCATATGTGCTCGGCCGTATCCAGCCTCTGCTGGTCAGGGTCTCTAGCTGTCTTCTGAGCTCCTCAAGCTCAGCAGGGGACATCCTGTAGTTGCGGCCCTTTGGAGGGACCGCTTCAGGTAGTAGCTCAATGTGATGCTTGGTTGGCCAGTTGGGTAATTCAAAGGGCTCCTGCATCAGATCAGCATACTGATCCACAACCTGTTGTATCTCAGGAGGACAGGAAACAGTTGGAGCGTCTGTTTGCTTAACCAGAGCAAACGCTCATGATCATACTGGCGCGAGAGAGAATAGAACTCCCTTAGTCGCAGACAATAGCAACTAGTTTTAGGGTGGTGTTCAACAACAATTCTGCAAGTCTGATACACCCACTGTCCATTGGGGAGCTCAACCTTAGGGATCTGCCAGTCGATCCTAGGGTTGACTGCCCTTAGCCACTGCATCGAGAACACCAGATCAAAGGGTAAGTCAGGGAATATGTAGAAGTTCATACTATGCTTGACTTCTCCAACATTGTCGGAGGTAACAGGGATACCCCTGACCTTCTCCCTGATAGTGAGAACAGTGGAGTCACCTATTCTGACCAGCAGCGGTTGCTGCAGCTGCTGAACTTTCATGCCCAGATGCAATTTCTTGACAGCACTAGGAGACATGAAGTTCCTGGTGGCTCCACAATCCAACAGCCCCTTGATGTTGATGTTGTTGATGAGGGGCCGAAGTAGGATGAGATCGGACTTGCTTTTCTTTTGTTCCTTCAGATGAAGGAAGAAAGCAGCAAGTGACTGAAGCTCATTCTCCTCCGCGTCCTGATCCCGGTCAGGATCCTTATAGCAGAAGGATGCTGCCCGTGCAGTCCCCAAACTCTCACATACTGTCTCAACTGAAGCAGCTGCAGATTCACCTACCTCAGCAGATGAAGGTGCAGCACTGGGGGGAACTGCAGTCCCCAAGGTCTGCTTCAGTTTTTGACTGACCTGGGCCTGGCATGTAAGGGCAGTCCTTTAGAAAGTGCTGGCCCTCACACCTCTGGCAGACCCCTCTCTCCTTTCTTCTTCTCCACACACCCTCCAGGATCTTGAGGTCATGCCAGGGGAGAGTGGAGGGATTGAGTGGGTCAGCTGGCATTCGGACGTCTCTTGGCAGCAGCGCAGGGCATAAGGATTGGAGATCCTTTGGTCGTGCAGCCCTGGACATGGAGGCAAAACTTCATGTCTAGGCCCCCTCCTCTGACAAGAGGAAAGGAGCTTTCCCTCGTGGTGGTGGCAAGGGAAAAGCGGCCTTTGCACATGCAGGGTCTGCATCAGCCTCTGATTCAGATTCCCAACCTGATACACCATCAACCGGGACTGCACCAGCTGCTGATGCTGATATTGCAGCGGCCCAGACTCAGGCTGTTTTGGGAGTTCTGCAGCAACAGAAGAAATTTTCCCTCACCACAGCCTCAGTCAATCCCAAGGGGAAGGATAAGGGGCGTCGTCCTTCTACCTCTGCCCAGCGCCCAAATCTGCCAAGGAGAAAAAACAGCAAGCCAAAAGTGGTGAAAATTGTGAAAATCGACAAATTGAAATGTTGGTAAAATTTCATGAAAGTGCACTTTTGGCTTGCCGTTTTATATGTTTTTTATTTTATTTTTTCGGTTTTTGTTTTACAATATGTTAGTGAGAAGTGCACTCTACAGATTGGTGTAAAGTATGGTTAAAATGACACTTTAGTTTTCTTATAAATGAGGGTGAAAATTGGGGGGTCGGTTAACCTTCTCTCCTTGGCAGATTTGGGCGCTGGGCAGAGGTAGAAGGACGACGTCCCTTATCCTTCCCCTTGGAATTGACTGAGGCTGTGGTGAGGGAGAATTTATTTTGCTGCTGCAGAATTCCCAAAACAGCTCGAGTCTGGGCCGCTGCAATATCAGCATCAACAGCTGGTGCAGTCCCGGCTGATGGTGTATCAGGCTGGGAATCTGAATCAGAGGCCGATGCAGACCCTGCATGTGCAAAGGCCACTTTTCCCTTTCTACCACCACGAGGGAAAGCTCCTTTCCTCTTGTCAGAGGAGGGGGCCTGGACATGAAGTTTTGCCTCCATGTCCAGGGCTGCACGGCCAAAGGATCTCCAATCCTTATGCCCTGCGTTGTACAAAGCAACAGAAAACTTCTCAAGCGCTGCCCTGCAAAAGCTGGTTAGTAAGTCATCTGCAGACATCACCAACCCAGGGGTGGAAGTTAGCTGCTCGAACTCTGCAAACAACGATTGCAGGGAGCCGCTATAATGCTGTTGTCCCAGGCGAGCAATCCTGTCAGCAGCTTTGCGGGCCCGCTCCTTGTCTGCAAAGCGTTCTTCCAGGGCCTGCAGAAGGTTGTCCACCCCCAATCCCAACGCCCAATCCTCCATTGATTTCTGCAGACCGCTGGAGGTAGAGGCAGCCCACTTTTGAGCAGGCCCCTCCAGCAGTCCCAGAACCCTAGCCACTTTTGTCTGTTTTGGGCATATGAAGCCCCTCAAGTAAGCCCTGGTCCCTGCAGCCCAGTCCCCAACATCAGTCTTGGGGTCATCCCCTCTGAACTTGTTGGGGGCAGGGATCTTGGGACCTCTCTGATCCCCTGCAACAACAGCTGCAAAAGTGGGTTTGGTTGTGGCCTTTTGAGAAGGAGGTGGTGAGGGGGAAGAATGACGTGAACTGGGAGTCGAGGATGGAGAGGAAGGAGGAGGTCTGGGTTTGAGTACAGGGGACTGAGGAACGATCAGCTTGGCTGCTGTCAGCTGAGCAGTTGCATCTAGTATCCTTGACTGCTGAGCTGCCAGATCGTCAACCCGACGCTCTAAACGGTCCAGGCGATCATCCCAGTTAGGGAAATAAGAACTAGTGGCTTTGTGTTCCAGAATGGCCCACTCCGCCAGGTTCTTATTCACCTGGGAACAACGATCATCTGTCAGGACCTTGGTTCGCTGCTCCCTGCGAGAAGTATCTATTGCAGCCTCTAGCTCAGCCGCCTCCTGTCTCTCAAGCTCTGCTCGCAGCGCCTGCTGCTGCTGCAGCCTATCGTGCAATTCCTTCTTTTTCTGCTCAGTAGCAGTCACAGGTGCAGTAGGGGTGGAGGTCGAAGGTTGTTGACCTTCTACCTTCATCACTACTTCCACCTGTGGCTGCTGCTGAGCCTCCCCGTTCGCCATTTTCCTTCTTCAGAAAATGAAATAATAGACAGACAGCAGAGAGTATGCAGCGTTATACAGATTCCTACAGACACTCAGAAATTGCTGCTATCTCATACACAGAAGTCAGGTGGGTGAACAGGCAACAAGTGATTTGGGTTGGAACAGTTTCTCTAGGTCAGACGTCAGACAGACAGTTGGTCGAGTAAAATCAATCACATGATTTCCTTTTACTGACCCTGCACCACACTGGAGTTAGTATACACCACTTCAGTAGTTCCAGAGATACCCTAGATTTCCAAAGCCCACTAGAAAACAAGAGTAGTAAGTGAGAATGAAAGACAATGGCAAGTACAGACAAGAATGATCAAACCAACAGAGCGATTCAGTCAGGGACCCTAAATTCTAGTCCAGACTCCCATTTCGGCCTTGGTGACTCTGGCAATCATACCCTAGGGTATGGTGAAGTATAGTATTCACTATATCTAGTGAAATACTAGATATCCAATTAAGCGCTTCTGCACTACTGACAATTTTTGAATTGCGATTGACTGACAACTGACAGAATTGAATTCTGACGGACAAAATTGAAGTTGTGACTGACACTAGTTAGGACAGGCTATAATTAGATTCGGCACAAAACTACAATTCACGGTATCTCTACTATTCCAGTACAGAATTCACAGTCTAAGCATCCAAAATCAAGCGCAATACCGTCAGCCAGTCACAGAACAACTTTGGATGGAAACCAGTCAACAGAGGGTAAGAAACGAGGAGGAGGAGGTAGGAGAGTGATGGCTATGGCTGTCCTGCAGTCTGCGATTTTCAATTCCAGTCACTTACAGACAGATAGACCATCAATACTAATTAATCTCACCCTATCTGAATCGCTATACAGGGATGTGCATGGAACAGACTCACTTTCCGAGTTTCTTGCAGAGCTTTGTGAAGATCTGGCTATGGCAGACTGAAACCCTCATCTCTCTAGTTTCTTCCAAAAATCCCCCCTCTGTCTTCCACGCACAGAATCTCTTCAAACTTGTTGATCTTCTTCAGGATCCTGATGCACTACAACCCCTCTAGTCAGATACACCGGATTTGACCCTGTGGCGCCCAGAGTGCCAACAAGAAATTATCTCGCCACAGGACCCCACAGCCGCTGATGCTATAAATAGCCTCAGATGAGGTTAATTTCACCTGCGATTGACACAGACTGTCAATCTCCATCAGCGCTGCTCAGGGATGAAGCAACTCAAAGGATTTCGAAGTCCTCAAGGGCAATTCGCCACTCTGAGGCAATTCGCAATACTGCCCTCAGGGTTGGCTATGGCGAATTAGCCCTGTTCTCACCACTTCCTTGCAAGCGCCCTGACAGGCTCAGTGCGCTTGTTCAGTACAACCACTGAACTCCTGAATTCACCGCTTGAAATCTTCTTCCCTGCTGTCTCAGTACTGGAGAAGATGAATCGCCATGAAGCTTCTCGCCGGTAGTTCGCCAGATGAAGAAGATGCCTCAGTTGCACTCAACCCTCAGTGTGCCAATTCCAATCCCGCTTTAATACCAACTATTATGAACTTGGTTGTCTGACGATTTTTACCGCCACTCATACACAGACAGTCTCATACACCCCCATACATGCATAAGAGAAGGGGAGAGGAGACAGAGTCCAAACTGTACACAGATCGGAGTAGACAGCGAAAGTTCAACCATGCACAGATGGGGAGAAGACACCCTGGGTTTCTGACTCTCTGATAGACTCCCAACAACCAATCACACGAAGACATAACAATTGGAATTCACGCTGATGATGAACCAACTCAAACCAAATATCGTTACAGAGTTTGTTCCAATATCTCGCCACTTTCAGAACCCCACACTCCACTCTCTACCCTACGCACATTTAGTAGCGCAACACCGAAATGTCCTCCCAGAGGCCAGCGCCAACCACCCAGATGAAGAACCGATCCTACGATGAAGTCCTTAGTGTCGGTGAACAACTCTGACAAAGAAACAGGCAGCTATGGCTGCCGCCACCCACAAATACTCAGTGAAGACCCTCGATATAGCCCTCCCAGGCGCAGATACCCTCAGGGGTAGATGCGCTGAGGATGCCCCAACTTTGGCAACCTTCTCAAGGCCAGCTATGGCTGCCATCCACGACGAGGGTCTCAGGATGCCGCCTGTAGACAATCGTCACCGCCAACTTGCTTGGCTTCTCCAAACTCTGCTTCGCGAGAATGAACAGCCAAAAGTCCTGAATCCATTTTCCTAAACTATTAATAGATCTCTACTACCCTAGCCTAGACCTAGACCAGACTGACTGGACCGACCGGTACCGATTTAGTTTCGGCCTCTAGGCCTCTCCCTACCCGGCTATAGGTTATAGGACCGTCTATCGGTATAGGCCCTTTGGGCCTGTCCGTCCTAGGGGTAGCCCGGGCCTGCTATACGCAGTGGGGGTACCTGTAGGAAATTTGAGTTTGTGTCGGGCCTATATTTCCCATATTTGCAGATATGTCCCTTGTGAATTTTCCGTACAAGTAGGTCTCTCGGTTAGCCCTCAGCCAAACAAAATTACAACTCACTACTGCTGTTACTGTACAGCCTCGCAGTCTGTCTTGGCAGTCAAAATCAGCAAGTCATTGCACTTAGGCCATTCGGCCTTTTTCCTTTTGCCTTGCCAGGGGTTTGGGTCCCCTTTTCCCTAATTTTTGGGTGGATACAGATGAGCCTTGGGCTGCTGTCTTGGGAGTCCGTCTAGGTCTAGTCCGTGAGCAGAAGTAGCGGGTAGAAAATTGGTTTTGGGGGCTTTTCACGTTTTGGTGGCTGGGAAAACTCTGCCCGTTCGTTGTTGGAGCGCTACTGCTCTATTTTGGACGAGGTCATCTTCTTCCTCGATGCCCAGCCATAGTTGGGATTGGGAAACGTAGTTGAAGATTGCACTGCTGCTATTTTTGCAGCTCTGCATGAGAGCTTCCACACGACTGTATTGTTGGGTTTGGGCGCTGCCATTTTCCACTTGGCATATCTGTTGTTCCTCCTCACGAGCAATGTACTCTTCTTCGAAGTGCTGGATCAGTTGTCTCCTTCTTCATCAGGACTTCCAGCGCTGCACTTCCGCGTGGGCGCTGAGCTGGCGCTGCTATCATTGGGGTTGCTGGTTCAGATTGGCACTTTGTGACAGTTGTGCAACGACTTGCTGGTTCCAGGTAGCCTGCAGCCTCTCTGACGAGGCTGTACCATAGGTAGGGACAGACTCGGAAGTTTGTTTGGCTGAGGGCTAACCGAGAGACCTACCTGTAAGGAAAATTCGTGAGGGACATATTTGTAAATATAGGAAATATGGGCTCAGTACTAACTCGAATTTCCTACAGCTGCCATAACTGCGAATAGCCGACCTGGGCTACCCCTTGGACAAACAGGCCCAATGAGCCTATGCTGATAGACGGTCCTATAGCCTATAGCCGGGTAGGGAGAGGCCCGAAGGGCCGAAACAGAAACAGTACCGGTCGGTCTGTCAGTCCGGTCTAGGTCAAGTAGAGTACAGAAAGGTTGAGAGGATCGGTCCAGGGCTTTTGGCAGTTGACACTTCGTGGTGGAAATTGCTGCGCACGCGGCATCAGGTCGTGGTGACTGATATATGCGTGGGAGACGGCGGACATAGCCAGACCTTCGGAGCACTGACCAGACTAGGGTCAACGCTGTCCACTCTGACTCTCTGGGAGTCAAAGCGGTCTGGGCTATTAGAGGTCTGATGCGTGGGAGCACGTGGTGCACTACTGACCCTCTTTAGGAGAAGGGTCTAGTGGCGATGCTGCCATAGCTGCATCTTCTCAGAGATTATCATCGTCTAGACTTCATCTTCATCAGAGACCGTTGGTGCTGAGTTTCTTCCCCATCATCTGAGCGGTGATTGGCTCTGGGAGCCTGTTTCATCTTGGCGCAGGCCAATGAGTTGGATGTCAGGGTGGCGTTGGGTGTTACCTGGGGTTCTCGTGCGGTTTTTTAGCTGTTCGGTGTGTGTGGGGCTGAGGCGCTACCCCTCTCAGGATAGCGCAACAGGTTTCTGAGGTTATTCAGTGAAAACAATGCTCTGAGTTTAATAAACAGTGGTAAGACTGTGTTCGAGTTATCACCTCTTCATTGATTTCTGACTGTCATCTCTCGGTTGTCTTCTATGAATGATTGTTGGGACTTATGTGGAGAGAATCCACTGTGTTGTGTATGTTGTCACTTCGCTCTTCTGAGTCTTCCGCTGCGTTCCTTTTGTTGGGCGGTGTGACACTCCACTACCTCTCCCCTTCCTTTTGTGCATGTATGGGCATGTACGGGAGTTCCTGTGAGTGAGCGTTGACAAAATTTCAATGGACAATCACGTTCATAACAATTGGTATCGGCGCAGATCGGACCCAGACAGTGGCGAGATGATGGACTGAGGCAGCCATCACTACCTGAGAGCTTCTGACGTTGGATTTCATGGTGGAATCGCATCTTCAGTACTGTGCTGAATAGGGTGTTGGTGAGGAGCGTGTGGAGGCTGGTATGACACAGAGATTGGTGGCGATTCAGTGCTCAGTGGCCTGGGAGGCACTGAGGGGCTATTTTAAGCCCAGGCATTGACTCTGCTAGTGGCGAGATACCTGGGGGTATGTCGAGTTTCAGATTCTGAGCTGGATTCAGTGAATTCGAGTACTGGGGATTAATCGCCATATCAAGAGTTTCAGTATCAACAAGTTTCAGGAGATTTTGAACGTGGGAGCACCAGCAATAGTGAAATGAAGAAACTGGCGAGTTTGATAGTTGTAATTAGACTGGAGAAATCGAAATTGGATGTTTGTAGTCAATGAAACTTGAAAATCGCACTACCTGACTGCCATAGTTATTTCTCCTACCTATCTACTTTGACTTTTACTGACTTTGTTTGACCCCCTCTCTGTCTCAAAATTGCATCTCCGACTGTTTTACAGTATTGCGATTCAGTACCCACTGTGAATTGGATAGTTCAAGATCTATCTGTCAGTGATAATGGAATTATGAATATTGCGCTGCCATAACAGTGCTTGGGGCAGCTAGGGTTTGTCATATCGTAGGTGCTGTTCGTCAGAATTTCAGTCTGTCAGTCACCCTGAAATCGCAATTCAGTGTTGAGTCAGTGTCTGAAAGCGCTCTACTAGGATTGATGGTTTGAGCCAAATACAGTGATATTTGTACTTCGCCTCAACCATAGTGAGGCATATAGGGTCCTACAGTGCCAGTGTCAGTAGTAGGAGTCTAAAAACAGCTTCATCAGTAATTTGCTGCATCTTGGTTGACTACTGAATGGTATTAATTGCTACTTACTCTCTGCGCTATTCTAACCCTCCTACTTACAGTCCTAGGTTGCATCCTGTCTGATTTTCTAACAGCGATTCTGGGGTTATTACACTCAGATGAGGGTTTTGGGCTGTGAATGAAAAATCGCGAGTTGATTTTATCTGGGATTGCCCTAAACTGACCCAGAATAGCCCTAAGCAGCCTGCAGAGGCTGAGCGCTCTTCTGCCTATCACACCATGTCTCTTCTCATCAGGTGGTAGTGATTACATCCTTGAGTGTGTGTTGTAATCTTAATTTCTGCTAACCTTGGTTCTGCGTGTCTTATTTATTTGACTGTGTGGGTGTGTAACGATGGTCGACGCGGAGACAAAGGTTGAGGAAGGGGAACCTTCTGCTCACCCTCCTCCAGCAGTATCCTTATTTATTTGAAGTGGAGGAAAACCGCAGAAAGGCAGAGACCCATATCCAGCGGTTGAAAAAGGAGATAAAGGAAGTTGAGGAGGCTAGCAGGGAGGAGGAGAGGAGGAGAAAATTACGTAAAGAGGTGGAGAACGTTGTTGTCAGTGGTACTTTAAGTCAATATAGTAAAGATACTGCTGAGTTGGTGTTGTTAACAGACACTCTCAACAGGTCTTACTTTTCTAACTGGGACCAGCGGATTCTCGCTGTAGAGAATCAATGCTCTGCCATCGACCACAAGGTCGATAAGTTGACAGCAAGCCTTGATTCCCTGACAGCGAGTGTCAACAAGATTCTGCAGCATCTGCAACTCCCTGTGCCTGCTCCCCAACCTCTTCAACCTATCCTAAAATCCGGTTCACCATCCCACAGTCGTCCAACTTCACCTATTGGTTCCCATGTGTCCACTACCTCTGTCCCCTCTGGCACATCTGATCAGCGGCGGCCCAAGCTGACGCCACCTCCTATGCACTCTAGGGAAGACCCCAAGGTGGATGTCTCAGACTAGGTTACTGCTATGCAGGCATACCCGGGCAACTTCGTTTGTCTAGAGGTGACAAAGGTAGGAACGATTATGGGGTGTCTAGATCCTCTGCAGCAAAACAGAATCTGCCCATGGACAAATGGGCACAACAGCTGAAGGTGGAGGGGTTGCTGCAGGCCCTCCGAGACCGGTTTGCAGACAGGGAACAGGCCCGAAAAGCAGCAGATAAGATACTGTTGTTGGGTTCACGCAGGTAGGGTTGCCTGTCCACGCTCTACAGTTTGTTTGAGAGCTTGATTGCTACACCCGGTCGGCAGATGAGCGAGTCTGACCAGCTCACTCACTTCCTGCGCGCAGCGCCTCCAGACTACTCCATTGCTTTGTACTCTCAGGGCCACACGGATTCGAGGTCCTTTGGTAAAACGGCCCTGGACCTGGGGTCCTGGTGTCGAGCGCATCGGCCCCTGTGCGAGCGAGGTCCCTCCCGGCCGCGTCACGCAGGAGAAACTTAGGCTTTCAACTTTTTAGAGACAACTCGGGGACGACACGGTAACCCGCGTCGACCCTTCGCCGCTCCGGCCAAGTGCGCCAGCTGTACATCCCTCGGTCCCCTACGACAGGACAGGTTCTCGCGAGTCACAACTTACCTTCCCTAAGGGGCTGTCACCACCCTTAGGGGCGTATCCCCGCCGAGCTACCGACCCACATGCGAAAGCTTTTAGATGCAATTGCAGAGGTAGGTCAGTCGAGGGCGTTTGCTCGTTCGCTGTAGCATAGGTACGCATGGTTAAACGCCAAAGTGGACCCGAACGTCGTCCGTCCCTGGGGCGCTGATCTCCCAGGAATCAGACCGACGTCGGTCGACTAGGACGTGATATTCCAAGCGTAAGAAAATCTCAATCAATCCTAGTCCCTTCTTTCAAAGACAATCAAGAGTCACTCAGACAAACCCTTTCAAAAAAAAGACTCGGGTCAACGCAAGTTGACTTATCTTTCGAAATCAACCTATATGTAATACAATCATGCATACGACAAAGGTTGACTTGGCTTCAAACAACACCTATCAATAAAAGATCAAAACATAACCAATATACAAGGCGACACTCAAGTGGCGTCTGACTAAAATATCTTCACTCTGCCTGCCAGACGGCTGGACTGTCACGACTTTTTCGACTCGATGAGATGCGTTGCCAAGTTCTTTCTTTTCGCCCTATACTAACTGCTAGGAAAGAAGCACAGACAAATCCCAATTCTCAAGTAAAGCTAGGATAACATTGTTTTAGTGATGACCTCACTGCCTTTCTAACTTTGGTGTGAATGTCATCTGCAAGTAATTTGGCTACCGTTATTCAAGTCGGTACTCGACTTGAACGACCGAACGTTGAATGCCTCATTGAGGTCAAGGATCCATTTTCAAATTTTGTTGGTCGCTTTGTCCTCCTGGGCAATAGTTACTCTTCTTGTTCCGCTGTCGGGGCAAGGGAATTTGCCGGGGTTTTTCAACATCGGACGTCGTCCGACTTCTGCGTTGAAATGAAGGACTTGATGAGACAACGTTTGCCAAAAGTTGATTCGGACCTGTCCTATGACTGACAGACTAAAAGTTTCGAATGTTAGTCCGAACGCATCTGGCGTCCAGGAGTAACGAATGTGCATGATAATGCTTCGCTTTTGTCGGAGTTGCAGGAATATGAGGACATGGGAACGGAAAAACTAAACCTATTCTACCTAAAATAAAGTCACGCGGCTGTACAGCCGCACGATTCAGGGCCGGAGAAGGCTAAAAATAATGGGTACGCCGGGTATAGGACCGCGTCGCAGAGGGAATAGGAAGGAAGTGTTTTTATGGGCCACGGGGTTTGACTTCGAGCCGAGGGGCCGACAGACCGCTGCTGAGGCCTGCCCAGAAGGGTGACCAATCAAGTCGGCAGTCACGCAGCCAATCGACGGGACAGGGGCCTGCAAGCAAGGTCTGTTAGGCCTCAGGCAGGCGAGGCCTGCTGGGCTACAGGCTGGAAGATTGACTTGGTAGAGCTCCTCATATAGAGGAGCTGCTCTTACTACTCTCGTAGTAGGAGCTAGCCCAGTCGGTCAGGTACCAGGCTCATATGTCGTTGATACAGACATCGAACCAGAGGAATACTGGAATGCTGGGCTAGCTCCTTTTTGGAGCAGCATTGGCAGTCCGGCGCGGCCGATTTCGGCCGCGCGATCGTCGAGATCGCGTGGCTGCAATCAGTCGCGCGGATGTGCATGGCCCCTGCGCTCTCAAGGATGACACGCATAAATCAAGAAAAATAAAAAATAAAAATAAAAATCTAAAACTGACTAAAGGAGTAGCGCCACATGGCGCATCAAGAAGTGACAGGGGCTTCAACCCCTGTGTACCAAACAGTCGCCCGTGGAAACGGGCGACCATTCTTCTACTCGAGGTGAGTTCAATCTGCCTCTTTGTTATCTTCTTCTTTTCTTTCTTTCTTTTTTTTTAGGATTTATTTTAGATTTCTTTAGATTTTGTCTTTTCCCTTTTTAGATTTCGTTTGGATTTTGTTTTCCTTTTTTTTTATTTCTTCTTTTTATGGCACCTGTTCGTTTTGACGAACGGGTCGTGACTGTGGCCGATGTCCCATTAGCAAGGATGATCGGATTGAGCTTCTGGATCTGGATGTGTTGTCAGCAGAGATGCAGAAAAAGCAGTTCAATCGCGGATTTCTGCACCTCTTCGCGAACAGGTCTAGATTCCGACATTATCCCCGATCCTTGTTGCTAGTAGGGCTTCGCCCTATGCCAGACTGTTTCGTCGGACTTCCACCGACTGATCAGGAGGCTGAACCTCGACAGTCGTCGACGGGCAGCCAAATCGAGTAAACTTTCCCCTATAGAGGGGAACTATACACTAAGAGAGAGAGAGAGAGAGAGAGAGAGAGAGAGAGAGAGAGAGAGAAAGAGGATGAGAACGACTTGCCTGGTGGCTGTTGTGACATGACCATGAACAGGTAAGTTCTTCACTCTTTCTTTTTGTTCTTTTTTTATTTTGTTTTCTTATTTCGTTTTTCTTCAAGTGTTCTGGTGGTGTCGTGGCTGCGCCCGTCCGACTTTAGGAATAGGATGCAGCACTTAACAGCGCCCGAATCTGGCACTGTTTGCGGCCGGGTGCGGGCACATGTTGCAGTATGGGGGAGAAGCCCCTGTTGAGCCTGACTCTAGTCCGGCCGAAGTGACCCCTAAGCCGCCTGTTCGTTGATAAGCAATGGGCTGGCCCTCACAGAGGAACAAGGGGGTAGGTAGGGAAGAGAGAAAAGAAAAACAGTAATAAGTAACGGCCACGTATGTGGCCGCGGGGGTAGAATAAATACAGGGGTAAGAAGAAGGAAGGAAAAGGAGAGGAACAGGTACAGCCCCTAGAAGGTTCTAGGGGCTGATGAGACTGTGCCTGTTCCTTTTTTGAACAGGCAACAGTCTGGCTGGATACAGCCATTTCCATGAGCACCAGGCCTAGGAAAACGGCCAGGTACCCCTGGGGGTTGATGACCCTGGTTCCCCTAAGGGGAAACCAAGGCACTGGGCTCCTGGCCATTGATTTAGATCAAGGGCCAGGAGCTCTGACGAATTTTGCCTGGCTGCGGGCAAAGCAGCTGCCCACATGCCTTCGGCTGGCTATAAAAGCCAGCACTCCACCCAGCAGCATCACACTTGTGGCAGTGCTGCTGGGGCATTCACTTGAGTGAATGCTGGCTGGCTGCTACATGTTGCTGGAGAAGGGCGGTGCTGCCAGTGGGGGTGCTGAGGTGGAGAGTGGAGGTCTGCAGGTTGAAGGGGGACATTGCTGCAGGAGGAAAAGGGAGGCTGCCATAGCCGCCACTTCACTTGGTGAAGTGCCGGGAAGGTGCTGCCTACACCGCGCGGCTGCGGCAACTGTTTTTTGCTGCGGTGCAGGGGAGGTTCTGCCCGTTTTGCGCGGCGGCGGCAGGTCTTCGGCAAGCGGTGCAGGGGAGGCTCTGCCCGTTTTGCACCGCGGCGGCAGTGTAATTTTGCCAGTGCTGCGGGAACACTGCCGAATTTTTTTGGCAGCAGTTGTGCGTTCTGGGCGGTGGTGCGGAAGCGCTGCCGGATTTTTGCAGCAGCGACATTGATTTTTACGGCAGTGGTGCGGAAGTGCTGCCGTTTGTTTTGGCACGGCGACAGCGACGTTGTCAGTGAGGAAGTGCCGCCGTTTGTTTTTGGTACAGCTGCAGCGACGTTGTCAAGGGGAGGTATTGTCCATTTGGAGTCTCGACAATGGCAGCAGTGCTGCCGGAATTTTGCAGCGGGGTGGAGCCGGTTTTTTATGTTGATGTGTGATTAGGCGGTGATGCCGCACGGCGACATAGTACCGTTGACGGCGCAGCAAGCAGTGGTCCGCATATTTTTTTGTGGTGCGCGGCTGTTAAGGTGAATTTCAGTGTGGCCTAGAGGATGGGCTAACCCTGGTGCACGTTTGGGACTTTGCGACAGTGTTGTGTGGGCCGGTGACATGAGGAGGACGCGGAGTGAGTGCTCGCGACAGTGGCTATTGGAGTTGCAGTGCTTGCGGTTGCGCCAGGAAGACATCCTTATTTTTGGGAGGCTCGTGGCACATGCAGTTTCAACCAGGGCCGCCTTTATTTTTTTGGCGGCGCGCAGCGCAAGCAGGATTTGATTTAGGGACCATCCAGTGCTGTGGCGGTAACGTGGGACCGTCTAGGACCATTTTTGGACCAGGTGGGACTGATTTTGAGATCGGGAACCGACATATTGGGGTGGCTATTGTGAGTGTGCGTGGTGCTTGGAGAAGGCGTGGACTTGCGATTGGTTGAGAGTATCCTTGGTAAGGGAAGTACAATTGGGACTGTTAAAACCACGTGGGACTCGTTGTTGGGAGCACCCTCCTGGAGGGTTATCTCGCTTAAGTTTTTCAGTGGATGTGACTTTCGCTCATTTTTGCCCTTGGAGAGTAAGGTGGCCATCATTCTGGGGAACGACCACGAGTCGTGGAGTTGTGAGCTGCACATTTCCAGTCTCAACAGCGATCGTCTTCCCAACTTTGACTGGAATAATTTTCGGCTTTCTTGAGTGAGTCGTCGTCAACTTCACTCAAGGTCAGTCAGTTGATTGATTCAGATATCCCTCCACACCTGTGTGAACCCACACTTTGCTTGACCCTGTTCATTTGATTATTCAAAAGAAAAGGTAAGAGGAAAGTTGTGTGAATCATGCATGTGAATGGAAAAGTCTGACTTGAGTATGGGATTGTACTGTTTTCTCTTCAACTTGTTTTATTTGCATGTTGTGCAGGTAGGTAGAAGGATGCTTGCTATGGACATTGACTTTGCCTATTTGGGATGGAGAAAAGGATTGTCATGTTTCTACCTTTCACCTGCTTGCATGACAAAAGTACTTGAATTCTGAAATGAGTAATTTCAACTTGTGCCATGAAAGAAAACTTGTGAATAAAAGGAAAATGCAGTCAATTGAACTTAGCATTTTCCCAGGATTGACTCATTTTATCCGGAATGACCTTCTATATCTATACCTGTCAAAGTGATTCTCATTCTCTATCTCATTCAATTTCTTTACGTCAAGTTACCATGAAAAGAGAAGGGATGAGAATAATTGAAAACTACTTGCGGGGAATGCATTCTCTTTCTCTAGGAAGCATCCGAGGCGGGGGTTCGTATGCTTTTGGAGACGGCCCTGATATCGACTTGGAGTGGACCCGACTCGTCGGGGGTGGTACTTTGCCGACTCGGTGGTGACGGCCCAACCTCTGAGATCCGGCCTGCGGGCTCGGGCGAGGGGAAGGAGTATCCACAGACCACTTCCTAGAGGAGAGGCGTGCAACACCTCAAGCATGCACCTGATTAAGAATCATCCGCGAAGCAACCTGTCATCCAGGAAGATTGAGAATGTATGGAGACGGGCGAATGCGTGCTTAATCATAGGTCGGCTTTAGTAAGAATAAATAACTTTGGCAGTGTGTCTCATCTAGTCAAAACCAAGGGTGTCTGACTATCTTGCCAAGTGCACCAATGTTATTATAGATAGTCAACTTCTCGTTGGCAATTGTATGGTTGTTTTCATGGAATTCGACCCGGGGTGGTCGGATTGTTTTGATATCGGGTTGTTGGACGTACTATATGATGATTCTGATTCTTTCAGTTATCATTTCAGATTGGGCATGTTCCTATCGACTACGGTTGACTCTTTTTGGTGAAATTATGTGTGTTTGTTATAACTTTCTTTTGATTGTGTGTCTAAGGGACTAGGATTAATTTTGTGGTTTCATGTTTGGTTGAGACCGTCCTAGTCGACCGACGTCTGCTTCGTACTTAGGAGATCAGCGCCCTAAGGAATGAACGACGTTCGAGTCCACTTGGCGTTAACCAACGTATCTATACTACGGCGAACGAGCAAACGCCCTCGGCTGACCTACCTCTTCAATTGCATCTAAAAGATTTCGCACGTGGGTCGGTAGCTCGGTAGGGATACGCCCCTAAGGGTGGTGACAACCCCTTAGGGAAGGTAGCTTATGCCTCACAGGAACCTATCCTGTCGTACGGGACCGCGGGTTGTATTGCTGGCGCACCCGGGCAGAGCAGCGAGGGACGATGCGACCGTGCGCCGTCTCGGCGGCTCGCGGGATTATTTATGCGTCATTCCCGAGTTGTCTCTTAATGATTTTGTTTTTGTTTTACTCCTGCGTGACATGGCCAGGAAGGCCCTCTTTCGCGCGAGGGCCGATGCGCTCGACACCACGAGTGATGAAATACCAGCCTGCGATATAAAGGTATTCAAGGCAATGCTCCAGTCACGTCTTATTGTCTACTAGCCTGATTGCCCAAGGCTTGCATTTCTTATGGCGCAAACCTATCCGCGAAGGCAGTGCCTAGTCGCACTCCGTCCATAGCTAGTGAACACACGAACTGGCTTCTTATGGCGCCAGTTCCACATTCGTCTGTGGCTCCTAAGACGACCACTAGAAGGGTAAAATATAGCGGTTCTTCTCAACGTGAACCGCCAAGAACTTAACGGCTTCCGTGAATAGCACACATCCATCCCCTAGGAGGTGGTCTGGGATACCCCTCGTCCTCGCCCGAGCGAACCTCGGATCTCAGAAGTCGGGCTGGCTCCATCACGACAGCATGGTATCCCCCCGCCTAAGCGGTCCACTCCGAGTCGTTAACAGGGTCGGCCCCTAAGGCAACGGACCCCCGCCGCAGATGCCTCATAGGGAAA
>BFEA01000141.1:2668968-2699170 GCA_003427395.1 Chara braunii
CCTCCAGCTGCCAGCACTCACTCAAGCGTAATGCCAGCAGCACCAGCCACAAATGAATGCTGGCTGGCTGGCTGCTGGCTTGTTTAGCTGGAGGCCGAGGGCAGCTGCTTTGCCCCCAACCAAAACTCGGAGTGAGGCCTGGCCCTTGATCTCAGACGAGATCAAGGGCTGAGAAACTTGATGTTCCCCTAGGGGAACCAAGTTCCAGGCCTTGGTAATGCATCTGGCCGCTACCCTCAGCCAAACGCAGCCCCAACTGGCTGTACAGAGCCAGGTAGAGCAGACTGTTGGAATTCAACAGTCTGCTGTCATCTAAGGGTCCAGATGGCTTTCACTGCTGCATCTGGCTCTGCGTCGCGGATAGATTGGCAACTCTTTTTCTCTTTTTTTTTTCTTTTTCTTTTTTCTTTTTTTTTTATGAGGGGGCAGCTCGTTTTCAAAACGAGAAGCCTCCCCCTCTGTGTCATTTCACAGAGTCGAACTAGAGTCGAGCTCAGCAGGGTCTACTTCTCCCCTTGCCCCGCGCGCCCGTACCCGGACGCAAACTGCGCTAGGTTCGGGCGCGTCGTGAGTGCTGCAGCCCGTTCCTTAAAACGAACGGGCGCAACAGCTACGGCCCGACCAAGTAAGGGAGGGGGAAGTATTTCGCAGAAAAAGAAAGTACAAAATCTAAAAAGAATTTAACAATAACAAAAAAACAAAACAAAAAAACAACAAAAAGAAAACGAAAAGAAAGGAAAAGGACTTACCTCAAGTGGCCTGCAGTCCGTTCACTGAAACGAACGGGTGCTTAGGCCTCGAACCACACAGGAGGGGGGGGGGACGTCTGTGGCAGTGCATGTTTCCATGTTCTAGCGGTAGATTCATTCGATTTTGCTCATCCTGTAGATGGCAGTGGCGAGGGGGCCCGACGCGCCCGAACACAACCGCATTTTTGCAGCTGATTCACTCGGGTTGGCCGACTGTCGAGGTTCAGCCTCCTGATGAGTCGGTGGAAGTCCGACGAAACAGTCTGGCGAGGTCGCCTTTTCGAATGACAGCCCGTTCGTCAAAAACGAACGGGCGCTTTCTTACCTAAAAAAATAGAAAACAATGAAATCTAAAAAGTAGTCTAACTAGGAAAAAATCTATGATAAATCTAGGGAAAAAAAAATCTAAGAAGATCTAAAAAAATAAAAATAAAAATGCTTACCTCTCTATCAAACGGCTGTCCGTTTCCCAAGGTCGCTGTCACGTTTACTGGGGGACTGGAGTGCCCCAGGCACTTCTCAGTGCGCCATGTGGCGCTCCGTTCTTCCTTTTTTTTTTTTTTTTTTTTTCTTCTTCCTGTTGGCCGAAGCCAACGGGCACGTCAAATCTCGTGGCTTTTCAGCCACGAACAGCCAACCGCCAACTGTTGAAATACAGGCCCAAGTTCGATCCCTACCGGGATCGAGAGAAAAAGAATTTGGCCCATTTCTCGATTTATGCGTGTCATCCTTGCGCAGGGGCCATGCTAATCTCGGCGCGGTTGACTTCAGCYGCGCGATCTCAAGGATTGCACGACCGAAATTGGCCGCGTCTAGCCCCTTGTTACGGGCTGCTCCAAAAGGAGTTGGCCAGTAGGATGCAACTTCTCAGATTCGATCCCGGTATCTGCCGGGTGACAATCATCTACTGTAACCTACTGGGCTAGTTCCTATCACAGCAGTGATAGGAGCAGCTCTTCTATAAGAGCTAGCCCAGCTGCCACCCCTCGAGTCGGGGCTTAACAGGCCCCGCCTGCCTATGGCCCACAGGCCCTGCTTGCCTGCCCGTGGCCTCACAGGCCTCGCCTGCTTGTGGCCTTGCATGCCCGGATGGCCGCGTTGCCTCGACACCGTCCTATCATCCCTCGGACTCGGTGTCAACCCCCGCGGCTTGGGAAACAAGACCCTTCTTTTTATCCCCCCTGTGTTGCGGCTGTATACCCGACACACCCCTGTTTTTAGCCTTCTTAGGCCCCGAATCACGCAGCTGCTACAACTTTTAAGGTAGAATAAGTCTAGCCTTAGTCTTTCTACGACCCCGCACCTTTGCGGCCTTGTCGGGCCCGCGGACGACAGGTCATACCGTCGATACCCGCTGTTCCGAGCGAACATCGATGGCGTCACACGTCAATGACGTCACATGTCAACGACGTCAAACTTTAGGTTTCTCGGTTATAGGGTTGGTCTGAATAACTTTTGGCAACGTCAATCTCATCAAGTCTTTCAATCCAAGAAAGGGTCGGACAGTGTCTGACCTTGAAAATCTCGGACAGAAACCCTTACAGGCGTTTCTGTCCCGACACCGGCTCAAGGTTCAGGAACCTTCTAATGGAAGGAGGAGGCCCTCTTCCAGGGGACAGTGTAGGAAGAAGGGCGCTCTGTTGGCTGCTGATACAGGATCTGATTCTGATGCATCTCAGCGTGGTAGTCCTCCATATGAGACTGCATCAGTATCAGCAGTTGAGCGAGCCGTTTTTCTTGCACTGGCTGAGAACCTTGCTGCCATGTTCAGAGGGAAGATGGGGAACAGCAGCAGCAAGAGCTCAACCAGCCAAAAGGGGAAAGGGAACGGACGCGCCACTTCCCCTCAGGCCCAGAGACCTAATTTACCACGAGACGTCCATTGGCCAGTCAACCCCATGGATCCTTCCTCCCTTACCTGGACAACGCTCAAGATCTAGGAGGGGCAGTGGTAGAGGAGGAAGGACCGTGTGGTTTGTTTTCGCTGCGAGGGGGACCACTTTTTGAAAGACTGTCCCCATATGCCTCGCAAACCTGGTTCTAGTTAAAAAAACTAGACCAGCAGGATCCTTTACTTACATGGACCCCGACCTAGATGAGACGTGGCAGGAAGATGACTATCAGAGTTTTACTAATCTTTTCCTGTTTTTGCAGGAAAAGAAGAAGCATAAATCAGACCTCATCTTGCTGCGACCTTCCATCCTGGGGGCCAAGATCAAAGGCCTATTAGACTGTGGGGCTACGCGGAACTTCATCTCTCCCAAGGCGGTCAGAAAGATGCACTTGGATGGGAGATTGGTGAAGTTGTAGCAGCCACTGGAAGTCCGTATTGGGGACTCTTCCACAGTCCGGATTACTACTGCTATCAAGAACCTACCGGTTATCTTTGACAAGCAGGAGAAGGTCAGGCAGCGCCTGAACTTCTATGTTTTCCCTAACGTGCCTTTTGATCTTGTCTTCTCTATGCAGTGGCTTGAGCCCACTAACCCTAGGATCGACTGGCAGATCCCTAGGGTTGAGCTCCCTGACTGTAGAGGGGACTATCAGCCTTGTGTGTTAGCTGATGAGTACCACCCAGTCAGCAGTTGCTATTGTTTGAGGACACAAGTTTTTCCAGCTCTGTCGCCAGACTGCCCACACACGTCTGTTTGTCGCATATGTGAAACAGACTGGTGTGGATGTTGCTCCTTGTCCCTCACCGATTCAACAGGTTTTGGACCGGTTCCCAAGCCTGATGCAAGAGCCGACTGGACTTGTCCGCCGGCAGACCCAGCACAGGATTGAGCTCCTGCCAGGTGCGGTCCCTCCTAAGGGTCGTATCTACAGGATGTCCCCTGCTGAACTCGATGAGCTCAGGAGACGGCTTGAGACCCTGACCAGCAACGGTTGGATCAGACCGAGCACTTCTGAATTTGGGGCTCCAGTTCTCTTTGTTCCAAAGGGAAATGGAGAAATCAGAATGTGCAAAGACTATCGAGGTCTCAACAAAATCACTAGGAAGTCGACAGAGTCCCTTCCTAGGATTGATGATTTGTTGGACATGGTGCAGGGTTGCACAATTTTCAGCAAGATCGATCTCAAATCTGGCTACCACCAGATTGAGATCGTTGAAGGCGATGTTCATAGGACTGCCTTCAAGACCAGATACGGTATTTATGAGTATCTGGTCATGCCTTTCGGTCTTTGCAATGCCCCTGGCACATTCCTGACAGAGATGCATTGCATACTCAGGCCTTACCTGGATAGATTTGTAGTTGTGTACCTAGATGACATCCTCGTATTCAGTCGATCTATCGAGGAGCATGTGCAACATCTGTCTCTAGTTCTCCAGGCACTACATGATGCCCAGTATAAGATCAACAGGGAAAAGTTCTCCTTTGGACTGACTTCTGTGACTTATCTGGGATATGTGATCTCTGGGGAAGGGCTAGCTCTTGAAGCAACTAAGGTTGCTGCGATTCAGGACTGGCCACAGCCTACCACAGTGCATGATGTCCGGTCATTTTTGGGTCTTGCCTCCTATTACAGAAAGTTCGTCATGAACTTTTCTGCTATTGCTGCACCCCTAACTGACCTCACAAAGAAAGACACTCACTTTCTTTGGTCATCAGACTGTCAGCAGGCTTTTACACGCCTCAAGGAGGCCTTGATGCGTGCACCTGTTCTGAAGTTACCTGACCCTACCCTGCCCTTCGTACTAGCTACTGATGCTAGCCAATATGGGGTTGGGGCAGTACTTCAGCACGACAGTGGGCATGGTCTGCAGCCTGTTGAGTATATGAGTAAGAAGATCAAAGTGAAGAAGCTGCAGGATTCTACATACCAGAAAGAGTTGTATGCTCTAGTGTCAGCGCTCAAGCATTGGAAGCATTTCCTCATGGGTAGGCACTTCAAGATCTACTCAGGTCACTCCACCTTACAGTGGATGAAGACCCAAGGGGAACTGAACGACAAGCTTGCTCGCTATATTCATTTCATTGATCTCTTTGACTTTGAACCGAAACACAAGAAGGGCTGCTACAATCGTGTAGCAGACGCCCTTTCTCGTTGGCCTGACGCTCTCTATCTGATCTCCTCTACTCATACTTTTGGGGAGAGCACCCGTCATACCATTGCCCAGTTCTTGCCAGAGGACCCGATCTTCGGCCCTATAGTCAGGAATTTGCAAACTGATCCGGCATCTGAACCATGATATTTACTGGTTTCAGGCCTGTTGTACACCTGCAGCAGAGGAGAGGAGCGTTTGTGCATTCCCCAGGACCGCCACCTGAGAACACTCATAATGTCTGAGTGTTATGATGGTCACGGCCACTTTGGGGCCTTAAAATCGTTGGCAGCCCTGTCGCAGCGATTCTTCTGGCCAGAGATGAGGACTGATCTGATGCACTATGTCTGTGAGTTATGCCAAAGGAATAAGGTTGTACGTCGACCTCCCC
Organism: Chara braunii; assembly: GCA_003427395.1. Classification (NCBI taxonomy): domain Eukaryota; kingdom Viridiplantae; phylum Streptophyta; class Charophyceae; order Charales; family Characeae; genus Chara; species Chara braunii. The sequence continues at coordinate 2,674,154 of BFEA01000141.1, forward strand.
TTGGCCTATTGCACCCACTTCCCATCCGTGATGCACCTGCACAGTCAGTGTCTATTGATTTCACTAACCTGCGGAGGACTACTCCTCGCGGTATGCATCAGGTCATGGTATTTGCGGGCAGGTTTTCTAAATATGCAGAGTTCATTCCACTGCCAAAGGAAGCCAGAGTCCCGGCCGTCCAGACAACCTTTGCTGACTGGTGGGTTACACACCATGGGCCACCCACCTCTATCGTCAGCGACCGAGATCCACGCTTTCGCAGCAATGAATGGCAGTCCTACTGCGAGGACTACCTTCATTCCAGACTGGACATGACCTCTGGTCGCCATCCTGAAGCCAATGGGCAGGCTGAAGTGATGAACCAGATTCTCTTCCAGTTGCTGCGTCCGGTGATCAGCCCTGATCAGCAGGACTGGGATCTCCACTTAGGACAGGCACAGCTAGTGTACAACACGTCTGCACACTCCTCCACAGGGTTCACCCCTTATCGGCTGCACTGGGGACGTGAACCACGGCAGCCTCATCGATAAGGCTACCTCTAGACTTAAGCCTGGGACTGCAGCGTTCACCAAGCAGTACGAGAGGGATATCGAACATGCCAGAGTTAACCTACTCAAAGCCCAAAAGGCTATGATTCAGCAGGCTAACAAGCATCGTCGACCATCCCCCATTCGCGTTGGTGACTGGGTCTGGGTACTCAGTTTTGAGCTATCGAGAGAGGAGGCCATTTCGCCCAAGCTGTTGCCGCGTTACATGGGTCCATGGCAGGTTTTGGATACAGTGGGAGCTGACCCTTTCGGGCCATCTTATCACGTGGACGTCCCACTGCATCTACAAACCTACCCTGTCTTCCATGGATCTAAGCTGCTGCATTTTACCCCAACTGATGCATTTCCAGACAGGCCTCCTCGGTTTGGTCCCCCTATCCCTGGGAAGGGGTATGAGGTGGAATCAATTGAGGATGAGTATGGTACAGGCCCGGATAAGGAGTACCTTGTGAAGTTTCTTTACCAGCCCCATACTGAGGACCGCTGGTTCACTCGCAAGGAACTTCTGAAAACAGCAAAGTCTGTTGTCCTCAAATATGAGGCTGCGCAGAAAGGGATTATCCCTCGACGCTCTGCACGCCTACGCCCCTACCTCGGAGGTCCTCGCTCCGGGGGAGGGTAGGTCTGCAATAACTTGCTGGTTCCGAGTTGCCTGTATCCTCTCTCTGACGAGGCTGTACCATAGGTAGGGACAAACTCGGAAGTTTGTTTGGCTGAGGGCTAACCGAGAGACATACCTGTAAGGAAAATTCATGAGGGACATATTTCTAAATATAGGAAATATGGGCTCAGTACTAACTCGAATTTCCTACAGCTGCCCTAACTGCAAATAGCAGACCCGGGCTACCCCTAGGACATACAGGCCCAATGGGCCTACGCTGATAAACGGTCCTATAGCCTATAGCCGGGTAGGGAGAGGCCCTAAGGGCCGAAACAGAAACGGTACCGGTCGGTCAGTCAATCCGGTCTAGGTCAAGTCTAGGCTAGGGTAGAGTATAGATAGGTTGAGAGGATCGATCTAGGGCTTTTGGCAGTTGACACTTCGTGGTGGAAGCTGCTGCGCACGCGGCATCAGGTCGTGGTGACTGATATATGCGTGGGAGATGGCGGACATATCCAGACCTTCGGAGCGCTGACCAGACTAGGGCCAACGCTGTCCGCTCTGACTCTCTGGGAGTCAAAGCGGTCTAGGCTATTAGAGGTCTGATGCGTGGGAGCACGTGGTGCACTGCTGACCCTCCTCAGGAGTAGGGTCCCACTGGCGATGCAGCCATAGCTGCATCTTCTTAGAGATTATCATCGTCTGGACTTCATCTTCATCAGAGACCGTTGGTGCTGAGTTTCTTCCCCATCATCTGAGTGGCGATTGGCTCTGGGAGCCTGTTTCATTTTGGTGCAGGCCAATGAGTTGGATGTCAGGGTGGCGTTGGGTGTTACCTGGGGTTCTGGTGCGATTTTTTAGCTGTTCGGTGTGTGTGGGGCTGAGGCGCTACCCCTCTCAGGGTAGCGCAACAGGTTTCTGAGGTTATTCAGTGAAAACGACGCTCCGAGTTTAATAAACAGTTGTAAGACTGTGTTCAAGTTGTCACCTCTTCATTGATTTCTGGCTGTGATCTCTCGGTTGTCTTCTATGAATGATTGTTGGGACTTCTGTGGAGAGAATCCACTATGTTGTGTATGCTGTCACTTCGCTCTTCTGAGTCTTCCGCTGCGTTCCTTTTGTTGGGCGGTGTGACACTCCACTACCTCTCCCCTTCCTTCTTTGCATGTATGGGCGTGTACGGGAGTTCCTGTGAGTGAGCGTTGTTAAAATTTCAACGGACAATCATGTTCATAACAACTGTAGGGTTACTGCTGCTACAACAGCCATAGCCAGGGGTACGAGGTGGCCAGGAGGAAGAAGAAGACTCCTGCATACTTCGTTGAACACTCGTTTTTGGTTGCTCGGGGTTGTTGTAAACACGGTTATGATTCTTGGGAACAAGTACTCTGATTGATTGGAGGAGGACGAGGGATTGCAGAATTGAAATTCGTTTTTCAATTCTTTGTGTACTTCAAGCTTCTGTTGTGCATATCTTCTTTTCGGTTTTGAGTGGATTTGCCTCCTTCGAATTGAAATTTGTTTTTCAATTCTTTGTGTACTTCGAGCTTCTGCTGTGCATATCTTCTTTTCGGTTTTGTGTGGATTTGCCTCCTTTGAGTCGACTCTGCAATTGCATGCGTGAATGGGAACTTGTGAATTCGTGGTGGATTGGAACTCAATTGGGTACATAACATGCCTATCGCCCAATGTCGCTTAAAGACTGATCGAACAGCCTGCCTTCATCATGCACCCAGTGTGTGCCTCATTCTCAGTACCTCACTTCTCTGTCCTTCTCTCTTCTTCCACCAACGACCTCTGCACTTTCACCTTCCAGCTATGGAAGGCTCAAACAGACTATGGTTGGCACTCTCCTCCTCCTTCCTCGCTGCCACCCGAGCAGCTTCCCCAGGGCAACAACGCTCAGCTAATACTACAGCAGCAATGCCGCATTGGCACAATGCCCAAATATGTGTGTCTGTGCCGCCTCCTCACTTTTGTATTGGATTGCGAGGCAGGAGAGCCTGCGCCCAGGATGTGCCCTGTCCCAGTCTCGTGCACCAGGGCCCTTCCAGAAGTCCACACTGCAACTAACTCATGGGCTGGGATAGGTGCTGCACATGTGCTAGCCAGAAAAGGTCTTGCTAACGCCGGGGTCCCCTTCTGCTCACGTTGACCTTTTGGTCGGTTGCATTTTTGCCAGGTCCACCTTCACTTATGGCCAGGAGGGCCTTTTCTGGCTAGCTGAGGTCCTGATTCCTCGCATTCCTTTCCGGTCAGGTTCTAAGGCCGTCTAAGAGTCATCAAACCAGCCATTGCTGCACTTCTGAATTCTGCTCATATTGATGTACAATCCGAGATGTAATCTTTTAACAGCTCGTCCCTTCTCAACCGCTGATCCTCTTTGGGATCCAAGTGATGAGTGAAGGCCACCCTGTATTGCATTTGCAGCTTCACGAGTCTTGCTCTCCAGGCCCCTTCGGTACCGGCATCAACTTGTGCTCAACGATCTGATTGATATCCACATATCCGTCCATGGTAGGTGGCACCATTGATCGCCGAGAGGGATACTCATCAGTCTGGGAAAAACGTAAGAGTTTTGGAGGCGTGAAAAACAAGGTAGTACAGTGGCATTAGGTTCCGTGAAATATCATGTTCTTATGTGAACTCAGAAGACATAATGATGCTGTCCTCCTCAAAGGCATCCACCATCTGCTAGAGCAAAGTCCCAGTGTCGGAGCAGAAACCCTTAGAAGGGTATCTGCTCGGGTTTCGATGTCCGGCACTGTCCGACTATCGACAATATTTTGTTTGGATGATTTGACTTGACGAGATTAATGTGTTTGCAAAGAGTTTCCTGACTAAATCTACGATCGAGAAATCATGATTTTTTACTTGAGTTCGAACGCTTGTGGCATTTGAAAGCAACAGTGTGGATAGGACGCACGACCATCGGAACGCTAAATATGAAACTAACAGCCGTGCTATTCAGAGCCTAGTGACAAAAAAAGGGTGGACGAGTTATGTATGCGGTCGTGTTGTAAAAAACATACATTGTGTTATGAACTCCGCCAGGGCTCGATCCTTAGTTTAACTTTTCGCTGTTTCGGCTGCATCCCATTTTCGGCCTGGCACCCTTTTTCCAAACCCCTCCTTTCGTACCGTAGGATTTTGGACAACTAGTGCTATGCTGCAATTCGGGCACCACTTCCAAATGCCTCATTTTTCAGTTCTGCCCTCAGGGCCTTTGCAGAAATGCCCCTGGTACCGTGTCACCGATACTTATACCGGCTCCCCGTATGGTACGGGGACCATTCGGGTACCAGTTTTCAGCTGCTGTGCTCGTACTCAATGTGACTTGCACCTGTTTCGGCATTCGGAATCCAAGACTTCGACTTTGTGTCTTTGCCACTATGTTTGCGTCCGACCCTCGGTCGTGTCGAGTTGGTGAGTGGGTGTGTGTGCTCTCACTCTCTCGCTCTCTCTCTCCTCCCCCTCGCCTCTCCCTGTCTCCCTCAGCGTCACACTCGTCACATTGGTATCGGAGCGATTCGAACCCGCCCGACCCACCCTGCTTCGTTGTCACCACCTGGCCATCATCAACGTCAACGTCGTGATCATCGCCGTCGTGCCATGTCATCATCGTCATCGTGCCACGTCATCATCGTCATCTTCACGATCGTCGTGCCACGTCATCATCGTCATGCACGTCGTTCTCGTCGCCACGTCGTGCCATCCTCGTCATCGTCGTTGCTACCCCACGCAGATAAGTAATTGACGACAATTTTCTTTTTTTTATATTATCTTTCTCCTTCTTCGTCTCCTTCTCCCTATCCTTTTTCTTTTTCCTCTTCTTCTTTTTCTCCTCTTCTTCTCTTACTCCCCCCTTGCCCCCGATTGCAATCCCGACTCTACCCCCCCCCGCGCTATCTTTCGTGCGACCCTTACTCCCGTCGCCCTTCCCCCGCCCTCGACTCCCAACGACCTTTCCCCGCCCCCGACCCCGCGATCTCCCCGTCCCTTTCCAGCGCTGTCGAGCGCATCGGTCCGGCACCGCACAAGGGCAGCGCAGGACCCTCCCCGCCGCGTCACGCAGGAGTTGGAATTAATCCTCGTCGCAAATACACATGGAGCCTCTGCAAGCCGCTCCGGCCGAGTGCGCCAGCCATACCTCTCGCGAGCCCCTACGACAGGATAGGGCCTACACGAGGCACGACTTACCTCCACCTTACGGGAGTTGTCACCTCCCTTCGGTGGGCGTATCCCCGCCGAGCTACCAGTCCACAGTACGAAAGTTGATCAGTTGCAATCCCAAAGGTGGACCAGCCGAGGGCGTTTCTCGTTTGCTGTAGCACAGGGGGTACGTGCGGTATTACGCCTCTATCGAACCCGCACGCAAACCGGCATCTTGGGGGGCTGAGGTCCCAAGCGCGACTCCTCGCCGGTCGACTAGGACTCATCCCACACGCCACGCGCACACCACTATAAAGAACATAAAAATAAAACGCACACACACGCACATATACATGTACTGAACGACACTGAACAAACAACGCGACAACACTCCTAGTCCCTTAGTAGCCATCCCATAACTTTCCGATACGGAAATCGGATAGGCGTCCCGCGCGAGACTTAGTATAAAACCGCTCGGACGCAGGGCTAGCTCATACCGACTTGCAATGCAAGCGTACGCAAGCGGTCGCAGTGCTGACGTACTATGTAGTACCCATACTTATGCGGTACTCGTTAGTCTCGAGGGTCGCGTTCGACACTCAAGTGTCGGCTGACACGCGCCTTGAGGGAATTGACCTCCCGACGTTGGACAACCGCCAAGTGCAGTTGACAACCACACCCTCTTCTGCACCCTGCAGAGAGTGGGTGGTATACAGGTTCATACCTGTGGTGGCACTCATCTCTTATTGCCCTGGAAACCAGCTCCATCACCCAGGGTCTGGAAAGAAGTCAAGGGGTTTCACTTTGACGGCTGCCACGGACTACAACGTCCAACTATCAAACTTAATAAGCTAAATCAATCAGTAAATAAATAAACATCCACACTCAGATATCAAATCAGGATTCGAGATAAAAATAAAAGAAAGGGGGAAACATAAACCCATCAGGTATGCAGATCGTGCGACACATGGTTGTCATTCTCACTGTCTCCAAGGTATGGTCCATATACCAAGCTCCAAAATACTAACCCGCATAAAACACAGGCACACACAATAGCCACATTGCCATACACCAATGTGATCAACTTTACTGTCCCCTGTAACTCACACCACGCCTCACACACTCAAGCCCCAGTAAACCCTCAAAGAAACATATCAATACTCAGGGCTAAGGCAATCAAGTTGAGGTACAGGTATAAGCATAGTTGTGTCGTGAGCCGACGAGTCGGCGATCAACCAACCGACCTGTTATCAGTGATAACACAAGATAATCTCTGTGAGATCAAGCTGAAACTAGTCCAAATCTTGGATCGAAGGTCCAAAGGAGACCTATATCATACGACAGGTCAACGTCCAAGCTAAATCGTCAATGTACGGAGATCAAATCCCCATGACACGTTCTCACTCAAGACTCTCATGATAACCAGCCTAGGTCTACCCCTAAGCCAGTGCCCAAAGAAAGGTAGACTTATGGCAGAATCTCCTCCATATAGAGTGAATTTACCAGAACACCACCTGTCAAAAAATAATCTATCTCCTCTAAACTAGGAAAATTTCGGCAACACTTCCCGTAGGAAAAAGTGCCTTCTCAGAGTTTATATCAGCCTAAATATGAAAACAGAAATAATCTTCGACTTTCCAAAGTCAAATTTTGTCTCACTCCCTGAATTAGCAAAAATTTGGGCAGCACTCCCTTTAGAAAAGGAGACTTCCCAGATGTTTACTAAGCCATATATAAAAATTAGACAAGTTGAACTTATGAAAAATCAACTTTTGACTAACTTCTTGGATTTGCAGAAGTTTCGGCAGCGCTTCCCGTAGAGAAAGTAGCTTACCAAAAGTTATACAAGCCAAGTTCAGAACCTAAAATGACTTTGACTTCTCAAGGTCCAATTTTATCTAACTCCCTGAATTAGCAAAAGTCTGGGCAACAGTCCCTTTAGAAAAGGAGACTCTCCGGATTTCTTACTAAGTCATATATGAAAGTCTGACAAACTGAACTCTGAAAAGACAAAATCTGACTAACGCCTTGGTTTTGTAGAAATTTCGACAGCGCTTCCTGTACAGAAAGTGGCTTACCAAGATTTATTCAAGACCAAGTATAACAAATGATCGCAAAAAATGCAAAAATTGATCTAAGTAAAATAAACTTAGCTCAGAAAATGCAGGAATTGAAACTAACTCCTATGGCTCTAGCAAGTGGCGAGCAACTAAAGCAACTACCTATCAAACTGAAACTCAGACTAAGTAGTAGCGTCACTCAGTCGCATGCAAGCCAGACCACAAAGGTAAGTACTCTCACCATCCCAAGTCAACCTGGACAAACAATAGTTCGTAGTCTTTCAGTGATTTATCCCTTTATACCCAACTTCCATAAGGCATAAAGCTAGACCACCCAAACTTATGGAACATGTCTAGCTCAGCCATGGAGTATACACAAACACAGGGCACAACAACTTTTCTCTTCTTTGGGCATATGACTAGGCTACCATAGTCGCCCTGAACTGTTCAAGTATCCCAACTTTATATAATTGTTTGCACTTAGTCTTTTAAGGTCGCATATAACTGAACCGATCATCTTCAGCTCAAGATTAAGTCTGCCCCTTCGTACCACAAGTTTATTTTTAATTAGTACTCCCTTCAATTGGTGATAAGCTATAGTCAGACCACCCAAACTTATGGAACCCTGTCTGACTAGCCTGTTCATAGATAATATAATAATAAAGTATAGCCAAATTATAACCTTCTGGTTCCAGCACGTGCGAGGCGTTGGGCCAAGACCACCCAAACTCATGGAACATGTCTTGGTCCTCAGCCTGGGTCGTTTCTCTTAAAACTAAAGCAGGAAGAGGGTGAGTCACCCAAACTTATGGAACATGCTCAGACCTCCTCATTCAGAAACTAAAGAAATTGACAAAACCCCGAAGTAAATAAGGCGACCAAGCCACCCAAACTTATGGAACATGCTTGGTCCCTGAAAGTCAAACACACTCAGCCCTCACAAGTCAGAGCAGCCAGACCACCCAAACTTATGGAACATGTCTAGTCCTTCAGGCAATTCAAAAATAAACATAGCACTGGGCCTTCCCAAACCCATGGAACTTGCCCAGCCTTTGGTCAACCCAGTCAAACACATGCAATACAACCTTTTTCCCATCCTCCCCCAGATGCAACCCCACAATCTGCTTTTAGTCAAACAACGAAACCTGAAACTGACATTGCGCACACATTCGTTTACTTGGTCTCGTTATGTCCTGAAAGTCAAACTGAAAGTCAAAATAGGGATGCATGCAATATACTCAGTCAAGACGTAATAAGTAATACAGATAGGGGCTACAACTGGTGTATAGATGGAAAGTAGTAGTTACCTCTCAGTTCTCTGCCTCCAGAACCCCTCCTAAGTTCCGACAGAGCTCCCGCAATCGGTGGGCTGACTCCCCACAGAGTCTTGTTGCGGTCCTACAAGTTGCAATCCCGCCTGCCGCCTTCCTCTCAGAAAAGGGTTAGACTTAGAGTAAGAAAGACAGAATGAGGGGTTTCAGACGCTCGAGATACAAGAGGAGGACAACTCAACTCTCACGAGAGGGCCTTGATACCTTCACTCGCCTGAGGGCCCCGCAATGGCAGCCAAAACGCGCAGCAGCTCGATCAGATTGAAGTCAATCCTCAGTTATTGACCCTCTGACGATCCTCCAAATTGCAGTAATAACCCCCCTTCACAAGCCTGATCGTGCCATCAAGTCCCACTACCTTAATCCCATACAGCACCGTCGCCTGACAAACATTGCATACCTCCCTCGCACGTCATCCAACTGTTGGCAACGCGTAGCAATACACAACAAAAAGGCTACCTATTCAGTCCATTGCAGTCCGCACTTCTAAACAAAAGTGACCTCGCTGCGCAGCAATGACTGAGAAGTGTGCACAACGTAAAGTAAGGTAGCACATCGACGCATCCTTCCTTAACTAAAACTCTAATTCGCAGTCTTTTAATGAAAATACTTTCAAATAGAGCCTCCAGTATCAGTACACAACGTCATGGAGGCTCCTCAACACCGCCTTAAACGCAACATGCTGCAGTCGTGCTGCAACCACTAACAATGTGCAGCCCGTAGACTCTGTACCTTCCCGTAAAACACAGACCACCCTCGTTGTAGGCACATAGGCAACAACTCAAGATACATGAGTTAAACTTACTATAATGCCTAGGCTAGGTCACTAAGATACACAGCAAAACGTTGACGAATAGCAGTCTATTGTACTCCAAGGTACAACAGCCATGAGATAGCCTTGACTCTTTAGAACTTAGTCAACAACCACACACACTAGCTCTAGTTCAACACGGCAGTTGCACTCAGCACATGCCTCACTCAAACGGTCAACGCCAATCCTACTGTTGTCAGAGCAACTGGCGATAGTCCGTCTGCGCCGTAAATACACAACCGACACCTTAAACCTCCGAACCACTAAACTCACTCGATTAGCCCAGTCCTACCATCCTGCAGTGCGACAAATGCCAAGACTCAAGTAACTCACGTCCCCCTTTCCAGGGAACCTGCACACATCCCGCTGCACTCTCGGACCACGTCTCTTTGCGTAGCAAGGTTCGACAGTCCACGAAATTGTCACACTCATACAGGTAAGTATTTTGCTTCCCCTTTTCTCACAAGCAACCCTCGATTCCTTCTTGACTACATCGCCTACTCCCACCGCCAGTCGCTCCTTTCTCTCGTTAAAGTTCGTCTTCTCCTTCCGCACACCATGCTACCTCATCTGCAATTGGGGAGCCATTCCGAATGACCACTCACCACGCCGAGCTGAAACAGCACGTCACCTTCACAATCGAGCACCCCCAGCGGCAAACCGTCGGGATCACCGTGATCCAAACACTTCACCGGACCATTCTCTCCTTCCTCTAAATGATAAGGTTTAATGAACTTCTCACAGCACCCCGATAGAGTGCAGTGCGATTAGTAGCTGTCCCAGTTTGTGAAAGGGGAAGCCTAGCTGTGCATTCCTCTCTGCCATTCATCCTATGCGCAAAACGAGAGTGAACATCCTCTGAGAATGAGGTTAGGTACGCATCTTTCCTCTTTACCTCTTCTCCCCACTTCCCTATGTTGTCCATATCAACTCTCGTTCACTCACTGGCAATCTCTCTTTTGCCGGATTACCCCGGGAGAGGACCTCCATCGATAGGATGTGCAGCAATCCGAACGAACCTTCCTCTAGAACATGGACATGTACATTGCCCCTTTCCTTGGGCGCAGCCAATATTGTCAATCCCAGCCAAACCACTCATCTATAGACAAAACTGACACTGCCATTAGACTCGCACCGCCCCAAACCCCCCATGTAGACACTTCATCCCTTCGAATCCGCTCAGAAATGAGTGAGGTAAGTTTACTTCCTCCTTCTTCCTCCCTCCTCCATAGCTCCTCGCAGTCTGATTCTCATCTAACTCCTAACTCGCTGACCCATTACCAAAACTAACAACATAATCTGTTTCGCCCAGCCCAAAAACCTCTAAAACGAGTCTTCTCTCGCTCGATTTCGCTAAGAAACGAGCGAGATACTTGACTTATACTCCCGGCCATATCCATCCTCGAACGCCTCCGCGCACCACTTTTCCAGTCTAACTCTTTCTCTACCCAACTAACGCTAAAACTAACAACACCAATGAATTGGCCCTACCCAAAAACCCGAGTTTACCACCTTTCCCCGCTAGTTTTCACTGCGAGACGAACGGGTCATGCCTCTTTCACCTCCTCCATAGCTCGCTGCTCCTGCGTTGTTGCACTCTTTCGTTCTGCGCATGCACCCAACGCAGAATCCCGCTCTAATTCATTCACCACTTTCCCCCCTTTTCTCTCTCTCTTTTTTTTTTTTTTTCATCCGGATTCAAGCCATCTTCTCTCTGCCTTCTTGCTCCCTTTTTGCACCCGTCCCTCCTCTTCTACGCGCTGGCCGCTGTCTCCCCACTGCACTGAGCTGCCTGTTCACCCGTATACCTGTCTCTTATACACATCTAGATGTGTATAAGAGACAGCCCGTATACCGTACGGGTCTTAGTTGACGCAGGCAGCGGGTCGGCGGTCATGAGAGCCGAGCACTTGCCAACTCAATCAACCGAAAGACTGATAGCGGTGTGGCACGCGACCTTGCGGTAGTGAACCTGGCATCACTGCGGGTTCGAGGGCGTCGGGCCTGCTGCGCAGCCAGCCACACATGCCTTGCGAAGCGGGTCCGGTGCAGTTCTTGGTGGTAGTAGTACCCCTTCAAATGAGAACTTAAAAGGTCGAAGTGGAGGTGGGTTCAATCTCGCATCTGCTGCTGGGATAGCCTGCCGCACTACGAAAAATGCGGCAGCCTCCCATGGGTACCCGCTGGCCCCACCCCGCTCAGGCATAGTTCACCATCTTGCATGCCCCAATGGCACGCTCACTCTCACACCTCTCACAACAGATGGTGGGGAGCGGACGATGCACCACATCGGTTGGCCCTTGGCCGACACCACCCACCTGTTGCAGCAGGTAGTGCACCTGTTTGGTGGGGCAGATCCCGCATGTTCCCTCGCTGGAGGCTTGAGCACGGATGTGGCTGCTATGGGGTTCCCTATAACCCGCAGCCTGTTGCCGTACCGCTACAGCCTCTCCACAATGACCCGGGCTGCTTTGCCTCTCTGCACCCGGGCACCGGTCACCATTTTTCGTGTCCCAACGAACACGCTCACACACAAACCTCTCACAACAAATGGTGGGGAGCGGACGGTGCACCGCAAGGGCTGGCCCCGCCATTCAGCCTTTTCTCCTGCACCGTGGGCCAACCTGAAGGGCGCACACCCAAGGTCCCCGACTCCGGCGACGGCAATCTGTGCCCGGGAATACCGTAACAGAGCCCGACGCATCGGTCCCGACGTCAGCCTCGGAGCCCATCATCGAGTCAAATGCACAAAATAAAAATTGGAAAAAAAAAAAAAAAAAAAACAATGCATAAAAAAAAAAAAAGTGGGGGAACACAAACACAAAGGGGACAAGGGGTTGTACGTCCCGCTGGCCTGCGACGCCGCGCACACCCCGACCACGCAGGGTTCTACCTTGGCATCAATACCCTGCGCGTGCCGCCCACCCTACGAGGACCTAAGCTTTCTCTGTCGCGCATGCCGTCGGACTAGCGAGGCCTGCACTCCCGTAACTTGCAGGAGACACGCCAAATACCCTTGTAAGGGTATTTGGTACGACAACCTGCCCGAACCTTATTAAGCGACGTCCCCGTCGCAACGAATGCTTAAACCAAATACCATTCAAACACAGCCTTCAGAAAAAGTATACGATAACCTTCTCGAGTTCTCACCTTCGGCTAAAACGGTCATTTAGTCGTATCCACTCCAAGTCTCGACCCTTGAAAAGAAGTGGACAAAATCACTAGCTAAGAATATCATTTAATCCCTGATAAAAAAAATAGAAATCTACAATAGCCAAATATTCGGCTAAGCACGAACACTTTTCAACATCCAATTTAATAAAGTGGATAAACCCACTCTCCACCCACTTCAATCACGGACAGGAAGTCATCCAATGCCAAACTTAAGACTACACCCTTTCCAGTCTCTTTGAGCGATATTTTGTCGCGTCGGGCACCCAGATCATCCCACCATTAATTAAAACTCGAACTCAGTGGTGGGTTACAACGACCATTCAGACTCAACTCAATCATGCATCCCTTTCAAGCTTTTCTCAAAGTAATGCCGTATTGTGGGGAATAATCAGACACCTCAATCCTTTAGCTAATCTAAAAGATTAGGGAGGTTGACCCCATCACACAAGCCACAAATGTACCTTATGGGTAGGGCCCCGTTAAGCCCAGTCCCACAAGTCATTACTGTCACTCAAAAGCCACTCATTTCACTGATTCATCAACCAGATGGGTAGGGGCATTCACTAAGTCTTTCAAAATAAAAGAAAATTACCCCTTTTGTCCATAGATCCTACTTTTATGAGTAGGGTTCTTCGCTTTCATCGTACACATTGTCAATCTCAGCCATAAGCTTTTGCTTAGTGAGCCAACTCTCATAATCTTTTTCCAAATAAAACTCAACGCCACTTTTAACCAAAACTATAGCCGATTGGAGGGCCCCATAATCAGGCCGATCCTTCCTGCCGTAGATGACACTCCCACCGGCTATTAGTCAAAACTTTTGTTTCTCTCAAGGAGTCTTAATCATGGAAGTCCCCGTCGCAGACTAGACCGCTTGTGGCCCATAATAAGTTGAGTGAAGGACTCACAACCAGCAGGCCTCCATATTGCCTATGCAACCTTTACCAACTTTTATGTGACTACGCAAGCGGGGATGCCGAATTGAACGGTTCTCTCCTTACCCCCTGCCATACGCAAAACCACCCGGGACTTACAGCCACTGGCCAGGCAAGGGCTTTCTTACTTGACAGGTTTCCTTGCCGCAAATGACACCCTTACTGGCAGTTGAGGACCAACAGAGTGGAACTGCCGATTTGGCTAAGGATAACACTAACTCTATAAAAATCTTCTTAAGCCACCCCTTCCTCTCGAGGGTGAACCTTCCATAAAACCTTTTAAGACCCCTTCCCACTTGAAGGAGAATCAACCATACTATCCCTCAGCCATCCTCCCACTAATGGATGGGTTGTTTATATAACCTTAAAACATCCTTCACTTGACGATGAACTCAAAATAACACCAATCACCTTGTCAGGCCGCCCTCGGGCATAACCTCTCTAAATATGATTTCTGGACTCTTGATGTCTCCCAAAAATCTTTCACTGATAATCACGCTTTCTTCTTTTCATCGTCAATTAAAGCGTTACACAAAAGACCCACAAGGCCACAATGGTGAGAATGCCAATGGCAACCAGAACATGCACGATTCTGCAACCCAGGGAAATCAAAACCCATACCAAGAAATGGTTCCCAGAAGAAAATCACATCATCTCGAGTCTCACATCCTTACAAGTCTTAAATCCCCATAAATTCATGCCCCAATCAAACAATCATACAGATCCTAATGGACTACCATACACATACTGATCTCAAACGTTCTCGCAGAAATGAGTGAGCGTCAACGTACAGACAACCAATCCTTAAAAGATCTCCACCAGTATCTAACAAAAGCTAACGCCAACTTAAAAAAGTGGATAGTCAGATCCAAAACGTCCGCACAATCCCAGAAGGTAAAAACGCACACTCGAGATCAGAAATATATACAAGATGAATCCCAAGTCTCGTAAAAATTATAGATTCAGCTTAAAAGGCAAAATAAGCAGATAATCGTTTATTAGTTCTAACAACTGAGTCTTCCACACCGTCATAGTCTTTCGGGCGTCTGTTTATTAGTCATTCAAGGTTGCTGACAACACTCTACCTCTCTCCTATTATGAATGCGACAAATAATAGCTGCTCGAAAAGACAAAATCCCTTATCTAGGCAAACGACCTCACCCCTCAACTCCTCTCTTTGCCATCTTACATCTGCGAGGGGTATGACGAGTCTTCCCACAACAAGCACACGTTATCCTTGCCCACTGTTCTCGCCCTCTTCTATTCCTTCGTCCTGTCCGACTTACAACTGACGATGTTCCCTTGTCATCACACTCCCTATTAGGATCAGATGCAGTGTGCGGTAGGGCTATACCAACTTCTTCATGAACCCTTTGCTCCTCTATTCCCTTCTCGCCTGGAGCGTCAAGCGTCCTCTCACAGGTATGAGTTGCGACATTCCTCACTCTAGCCTGCACCTCTTCTCTCATCACCTGATTCATTTTTCTTCTCTTTGCTCCATCTGTGATTTCGCTTGACGACCTTAGCGTCCTTCTGAAATCCACTTTTCTTACCATCAGAGGTGCATGTTGCAGGGTCATCTGGCCCTTTTCCAAACTCACCCCTCTCATTATCCAACGCCTCCTTTCTTTTCCTTGCTTCTCGCAGAGTATGACAGAGGTACTGGTCGAAATCCCCTTGCTCAAAGTTCTCTCGTATTTTGTCCCACACGAGCCTTCCTTCTGTCCCACGGATTAGATCTCGCTGCTCAGCGTCTGTGAAGTTCATGAGGAAGACAAAGCACTTGTCACGTTCAGACAACGCCCTGACCTTGTGGGATGCGTGCTCATACTCCGCCAGGAAGTGCCCTACTGACACATAACTATATCGATCTATCTTCTCAAGATCGTCTTTGGTCAGTTGTTCCTCCCCTAACCGGTATTTATTCCACATGTCATCATAAAACTTCCTCCATGATGACCCCGCTCTTCTAACCAACCCACCGACTTCGTCCTTCAAGCCTATATGGATATACTTTATGACTTCCTTCAGCATCTGCTCCTCACTCCATTTGCAGTGGGATGTTATCTGTTGAAACTTATAAAGGAAGTCAAAAACACTATAGCCCTTGAAGAAGTCAATTTCAACCTTGGGTAGGTTGTCTCGCTCCCAATCACGCACACCGAGCAGGTAGGCAAGCTCCTCGACCCCAATCTTCCCTTGAGAGTCCTCCATCTCGAGCTCCCTCGACCCCGTCACCTGTTGAACAACAACAAGCGGCGTTAGGGTTGAGGCTCGAAAGGAGTTACGCAACTAAATCTAATGCAGA
The DNA here is from genome assembly GCA_003427395.1 of Chara braunii. NCBI lineage: Eukaryota > Viridiplantae > Streptophyta > Charophyceae > Charales > Characeae > Chara > Chara braunii. The sequence continues at coordinate 2,690,074 of BFEA01000141.1, forward strand.
ATATATCCCTACTAAATTAAGTCGTTCTTATCATGAAAGCACATATAAGGATCTATTCGGCACAACGGCGATACCGAAGAGAGTCTTTTAAATAAATATCCACCTAAGATAAAACATAAATATTCACTTATAAATCCCTCAAATCACAACTCAGGCGTCGATCACTTATGATTTCTATTATTAAGGAAGGACACAATATACATATGTCACATAGGTGGATACTCCAAACACGAATACGAAATGCAGTACAACCCATGATAAATAATATATACTTACAACAACAATCATAAAATAATAGACACAACTTATTGGCAGGGGTTGTAACTGAAGGACACAATATGCTTTATAAACAACAATATGCCACCAACTCAACTGTCACTCATATAACAGGATAACTCTCGATAACGTATTCCATATCCTATAAGGCAAAAATAAGACTAGCAATGAGTAAGTAACATGATACAATGGTTACCCCTTCAATTCTTAAGCGAAGCATATATTCCAGAGGGGCGGTGTAATCCTCATAGGATAACATCTTAACTCCTGAGCCCCGCTCTAAAGATCAAGCCTCACCGCATCCCTCTCTTATTCCAGCGCTTGCACCTTACCGACCGTATCATGGTCAGATGGACAACCCCATTCATACCTATCAAGGCAACGAACAACGAATCCACGCCTTTACAAATATGGTGGCCCTGCTTAACGCGAGATGAGCCTAGGTCGCTACTCCAGAACCGCTCTCACTAAGCAGTAGCTGTTCCGCTTGGCCATCACAATTTCGGTAAGGTGACAAACCTATTCCTCTTTTCTCAACAGATAATGTAGTTACTTTCCTATCATAGGAAAGGTAACAACACCCCACTATTGGACCAGGAACATAATTCCGGCGTGGGTCTCACTATCATTCTTGAGACTGATAACCGCTTCCTTAAGCCTTAACGAGGAAGTAACAATTCAAGCATGCACTTCCACTGAGGACAACTATACATGCAGACTTACTCCCTTGAGGAAGAACCACCTTCCCCAGGAGTGAGTCACCCCATTCACCTCTGGTCCCATGCCAGATGTAGGTTTCATGCAAGGTCTATGTCCTCTTCGAAAGGCAATCCATACATACGTCCTCAATCAAACATCAGACAGAATACAAAAAAAACATCAGTCAGATAAAAACCATTATATATACATATATATTACACATTTTTAAAACATAAGTCTCTCTTCGGGTTAGTCATACCGCTAATCGAATAACCACTACTTTTTTAGCTTTATCGATAGCTACCACTAGACAATCTCCAAGTGACTCACTCCATCGCCAAATAATACTATCAATGGTTCAAGGTACCATATTCATCGCAGTACCTATTACACCATAATTCAGTCTGAACTCAAGGAAAATTTTTCCATTAAACCCCTCACTTCGTGCTTATCAGTCATCCCCTCATCCATGTCGCTCACGTTTCAGCAACCTCTTCTAAAGCGGCACTCTTTTGGCAAAGGGGTAGACGTCTCAACTTAACGTCTTTACACCTAACACATAACTTACATAATAAGTCACTAGCCTCGTAGCCTTGGGAGTTATCAACTCGGCTTGCTTCGGGGATAGACATACCCATCAATGCGGATGCTGCCTTAACTCAACCACGGCCGCATCAGATATGTCACATATCGCCCAATTATCAAAAGATACTTAGGATGACAAGGTGCTCGTTGAGACCACTATTATATGCGTCATAATACTTAAGTGTATAGCCAAACACTTCCTTCCTCAAGTAAACTGTGCATACACTGATAATCAACGCTTATCACTCTTAGGCTACAGTTTTTAAGATATCCCCAACGATAGTCGAAGCATCAAGCAATCGACCATGTACATCGAAATAAAACTTCTCCTTTTGCCTAGTTCTCACTTTCTCATACCCGGATGTCGTTCCACCAGGGACAACGGCAGGCAACCGTTATCCCCGACAACGGCGCCACCTGTCGAGCGCATCGGTCCGGCACCGCACAAGGGCAGCGCGGGACCCTCCCGACCGCGTCAAGCAGGAGTTGGAATTAATCCTCGTCGCAAATACACATGGAACTTCCGCAAGCCGCTCCGGCCGAGTGCGCCAGCCATACCTCTCGCAAGCCCCTACGAGAGGATAGGGCCTACGCGAGGCACGACTTACCTCCACCTTACCGGAGTTATCACCTCCCTTCGGTGGGCGTATCCCCGCCGAGCTACCGGTCCACAGTACGAAAGCTCATCAGTTGCAATCGCAGAGGTGGAACAGCCGAGGGTGTTTCTCGTTCGTTGTAGCATAGGGGGTACGCGCGATATTACGCCTCTATCGAACCCGCACGCGAACCGACATCTTGGGGGGCTGAGGTCCCAAGCGCGACTTGTCGCCCACACGCCACGCGCACACCACTATAAAGAACATAAGCGTCCCGCGCGAGACTTAGTATAAAACCGCATGGACGCAGGGCTAGCTCATATCGACTTGCAATGCAAGCGTACGCAAGCGGTCGCAGTGCTGACGTACTATGTAATACCCATACTTATGCGGTCCTCGTTAGTCTCGAGGGTCGCGTTGGACAGTCAAGTGTCGGCTGACACGCGCCTTGAGGGAATTGACCTCTCGACGCTGGACAACCGCCAAGTGCGGTTGACAACCACACCCTCTTCTGCACCCTGCAGAGAGTGGGTGGTACACAGGTTCATACCTGTGGTGGCAATCGTCTCTTATTGCCTTGGAGACCAGCTCCATCACCCAGGGTCTGGAAAAAAGTCAAGGGGTTTGACTTTGACGGCTGCCACGGACTATAACGTCGATTAATCAAAACTTCTGTTTTTTGGGTTGGTTTTGGATTTTTGTAAAATTCTACCAACTATCAAACTTAATAAGCTAAATCAATCAGTAAATAAATAAATATCCAGACTCATATATCAAATCAGGACTCGAGATAGAAATAAAAGAAATGGGGAAACATAAACCCATCAGGTATGCAGATCGTGCGACACATGGTTGTCATTCTCACTGTCTCCAAGGTATGGTCCATATACCGAGCTCCAAAATACTAACCTGCATAAAACACACACACACACAATAGCCACATTGCCATATACCAATGTGGTCAACTTTACTGTCCCCTATAACTCACACCACGCTTCACACACTCAAGCCCCAGTCATAGTCCAAATCTCCATAATTCTCACAAATTCTTTATAATGGCCATTTAAAAGAAGTCCGGTTAAAACCCTCAAAGAAACATATCAATACTCAGAGCTAAGGCAATCAAGTTGAGGTACAGGTATAAGCAAAGTTGTGTCGTGAGCCGACGAGTCGGCGATCAACCAACCGACCTGTTATCAATGATAACAGAAGATGATCCCTATGAGATCAAGCCGAAACTAATCCAAATCCTGGATCGAATGTCCAAAGGAGACCTGTATCATACGACAGGTCAACGTCCAAGCTAAATCGTCAGTGTATGGAGATCAAATCCCCAAAACACGTTCTCTCTCAAGACTCTCATGATAGCCAGCCTAGGTTCACCCCTAAGCCAGTGCCCAAAGAAAGGTAGACTTATGGCAGAATCTCCTCCATACAAAGTGAATTTGCCACCTGTCAAAATATAATCTATCTCCTCTAAACTAGGAAAATTTCGGCAACACTTCCCGTAGGAAAAAGTGCCTTCTCAGAGCTTATATCAGCCTAAATATGAAAACAGAAATAATCTTCGACTTTCCAAAGTCAAATTTTGTCTCACTCCCTGAATTAGCAAAAATTTGGGCAGCACTCCCTTTAGAAAAGGAGACTTCCCAGATGTTTACTAAGCCATATATAAAAATTAGACAAGTTGAACTTTTGAAAAGTCAACTTTTGACTAACTTCTTGGATTTGCAGAAATTTCGGCAGCGCTTCCCGTAAAGAAAGTAGCTTACCAAAATTTATACAAGCCAAGTTCAGAACCTAAAATGACTTTGACTCTAGGTTGTTGGATCGGACGTCCGGGACCTCCGACCGGACGTCTGGTCGGACGTTTGACCGGACAGGGGTTGTCCGGCCTAGCGAGGGAGACGACCGGCCCCCGGACCATTGGTAACCTAGCTTTGACTCCTCAAGGTCCAATTTTATCTAACTCCCTGAATTAGCAAAAAATTGGGCAGCACTCCCTTTAGAAAAGGAAACTCTCCATATTTTTTACTAAGTCATATATAAAAGTCAGACAAACTGAACTCCGCAAAAAAAAACCTGACTAACTCCTTGGTTTTGTAGAAATTTCTGCAGCGCTTCCCGTAGAGAAAGTGGCTTACCAAGATTTATACAAGACCAAGTATAACAAATGATCGCAGAAAATGCAGAAATTGATCTAAGTAAAATAAACTTAGCTCAGAAAATGCAGGAATTGCAACTAACTCCTATGGCTCTAGCACGTGGCAAGCAACTAAAGCAACTACCTATCAAACTAAAACTCAGACTAAGTAGTAGCGTCACTTAGTCGCATGCAGGCCAGACCACAAAGGTAAGTACTCTCACCATCCCAAGTCAACCTGTACAAACAATAGTTCGTAGTCTTTCAGTGATTTATCCCTTTATACCCAGCTTACATAAAAGATAAAGCTAGACCAACCAAACATATGGAACATGTCTAGCTCAGCCATGGAGGATACACAAACACAGGGCACAACAACTTTTCTCTTCTTTGGGCATATGACTAGGCAACCATAGTCGCCCTGAACTGTTTAAGTATCCCAACTTTATATAATTGTTCGCACTTAGTCTTTTGAGGTAGCATATAACTGAACAGATCATCTTCAGAAAAATTCAGTCTGCCCCTTCGTACCACAAGTTTATTTTTAATTAGTACTCCCTTCAATTGGTGATAAGCTATAGTCAGACCACCCAAACTTATGGAACCCTGTCTGACTAGCCTGTTCATAGATAATATAATAATAAAGTATAGCCAAATTATAACCTTCTGGTTCCAGCACGTGCGAGGCGTTGGGCCAAGACCACCCAAACTCATGGAACATGTCTTGGTCCTCAGCCTGGGTCGTTTCTCTTAAAACTAAAGCAGGAAGAGGGTGAGTCACCCAAACTTATGGAACATGCTCAGACCTCCTCATTCAGAAACTAAAGAAATTGACAAAACCCCGAAGTAAATAAGGCGACCAAGCCACCCAAACTTATGGAACATGCTTGGTCCCTGAAAGTCAAACACACTCAGCCCTCACAAGTCAGAGCAGCCAGACCACCCAAACTTATGGAACATGTCTAGTCCTTCAGGCAATTCAAAAATAAACATAGCACTGGGCCTTCCCAAACCCATGGAACTTGCCCAGCCTTTGGTCAACCCAGTCAAACACATGCAATACAACCTTTTTCCCATCCTCCCCCAGATGCAACCCCACAATCTGCTTTTAGTCAAACAACGAAACCTGAAACTGACATTGCGCACACATTCGTTTACTTGGTCTCGTTATGTCCTGAAAGTCAAACTGAAAGTCAAAATAGGGATGCATGCAATATACTCAGTCAAGACGTAATAAGTAATACAGATAGGGGCTACAACTGGTGTATAGATGGAAAGTAGTAGTTACCTCTCAGTTCTCTGCCTCCAGAACCCCTCCTAAGTTCCGACAGAGCTCCCGCAATCGGTGGGCTGACTCCCCACAGAGTCTTGTTGCGGTCCTACAAGTTGCAATCCCGCCTGCCGCCTTCCTCTCAGAAAAGGGTTAGACTTAGAGTAAGAAAGACAGAATGAGGGGTTTCAGACGCTCGAGATACAAGAGGAGGACAACTCAACTCTCACGAGAGGGCCTTGATACCTTCACTCGCCTGAGGGCCCCGCAATGGCAGCCAAAACGCGCAGCAGCTCGATCAGATTGAAGTCAATCCTCAGTTATTGACCCTCTGACGATCCTCCAAATTGCAGTAATAACCCCCCTTCACAAGCCTGATCGTGCCATCAAGTCCCACTACCTTAATCCCATACAGCACCGTCGCCTGACAAACATTGCATACCTCCCTCGCACGTCATCCAACTGTTGGCAACGCGTAGCAATACACAACAAAAAGGCTACCTATTCAGTCCATTGCAGTCCGCACTTCTAAACAAAAGTGACCTCGCTGCGCAGCAATGACTGAGAAGTGTGCACAACGTAAAGTAAGGTAGCACATCGACGCATCCTTCCTTAACTAAAACTCTAATTCGCAGTCTTTTAATGAAAATACTTTCAAATAGAGCCTCCAGTATCAGTACACAACGTCATGGAGGCTCCTCAACACCGCCTTAAACGCAACATGCTGCAGTCGTGCTGCAACCACTAACAATGTGCAGCCCGTAGACTCTGTACCTTCCCGTAAAACACAGACCACCCTCGTTGTAGGCACATAGGCAACAACTCAAGATACATGAGTTAAACTTACTATAATGCCTAGGCTAGGTCACTAAGATACACAGCAAAACGTTGACGAATAGCAGTCTATTGTACTCCAAGGTACAACAGCCATGAGATAGCCTTGACTCTTTAGAACTTAGTCAACAACCACACACACTAGCTCTAGTTCAACACGGCAGTTGCACTCAGCACATGCCTCACTCAAACGGTCAACGCCAATCCTACTGTTGTCAGAGCAACTGGCGATAGTCCGTCTGCGCCGTAAATACACAACCGACACCTTAAACCTCCGAACCACTAAACTCACTCGATTAGCCCAGTCCTACCATCCTGCAGTGCGACAAATGCCAAGACTCAAGTAACTCACGTCCCCCTTTCCAGGGAACCTGCACACATCCCGCTGCACTCTCGGACCACGTCTCTTTGCGTAGCAAGGTTCGACAGTCCACGAAATTGTCACACTCATACAGGTAAGTATTTTGCTTCCCCTTTTCTCACAAGCAACCCTCGATTCCTTCTTGACTACATCGCCTACTCCCACCGCCAGTCGCTCCTTTCTCTCGTTAAAGTTCGTCTTCTCCTTCCGCACACCATGCTACCTCATCTGCAATTGGGGAGCCATTCCGAATGACCACTCACCACGCCGAGCTGAAACAGCACGTCACCTTCACAATCGAGCACCCCCAGCGGCAAACCGTCGGGATCACCGTGATCCAAACACTTCACCGGACCATTCTCTCCTTCCTCTAAATGATAAGGTTTAATGAACTTCTCACAGCACCCCGATAGAGTGCAGTGCGATTAGTAGCTGTCCCAGTTTGTGAAAGGGGAAGCCTAGCTGTGCATTCCTCTCTGCCATTCATCCTATGCGCAAAACGAGAGTGAACATCCTCTGAGAATGAGGTTAGGTACGCATCTTTCCTCTTTACCTCTTCTCCCCACTTCCCTATGTTGTCCATATCAACTCTCGTTCACTCACTGGCAATCTCTCTTTTGCCGGATTACCCCGGGAGAGGACCTCCATCGATAGGATGTGCAGCAATCCGAACGAACCTTCCTCTAGAACATGGACATGTACATTGCCCCTTTCCTTGGGCGCAGCCAATATTGTCAATCCCAGCCAAACCACTCATCTATAGACAAAACTGACACTGCCATTAGACTCGCACCGCCCCAAACCCCCCATGTAGACACTTCATCCCTTCGAATCCGCTCAGAAATGAGTGAGGTAAGTTTACTTCCTCCTTCTTCCTCCCTCCTCCATAGCTCCTCGCAGTCTGATTCTCATCTAACTCCTAACTCGCTGACCCATTACCAAAACTAACAACATAATCTGTTTCGCCCAGCCCAAAAACCTCTAAAACGAGTCTTCTCTCGCTCGATTTCGCTAAGAAACGAGCGAGATACTTGACTTATACTCCCGGCCATATCCATCCTCGAACGCCTCCGCGCACCACTTTTCCAGTCTAACTCTTTCTCTACCCAACTAACGCTAAAACTAACAACACCAATGAATTGGCCCTACCCAAAAACCCGAGTTTACCACCTTTCCCCGCTAGTTTTCACTGCGAGACGAACGGGTCATGCCTCTTTCACCTCCTCCATAGCTCGCTGCTCCTGCGTTGTTGCACTCTTTCGTTCTGCGCATGCACCCAACGCAGAATCCCGCTCTAATTCATTCACCACTTTCCCCCCTTTTCTCTCTCTCTTTTTTTTTTTTTTTCATCCGGATTCAAGCCATCTTCTCTCTGCCTTCTTGCTCCCTTTTTGCACCCGTCCCTCCTCTTCTACGCGCTGGCCGCTGTCTCCCCACTGCACTGAGCTGCCTGTTCACCCGTATACCGTACGGGTCTTAGTTGACGCAGGCAGCGGGTCGGCGGTCATGAGAGCCGAGCACTTGCCAACTCAATCAACCGAAAGACTGATAGCGGTGTGGCACGCGACCTTGCGGTAGTGAACCTGGCATCACTGCGGGTTCGAGGGCGTCGGGCCTGCTGCGCAGCCAGCCACACATGCCTTGCGAAGCGGGTCCGGTGCAGTTCTTGGTGGTAGTAGTACCCCTTCAAATGAGAACTTAAAAGGTCGAAGTGGAGGTGGGTTCAATCTCGCATCTGCTGCTGGGATAGCCTGCCGCACTACGAAAAATGCGGCAGCCTCCCATGGGTACCCGCTGGCCCCACCCCGCTCAGGCATAGTTCACCATCTTGCATGCCCCAATGGCACGCTCACTCTCACACCTCTCACAACAGATGGTGGGGAGCGGACGATGCACCACATCGGTTGGCCCTTGGCCGACACCACCCACCTGTTGCAGCAGGTAGTGCACCTGTTTGGTGGGGCAGATCCCGCATGTTCCCTCGCTGGAGGCTTGAGCACGGATGTGGCTGCTATGGGGTTCCCTATAACCCGCAGCCTGTTGCCGTACCGCTACAGCCTCTCCACAATGACCCGGGCTGCTTTGCCTCTCTGCACCCGGGCACCGGTCACCATTTTTCGTGTCCCAACGAACACGCTCACACACAAACCTCTCACAACAAATGGTGGGGAGCGGACGGTGCACCGCAAGGGCTGGCCCCGCCATTCAGCCTTTTCTCCTGCACCGTGGGCCAACCTGAAGGGCGCACACCCAAGGTCCCCGACTCCGGCGACGGCAATCTGTGCCCGGGAATACCGTAACAGAGCCCGACGCATCGGTCCCGACGTCAGCCT
>BFEA01000141.1:2724909-2734909 GCA_003427395.1 Chara braunii
CATCATCCACCACCGTTTCGCTCCCCCCACCTCCTCCCTCATCCGGCGCATCCAACACACCGCCTCATTCCTCGCCTATCCACGTCATCCCTCTTCCCCCCCCGCACTCTCATACCATTCCCCAACCCATCATGACGACCTCCGCCATCCCCACCCTCCGTCCCACCTATTCCCAAGTCACCTCCGGGGTTTACCCCACAATGCCACAACTTCCCCCCAACTACCTCCTTGACGACAACAGCCAATTCGATTACACCTGCTACGACACCACCCTCGATAACCTCAACTTCAACACCCTCGCCCGGATCGTTTCCCGCGAAGGGGAAATCCCCCGTTCCTTCCAATCCGCCGACATCATGTCCTTCTCCGGCTTTCCCCACGAGGACGTTTTCCTCTTCTTAACCGAGCTCCAGAACTCTTTCAACCTCCACCGCATGCCCCTTGTCCACTGGCCTCCCATTGCCACCTCCCGCCTCCTCGACAATGTCACCAAATGGTGGATGGCCGGAGTCAGCAACCGCCGCGCCTCCGGAGGACCACGTCGCTCCTTCCTCCAATGGGCCAATCTTCTCACTGCCACCTTCCGCCCCTAGAAAACCATCGATGACTACCTCGAACAATTATGTCACCTCCGCCAGACCGGTCCCATGGACCGCTTCGTCCAATACATCCGCTCCCTCCGCCATCACCTCCCCACCACCGTCATTCCCGACTTTGCGTTCATCTCCCGCATCAAGCGAGTATGCCACAAAGACCTTGCAACCGCCCTCGCCCACGAACCCGACATGCCCCTTGCTGACCTCTTCTCTCGCATGCTTCACCACGATCGACTCCTCCACCCCCATCACGAGTCCGCGCCCGCTCCCTCCCGCCCCCCCTTTTTCCATAACGACACCACTCCACCCACCTCCGATGACGACTTCGACGCTGCCTCTCTCGACCCCTCCCAATTCACCATCGAGGACCTCCAGACCGCCCACCTTATGCGGACGGAACGCCAGGATCGTGCCTCCCGACCGCCTTCTGCCTCTCCACCCCGTCAACTCCAAAAACTCACACCCACAAAACCCATATACCTCCAGGAACACAACAGGTGTTTTCGCTGCCGCCAGTTAGGTCATCAACACACCAACTGCCCCAACGTTAGCCGCTTTACTCGACCGGCCCCTCGCTCCACGGGACCCGACCCTTCTACTCCAACTTCTTCCTCCACCACGACAGCCGGACCCTCCCCCACATGAACATTGTCCCCCTGTCTCTTGCAATCCTCCCCAAGCATCGACCACTTGCCTCTCGGCTCTCCCATCGGTGACAATCTCTCCTCCACCAGTGGCACACTTGGCATCGACTATCCGTCTGCCTACCCCCCCCCCGATGACGCACATCCCATCGGACGACCCCCGGGCGACGCAGTCTACTCCGCCTGCCCCCCTCCCGACAACGTCTGCTATCCCGTCGGTCGAGCATCCCACTGGCACCTGCTTTTCTACTCTCAACCCTAAACCCCTGTATAAACCCTGCTACAACCTCGCAACCCCGCTCTACCCTTGCCCTTGCCTAGCCTTGTCCCATCTATCCTCTCCACTACCTTGTCTCTCTTGTCCAATGCTTGTGAACCTGCGTGACACCGACAATAAAGGATCTAATGGCAAGCACACGAGGACGATGGCCTGCTGCCTCACTGTTCATGGAGATTATGCAGCTGGTTTGGCCACCATGCTGTTTCATCGGCTGACATCCCGACTCGTGGACTTACTGGAGCAGCAACTTGTGACATGGATCTTTGCATCAGTCTGCGACTTCCTTGCTTCCAGATCAGACCTCATTGCAGTTCGTGTACCGGACGCACCCTAGCACTTGGACTTTGACACTTGAACTACTGCTACGCTTCTTGGACTTCTACCTGTTGCAGTCGCTGAAGACCGCTTCTACCACCTACTCCAAAGACATGATCAAGACCGCTGCAGACCCCCTTTCAAGACACTTATACATTGTGTTCCTACATGAGATTCTGCTTCTGACTCCTTCGAACACACCAGCCCTTGCATCCTGAACAAACATTTTCATTTTTATTTTTCCTAACTTTGACAACCCTGTAGAACATCATTAGCAGATTCCTGTTTCCCTAACCATTGTTCCCTGTACCCACTAGAACATCAATAGACATTCCCTGTTCCCCTGACCATTGTTTCCCTTACCCACTAGAACATCAATAGAAATTCCCTGTTTTCCTTAACATCGTTTCCCCTTACCCAATAGAACATCAATGGAAATCCCCTGTCCCCTGAACATTGCTTAGCTTCCCCTATAGACCTACCCAGTTACATCATACCTTCACCTGTGCAGAACACCAGACAAAATATCACCCCCCTTCTCCTTCTCCGACCTGTGATCGGCCTCGTCCCGTCCTTCACAGCTCCTTTTGTTTCCTTGGCTTTTTGGCAGCCGGGACGTTGCCTTTCGGAGGGAGGGGATAGTGTTACGGACTCCGCCAGGGCTCGATCCCTGGTCTATCTTTTTGCTGTTTCGGCTGCATCCCGTTTTCGGCCTGGCACCCTTTTTCCAAACCCCTCCTTTGGTACCGTAGGATTTTGGACAACTACCGCCATCCTACAATTCAGGCGCCACTTTCAAATACCACATTTTTCAGTTCTGCCCTCGGGGTCTTTGTAGAAATGCCCCTGGTACCGTACATGTCACCGGTACTTATACCGGCTCCCCGTACGGTACGGGGACCAGTCGGGTACCAGTTTTCAGCTGCTGTGCTCGTACTCAGTGTGACTTGCTCCTGTTTCGGCATTCGGAATCCAAGACTTCGACTTTGTCTTTGCCAATGTGTTTGCGTCCGACCCTCGGTCGTGTCGAGTGAGTGAGTGTGTGTGTGTGCTCTCCCTCCCTCCCTCTCTCTCTCCTCCCCCTCGGCTCTTCCTGTCTCCCGCAGCCTCGCACTCGTCACACATTGTCAAATTTTATTTTCCGAGTTACTCTAAAATTACCCTCGTCGGGGTTTGACCCCACGGTTAGGTAGGGCCAGCACCCTTCCCTATCAGGCTGGACACGCGGTCAATTTGGGGATGGGCAACCCGTTTGATGGATGGTAGGGCCAGCAGGGCGTACCACGCTGCAGACTGGTATCCTACTGGGGATGGAGCTCTTCATATTGAAGAGCTGGTCCTATTCAGCATGTAATAGGAGAGAGCCAATAGGTAAACACATCGGACTCTTGCCCGACAGGCATTAGGATCGAATCAAGACACACTCTACTATGCATACGTCCTTTTGTTGGAGCGCCCCGTAGGGCCAAAGCAGATGGCGCGATCGATTTTGACTGTGAGATTGTTGAGATCGTGCGGACGAAATCGACTGCTCCGAGATTAGCATGGCCCCTGCGCAAGGATGGCATGCATAAGTCGAGAAATGGTCCGATTCTCGAGAATCGAGCTGCACTTGAGCTCACATTTTAATAGTTGTGGGGGCACACTTGTGGCGCTGGGAGGAAACGAAAAACTAGGCGCCAAGTGGTGCAATGGGAATGAAGTTGGGGCATATGGCCCCAATGTTTCTGAATAGGCGCCCGTTTTGACGGACAGCCTGAATTTGTTTTTTAGTTTTCGAGTTTTCATTTTTTTTGTTTATTTGTCTTTTGTACATTCCCCCCACCGACGTGGCAAAGGAAACGGGCAGGGCAACCCTCCACTACTTTCCACATGCACAATAGGCAAAAATCAAGGGGCGTATATTTCCATGTTCTAGCGAAAGATTCACTCTCGTTCTGTACATGCCTGGGGTAGTGGGCAAGGCTTCTTATCGAAAAACCCAACCTGCCCCTCCCCATTCCGTCTGGTTTCAGACTTGGGTCTGAATTTCAACAGTTCATGGGCACCAACGGGGGTGACTTTTCACTATCGCCCCCGTTGGTTTGGCCTAGTCAGGCAACGGGCAGGCATGGTTGGAGAAAATACGAGCTGCCACTATGGCAGCGGTGGGAAAAAAAAAAAAAAAAAAAAAGACCAGAAACTTCGAAGAAGAAGGTAGGAAGTTCAGCCCAGTCCTTCACCAAATGACGAATATTCTGGGTCGTGAGATCACTGATCTTGCAGCCAGAATCGACACACGTGAAGAAAAAGGTAGAAAGTTTGAGGAGAGAGAAAAAACAAGAAGCTTAGGAGGGAGAGGACCTACTCCTCCCGACCTGCCAGCTGTCTCCCCCTTTTCGGGTGGGTGGGAAGAAAAAGAAAAACAGAAGGGAAAAACAAAACAAAAAACCGGGATCGCGGTTTACGCCATTATTTGTTTAGTGGCGTAAATGATTTTTTTTCTGTGAGTGGCTGCCAGCTGTCTCCCCCTTTTCGGGTGGGGGGGAAGAAAAAGAAAAACAGAAGGGAAAAACAAAACAAAAAACCGGGATCGCTGTTTGCGCCATTATTTGTTTAGTGGCATAAATGAATTTTTTTCTGTGAGTGGCTGGGTACCTATGCCACGCACATGAATTTTTTCAGATTTTTTTATCACACGTGGTTTTCATGAAAAATCGCCAAGTCGGGTTACTTTTTGCACCCCGCTTTGAGCTTGTCAGGATTTGAACTCGTCAGTATCATGAGTTGCTTTTCCTTTCCCAGCCTGGGTGCTGATCTGAGGCAACGAAATGCAGCCAATGATTGCCAAGGATTCAGCTGCAGCCATTTGGCTAAAGCACACGGTGACTTCCCCACCACAAAGATCTTCGATCTTATAGTGGAGATTTGGCAAAAACAAAACGGAGAAAGGTCGTAGCTGGGAATTTTTCAACCCATAACCACAACAAGGTAGTGAAGCTCAGACCTTTTTACGGTTTGGCTGTGCCTCTTGCCTCCAGCAGCAGACTGAGGCTTCAAATCGGCAGCCCTCAAGATAGCAGAAGGCTGGACTTATCCGCCTTGTATAGAAGCCCTATGTGGGTTGCTTGGGCCCAAACCCATGGGTTTGAGCCTGCCTCTATTCTAACGAGAATCTGCTCCGGAACTTGGTTCCAGAGCCCAATGGGACAACTTGGAGGCATCATCAGGGGATGCACAAGCCTGCAGGGGGACATGTATATACATACACAAGGTGGAGCAAGCCTGGAGATGAGAGTTATGGGTCACACTGCAAGGCGACAGCAGCTGTAGCCCCACTAATTCTCCAGAGGAAGCACGCAGAGGTGACAAGTGGCAATCGCGAAGTGATTTCAGGATTCAACAGCTGGAGTGGAGGTGGACAAAGACACAAATGGACCCATAACTGAAGAGATGTGAGTGCCCCGCCTCCACGACTATATTAGGAAGGGGTGAACCCAAGCAAATGCACAAGGGATCAGCAGCATGCCATAGCATGAGGCTATGGGTGCACAGTAAGACCTGAGGCTTGATATGTGGCTCTCAGGAGCTTGAAGGAGTTGTTGGCGGGAGCTGCTGCAGCTGGAGGGAAGTGCTGGAGGAGCTGGAGGTCTACAGAGGAGAGGCTGGAGAAGGAGCAGGGCAGCCACAACTAAGGTAGGGGGCACTCTGCTCCATCCTATGGCTTGCGCTGGCCCTCGGAGACAACTCATGTGGCCACTCCGTTGGACCAGGGCTGTGCCGCAGGGCTTGGGGATACTACACTCTGGACTTGGAATTTCACCCAGGTCCAAAGTTTTATTAATTCGACGGCGGGCTTCATCGGCGACAAGGCATTTTTTGGAAGAACGTTGGTGGAGTGGTTGAGCGGCAGGCTGCACCCCATTTACAATGTCCATGGCATTTTATTTCTGGAAGGGAGGTGCTGGCCGTTTTTCAGAACGGCGGCAATAACATTATTTATGGTCGGGAAACGATGCCCATTTTGCAACATGTCCGGTGACACTTAATTGAGGGGAGGTGCTGCCGAATTTTTCCGGCACAATGGATCTTTTTGTGTATGCATGATCAAGTGGTAGTACAGGCGCGTGTCATGGGACCGGTTTCAAGTGGCACAACAAGCGGTATCCCCGCTATTGTTTTTTTTTCCAGTGGCATGAGCACAGTAACTGCGGTGGGTGACAAGACATTGTGGTATTAACGGCACAACACTTGTGGTTTTGGGTTATGGACGACGAGGCACTGCACATGAAATAGCGAGACTAGACGGACTCGTATAAGTGACGGGGTGACCACTCGCACTCGTGGTACTAGCGGGTTTCAACGTGTGGGACACGTGTGGGCAGTGCAAGCACGCAGCGCTTTCAGTTTAACACCAAGCGCATTATTATTTTCTTGGGGAGCGTGGGGTGAGTGGTTTCGATAATTGAGACCATCCCCAGTGCGGTGATCAGTGGCATGGGACCATCTAGGACCGCTAGGGACCAGTTAGCACTGACGTGGGACCGATAGATTTTTTGGGGGACGTGTGCAGCTGGCCATCGTCACACTTGGGACTGCTGCATGTGGGACGTGCGAGTTGGGGACAAGTTGGGATTAGCGGTTGGCCCGAGACTTACCTTAGGACTGTGGTTTTCTTCAACAATGCGTATATTTTCTTGGTTTTCTTGAGTGAGCCAAGGCGCACTCGACAATACTTCACTCGAGGTCAGTTAGCGACTCAGTTCCCCCTTCACACTCGTGTGAGCCCACACTTTATTTAACCCTGCTTTTCATTGAGGGGAAAAGGTAGGGTAGAGGATGTGTGGTCATGCATGTGAAGAGTGGGGATCAGACGGGAGTATGGACCGCTGGATTGTTGGACTTGTTGGTTGTTTTAAAGTGTGCAGGTAGGTAAAAGGGTGCTTGCCAAGGAAGTTGATTGCGACCTGTTGGTTGTTTTAGAGTGTGCAGGTAGGGAAAAAGGTGCTTGCAAAGGAAGTCGATTGCGCATGGTGTTTTTTTTTTTTTTTTTTTTTTTTAAACACCCCCCTGCAATGCTAGAGGTGCTGATAAGAGCAGACACCACTAGCACCCGGGGAGGGACTCCATCTATTGGTGGGCAGCATCACCTGCTGGAAAACGGGTCCAGCGTCCCATTGCAGATTGAAAATAAGATGGGAATAGGCTGAATCAGAGTAGGTAGCTGTGAACCCTGCCAGCATTGATTACTCTGGCAACCAGAGGATTGACTGTGCAGGTTGCTGATGGGAGGGGAGAGAACCTCTTCGCCCCAGTACCAGGCGCAGATGTCCATTGCTAAAGCACTAGTTCCTCTCACCCTCCTTGAAGAACTGAGTACAAACTGAGTACCAGAACTGAGTAAACCCCAGATTCCTTGATACGCTGAGCAGACCCGTACCATTTCCTGATTTTCTCTTGTAAAACTTCGCCTGTTGGAGATCGGGTCCAGCATCCAGTTCCACCATTGCCAACCATGTCTCTTCGTGTCTCTTCCGTGTGACTTCACAAGGCCACTAGGCAGGGGACATAGAATGAGCGGGGTCTTAATCTGCAGACATCATGGCCCTGCAACCTGCTAGAAGTGGCAACCCTTATGCTCAGGCCAGGACACCGGGAGGAGGCACTGGGGGGCACCACTGGAGTCTCCTTCCGTTCCCCTGCCCTTCCGCAACCGGTTCCCTTACCCCTATACTTGTCCAACTAGACTCCAAAAACAAAGGAACAAAAAATCAAGGTAGGGACGAATTGCATTCAGAAGGTGGGTGGGAGGGAAATGGGGACAGTTGATTCTATCAGCCGCCAAACCATACCATGTACCGACTGAACTTGGAAAAGTGCCATCATTCAGGACAGGATCTCTGCCAGGGAGAGGGCATGGGGTGGGAAGGGGTCGGGGAAATCCGTGGGGGGGGGGGAAGTGGGAATGAGGGTTCAATGTTTATCCAATCCTTAAAACATAGACGATAGTCTCTCATCTCTTCCAAATCCCTCTGTCCCTCTCCCTTGTCTCCTCTCCATTCTATTCTTGCAATCCATCCTCCTCTCTCCCCTCCCGTCTAGTCTGTGCAAAATGTTGTGATCCGTCTCCTGACATCTCCTACCTGTTTAAAGAGGTCTAGCTGTGCTTTTGTGTCTAGCCATCTTTGTGTGAGTTCGAAGTGTATCTGCTGTTTAATCTGTTCGGTGATTTCTGGCTCTTCTACTCTCACCTTCTCCATGGCCAGCATGCATCTTCGCCACCAAAGTGCCCATATTACAACTCTCATCCCAAGTCTGTACATATTACCTACGAAGGTCGTGGTTGCTTCTGCCTGTGGCAAGTGACCGGCCAGAATGGCTTGCCAGGACCAGTGGCAGGGAGTTGTAGATTCCATCTTTCTCCAGATGCGATCCCACCACCTCCATATAAACTGGGCGATCGGGCATTGCATGAAGATATGTTCGATGGTCTCCGCCTGTGGAATGGGAAAAGGCTCTGGCATCGGTGGCACTATGGGAGCAGCAGGCCTTTTTGTTCCAAGTTAGTACGGTCCGTCAGCCAATCATTTGTTGGCAAACAGCAGTGGGCAATCTGCCATTGCAAGGATGTGATCTTCATAGGTTTTGCTTTTTGTTCTTGGAACCACTTGATTGGCGACAGAAGGGAGTGGTCTATGTTTAGGTGTTTGGCCCACCGGTCGTTGACTGTGTCTCTTAGCCTTCTTTTCGGTCTGAGCATTTTGTAGGCTGATTTGACCGACAGTTGGTGGATGCTAATACGTCTTGTTGTGAGTCCTCTCCGCCTCTGGGAGGGTTCCCATGTCCATTCCACTGGATCCAGGGCCGGATCCTGGATTGGTTTAAAGGGCTGGAACACCATCCTCTGTCCTTTCTCTTCTAGGGTTCTTACCCGATACACAGATGCTTTCTCTTTCCATTCAAGGGGGGCTTTGCTACCTCGGAGGGTGTCTGCTCTAGAAATTATTTAGTGTTCGACCAGGACAGACTGGGGTGAGACCATGTGTACATGACCTATCCTTTGTGGGGACTCTGTACTTGCTACCCAGTCGCCTTCTTTTAAGATGGGGCCTCGTTTAAGGGTTTGATACCAGGCCAGCGGGATAGCTTCAATCAGGTTGTTAGCGTTGTTTGATGAGCCCACGTAGTATTAGGTAGTTGGTTAGGTAAAGGCTGACCAAGCCGATGATGCTTAGCTGGTCTTTTCGGATGATCAGGCACACTGGGACTGAGACACGGCCCAAACTCCTACGGGAGGCAGCAGTGGGGAATCTTGGACAATTGTCGCTGTCCGAACTCGAACCGGAATGGACAAGCCGCAAGTACCTCATACCTGTATGTTTACCAAATTTCATCACAGCAGCCTTTCCTTTATAATCAAGATCACAATAGCTAACTATAAACATGTCAGTGCAAGAACAAAAATTATATACTTATATATACATATATACGTATATGAAGTCAAAGTACATCTCTTACGAGGAATTTTTTTCATATGTCAAGGGCTGGTAAGGTTTTGCGCGTTGTATCGAATTAAACCACATGTTCCACCGCTTGTGCAGGCCCCCGTCAATTCCTTTGAGTTTCAGCCTTGCGGCCGCACTTCCCAGGCGGAGTGTTTAACACGTTAGCTAAGACCCTCATCGAATCGCCCCCAAAAACCACTATAGACTTGTGTTTTGAGAAAGGCTAATTCAGTAGGGGTCGTAATTCGTTCAAATAAATAAGAGAAATCAAACAGATTCAGCCTTTTCCCCGAGATGACATTTTCTATCCCGAACAACCTCATTTGTCTAAACCTGTCCAAATCATTCTCATATTTTACCTCCTCTAACTTTTTTAGAATGGAGATGGAACAGTTAGAAATCTACACACGGTGGGTGCGTACTCTCGTTCTATGAAGCATCTGGGGCGAGGGTTTGTTGCTTTAGGAGCCGACCCTGTTATCAACCCAGAGTGGACCGTTTTTACGTCGGGGTACTTTGTCGGTTCGGTGGAGACGGCCCAACTTTTGAGATCCGAGTCTCGGCTCGGGCGAGGAGGACGAGTACCCCAGACCACTTCCTAGAAGGTTGGGCGCGCGACTGCTGAGGGGAGGTTTTTGTCTTCCCTAATCTCGCATAAAAGGGAGCTGACCTAGTAGCCTT
>BFEA01000141.1:2738273-2759316 GCA_003427395.1 Chara braunii
TGTGTGTGTGTGTGTGAGAGAGAGAGAGAGAGAGAGTCGGTTTCCGTCCACCTCCTCGCAATCAATCGATCAATCAATTAATCGATTGGTTGATTGATTGATTGATTGAAAACAAAAACAAAACACAACAGCGGGCCGATACCCACTCGATTTTTCCAAACAGAAAACGAAAAATCACTCAATCAATCAATCAATCTATCAATCGAATTGATTGACTGATTGATTGAAGAGAGCGAGCGAGAGAGAGAGATTGACCCCCCGCTGCTGCTCCACCACAACTGCATCCTCCTCCCGTTCCTTCCTCCTGCTCCTCGTTGCGCTGCTTCTGCTGCTCTTCCCCCCGTTCCTCCCCCCCTTCCTCCTCCCACTCCTCCCACTCCTCCCGCTCCCCCTCCCGCTCCTAACCCTTCTTCTCCTCCCCCCGTACCGCCTCCCGCTCCTACTGCTCGTCGCCGATAGCCGTCATCGTCGTAGTCAAAACTGTCTCTCTCTCTCTCTCTCTCTCTCTCTCTCTCTCTCCACATCCGTTTTCGTTGTCGTCCTCCCTCCGCTTCCTCCACGCAGATGGCCTGCCTTCCACTCTCTCTCTCTCTCTCTCTCTCTCTCTCTCTCTCTCTCTCTCTCTCACACACACACACACACACACACACACACACACACACACGATGAGCAAAATCGAATGAATCCTCTGCTAGAACATCGAAATATACACTACTCACCTGCACGCACCCCTCGCTGGCCTTTTTGAACGCGGCCCCGCAGGAAGATTCATTCGATTTTGCTCATCCTATCGATGGGAGTAATGTTAGGCCGGTCGCGGGGTTGGAGTCCCATCGATAGGCCGGTCGCGGGGTTGGAGACTTACCTGTTGGGCTCTCTCTCTCTCTCTGTGTGTGTGTGTGTGTGTGTGTGTGTGTGTGTGTGTGTGTGTGTGTGTGTGTGTGTGTGTGTGTGACACAAGCAGAGATCCAGTTGGCAAACCACAGGCCCTTCGGGAGAAAGGCGACCCTCGGAGGCGGCCGGTACAACATCGAGATATACATTACCACACGCGCGTGTGTGTGTGTGCGCGCGTGCAAGGCTGTAAAACTCTCTCTCTCTCTCTCTCTCTCCCCCTCTCTCTCATCGCCGGACACAGACAACGAATCGTCGAACACCAGCGCATGGCCTGCCGTGTGTTGCTCGAAAGTAAACCCGCTCTCTCTCTCTCTCTCTCTCTCTCTCACAGTCGCACACAGAGAAAGAGTCGTGGCGGCGCGTGGTCTGCCGTGTGTTGGTTGAAAGTAAACCCGCTCTCTCTCTCTCTCTCTCTCTCTCTCTCTCTCTCTCTCTCTCTCTCTCTGCCTCTCTCCCTGTCACACATAAGCCCAGATCTGGTTGACACACACACACACAAAGAGCAATGCATATTTCGATGTTCCTCTCTCTCTCTCTCTCTGCCTACCTGCCCCATCTCCCCCCTTCGATTGCCCCCATCCACCTCTCTCTCCCTCTCTCTCTCTCTCTCTCTCTCGCTCTCGCTCTCTCTCACGAAATTCGACTGACAGGCACAGGAAACCCCCATACACAAACCCGCCTATCCCCACGGCCCCTATGACCACGTCACACTTCCTGAGAGAGAGAGAGAGAGAGAGAGAGAGAGAGAGAGAGAGCTGCGGCACAAAACATTTCGCGAAACACCCCAGCCATGAGTTGGATCCCATCCTTGCAATGCATCCGTACCAGACACTGGCCAATCGGACATTGCGCGCACACACACCAAAGAAAAAAAAACAGAAAAAAGAAAGTGTATATTTCCATGTCCTAACGGTAGATTCATTCAATGAGCGTGAGACCAGCCGTGGGGTTGGAGACCTACCTGTTGGCCGATGCGTTGCTCGACCAATCGATGGAAAATCTCTCTCTCTCTCTCTCTCTCTCTCTCTCTCTCTCTCTCTCTCTCGGGCGCGCGCGCGTGCGCGGGATGAATGGAGTCGGGATTGGCGGGGTGGAGGATCGACGGTAAGGGGGAAGATGCAACGGGTAGGCCGACAGAGCTGTTGGCCGGTGCGTTGCTCATCCTCTCTCTCTCTCCCTCTCTCTCTCTCTCTCGACAGATTGATAGGATGAGCAAGGGACCGGCCAAGAGTGGTTGCGGCGCCTCAAGCAGGGATGCGAGGCGATTGGCGCGAAGTGAGTGCGACGGCTGAATTGGGAGGACGCGGGGAATCGGGAATGGGGAGATCGGGATGGGGGATAGGCTGGTTTGTGTATGCCAGGTTTGCGTGTCGGGATCGGCCAGAGAGAGAGAGAGAGAGAGGGGTGAAGAAGGAGAACGTGCAAAGTGGGCACCTTCGTCGGCCATGGCGCTCAGCCGTGCTGGCGGTCGTCCTCCTCCGGCGATGATCTCTCTCTCTCTCTCTCTCTCTCTCTCTCTCTCTCTCTCTCTCTCTCTCTCTCTCTCGACTGCACTTTTCCCACGGCCCTCCCCTTTCGCACCGCTGCTACCCCCGCTCATCACGCTGCACCGTTCCCACAGTGCTCCCATTTGGCAGCTGTTTCGCACCGCCTGCGCCTCACCTGACCCGTCGGCCCCTTCTCGCCTGCCTCCTGCCATTTCAGCCCCCCACGGCCGCGTCGCGCCGTTTCGTTGGCCTCCCCACCCAGCCCCCCTCGCACCGTTTCGTAGCACCTATCTTTGCTATAATAAAAAACTTGAGTAGATATGAATTTTGTGATCAAGCGGGTAAACCACATGCCAAATTGGCCTGGGTGAACTTGGATATTGCAAAGATTCTTAAAAAATTTAATCAGATTCTACAAGGCAACTGTCGTGCGCCGTGCTGCTCGGCCGCTCCCCGCTCCGCCCGTGTGGGCCCGTTATGCCCGCCCCTGCACCGGTTCACCGGTCCAGGTCGGCCTCCCGTGCCGCGGTCCCACTGCCCAGTCCCCACCTCCTGCCGGTACTGGCCCGCTACCACGAATTTCACTGGGGCCGCGACCGGGCATGTCGTCGGGCCCTTTGCTTGCTTTAGTAAGTATAGAGAAGAAACTAGGATTACCTGCGGTTTTCACGTTTGGTTGAGGTCATCCTAGTCGAGTGTTTTGTACTAAGCAGATTAGCGCCTTAAGAGACGAACGACGTCTGCATTCAATAGGCGTTTTAACCATGCGTACCTATACTACAGCGATACGAGCAAACACCCTCGACTAACCTACCTCTGCGATTGCATGTAAAAGCTTTCGCATGTGGGTCAGTAGCTCGGTAGGGATACGCCCCTAAGGGTGGTGACATCTCCTTAGGGAAAGTAAGTTGTGCCTTGCGGGAGCCTATCCTGTCGTAGGGGGTTCTGAGAGGTACAGCTGGCGCACTCGGTCAGAGCAACAAAAACGACAACGCACCCCCACCAATCTTAGCGGCTCGCAGGTTTTCTTATGCGTTGTTTCCAAGTTCTCTCTCATTTTGTTTTGTTTAACTCCTACGTGATATGGCAGGGACGGCTCTCGCCTTCTGCAAAAAAGGCGGGAGCCGATGCGCTCAACACCGGCAAGGCCAAACTCAGTCACTACTACCCCAAGATAGTCTGCCCTTGTACTCACCTCTTGAGTGCGTTAGAAAGCGAAGACTACGTCTTGATGCATTGACAATCTCATGGTCATACAAAACTTCAAAATGTCTGCCACAAAGATAATGTTTCCAATATTTCAATGCCATGTAGAGTGCAGAAAACTCTCACTTAATGTTGAGTTGGCTAGCTTTTGAGGCATCGTCTTGGACATGTACTCAACATGCCTCAACTTTTCCCCCTCCAATTGCTGCTCCATCATTTCACAATCACAGTAGTCTTATCAAGTGGCCGCTTTTAGGGATCCTCGTCGTTATACTTATTCTTAACTCCCTCATCGTTTTTTTTTGTTTTTTTTTTTTTCCCCAAACAAAACACAACCCCTTCTATTCTGGGGGGCCTCAGTCCCGTTGCTTATCACCGACAAGCATGTATCCACAACATAGAAGAGGGGGGTGAGTGGGGAGGGGGAAGGGGAAAGAGAAAAGAACAGTTTTACACTTGCATCCCTAGTCACTTGCCCAAGGGGGGGGCTGCTACAACCCACACCCCTCTCCAGACCCTGACTCTTATTCAGGGGTTCCCCTGCTGATCGGGAGGCTTACTAACAACACCCAGTCACACAACAGGGGAATCCCCAAAAGGGCCAGGTGCCGAAAGAGGGGGGGGGGCGGTCCTAACAGTTGGTTTATTTGGTGTCCACTCTATGAACTGGTAACAAGTTTGGCTTAAAAGGTGTGGGACGTTTGTTATAATGACCCTGAAAATACCATGAAAATTAAAGCTTTGTTCACCGCTTCTCTCCTCGGCCAATAAATTTCTTCCGTATGACTCGGTCGCCTTGCCAATTATTGAATATAACATCCATCGACTTTTGTACGACTCCACATACAAATATCCAAGATTAATAATTGTCGCCTTCGTTTGGTTGTTGCTAACGGAATATTTCATAACATTTTGCACCTCCAACATTGTATTCCTATATACAAGTTCCAACTCAATAGTTTCCATCATTTGTATTTAAGAAGTGACATGGCAATTTCATCCAATAGCAAGTCAAAGACATGACCAGTAGATGTGTCGGCAATTGGAATTCAAAGTACATCTAGAGTCTCCTCATCTAAGTTTCTGCCAATGCCAATTGATCGCACTCTCCCTTAAGTTGGGGATCTACCTGATGTTGTATTTAACAATCTCATGTATCAATGTGTCTCGATTAGACGACCATAAATTTGCGAGGATGTTCATTTGCTCTGTTTCAATCCATGATAGAGTTTTCAAGCGCTCTGTTTCAAACCTTCAGACAACATTCATTCACTTTGTTTCAACTCGTTCAAAGCACGTGTTCGAAAGGTCAGATAAATGTGTTAATTGTTCATCAAATAAATTGTTGATGACAATTTTTTGTTAATGCAGTCTTCAAAGCTTCAATTTCCAACAATTTATTGCGCAACAAACCCAACAACTCATCCAGACTCCAACGAAGGCCCTCGCTATCACTTAAGTACCTACCATATAACCTCTTTGTTTCATCATCACTTGGAACCTGAACTAAAACACCATATTTCATGATAGGATCTGACTCATACCGACCCTGTTCACTAACATGATGTTTTGCCTCGATGGTACATCTAAACCACTCACAATCTTCAAGATATTCAAAGGCTCTCGAACCCAGTACGTAACGCTCATACGCAACCTCCAAATTGTTTTCTACGACGACACCTCGACATCAGCACACGGTCATGACTCTCCAACATAATGAAAGAATGATGATTTTTTAGTTTATATATCATTTTCGTCATTTAATTACTCGAATAGTCAAATTACTCTCCTATCGTATAATGAGACATTTCTTCAAATTAGTTTGGAAAAAGATTGTCCTTACTTTTCATACAATTGTTACAACATTTTTGTTGTTTTTGCTGTACATCGCAGTCACTCCGTTAATAATAGGTTTTTTCACAAATTTATTATTCATTCTAATTTAGGATTCATTTACACCGTTGTTTCAAAATGTTTTTGAAGATGGTACCCTTGAATTATATTGTTTAAGTGGATTATCCACTCGTTTACAAAACATTTTAATTTCACAATCTTATCAAGTTGGACGAGGCCAAGGGTGTGAGTTACACGAGTGTGGTATGCTTAGTAATAGGTCATGCCTAAAAGCAGCACACGAAAGTAAAAGAACGGCCTCAAGAAAGGTTACGATAATGGACTTGATACGTGAAGCCGATCCCATTCCAAGCCATATGTTACTGACCATGTCTCAAGCAGGGGGAGGCATATACGTGGATAGTACTCCGCGATTGAATTCGTGCTCGATGTCAATAGCTAGCCCGAGAATTGAGAATCCACGCGACACTAGATTGCCTAACAAGGTACTCACGCAAGGACCTAAACCTCCAGAAGACTATTCAATTAAACCACCAGTACCTACCACATTTTTCGTACCCCCCGACCTTGAGAGGCATGTCGATTCGACTTCCGCATTAATAACCTCCCCAACCGGTAGGCACTGGTCGTTTAAATTCGAGATCGTGGGAACTGAGGAAATAACTCCAGCGAATGTAATACATCCTTCGGTTCCAATGCGTGAGAAACGCGAAGCATTTGCTCTTCGGACCTTGTCATATTCACGAATAGTTGTTTCTCTTTAGTGGTCGAGTTCGTTAAGGTATATATTTTATAGGAGGGGACCAAGGCCAAAGGGCCGCCGCTTGACGACACCTATGGTTGCCTCTTCAATCTCTCCGTGTGGCATATGAAAAAGCTTGTAGTCCACAGCGAATTAGTTTGAGAATCCGGATTGTTCGCCGGATGATCTTATACAAAGTTTCATGATTTACGGCTCCAAGGCCTTCGGCCTCTAGGGAACCTTCAATATACCACTGCACACCATGGGTGCAGACCCATAGGCTGGACCCATTGTGATAGGAACCCTTGAGCGCCTAGAATAACTCTTCGAGCCTTTTGAAGAACAACGAAATCATCGTCATATCTTACTAGGATAACTCGGCCTTCGGTCGCCTGTTGTTGAGCCCACTAATTTAAAGCATTCTCCATTCCACGCAAAGCAATATTGGCCAGTAAAGGCGGTAGAACTTAAGGTTCGCCGGATTTATATATACTTATAGGCGGACGAAGGCCGAAACCAGGCCTTCATTTGAGCTAGTCTATGGGGTTACTACATAGAATTCCAGCCTGACGGTTTCCTGGAAGTGTCTTTTCCACTCATTGATTTTTCCCAATCTTCTACAGTTTGGTAACGATTCCAAGCAGAATTTTGTTTGGTTTCGCACTGAAACATTTACCTAGATCCCTTCCAGCCATCTTGAATACTTTAGCTCTAGTTCCAAGTTTTTATTTTGGTGAGTACATTTTGGCCAGATAGTGACGTAACATAGTGGAATAATACCACATGATACGATGTCTGTTCAATGGGCATCATAACCACTCGTTCAATCCTCTTGAATAACATTTATCGTGAGGAAAGTGCATCTATCCAAAATATGGTTGTAACTCGTTAGGAAAACTGATGTAAAATACCATTGTATGCGAGGAGTGAAAGACTTACAGCTTCTCTTTTTGTTTGTATAGGTCTCATAAATATACCAATAATGAAATTCTCTGTAAATTGGTGGAACACTTTGCATCAACCTTTCATGCCTTTTGCCCCATAGGCGCGTGAGCGCTTATAGAAAAACTGGCTCATAACGGTGGAACCGTTAGTTCTTATTTATACAAACAAAGAACCATGGACTATTTGATAGATGGTCTTCGGTGGCTCTCTTTTCTTAGTAATACTAACATTCATCATGTTGAGGAGCGTCAGGTCCAGTCAATATTTCATACTCTGGAGTATATCAATGGTGGTTCACTATAGGTATGCGTACAAATTTGGATTTATATAGGGGAGCTCTCTTCTTGTTATTCTTATCTACTTTTGCTAAAAGACAAGGAACAACACCCCAAATTGAAATATGAGCCGAAAAATCTCACAAGTCTAAATCTCGTGCTATTGTTTATTAATGGTTTTATAAACAATTTCCCATCAATCATACAAATGTTGATAAATTTGTGTATCAATTGTTGTACCGTTCAATTCTCTAAAATCAAAGGCTCGAAGAGGGAAGCTTGTGAGATTTTTCGGTTCATATTTTAATTTGGAGTTTTTTTGTACCATACTTTGATCTGCCTCGATGTTGTTGATTAGGAATTCCTTGTAAGTCTTTTATTCCTCGAATACAATGGTATTTTACATCAGGCCAAATTTCGACTCTACGTTCCCGAACCATAACAATAGAGTGCTCTTGCTTCCAGAAATCCGGTTATGGAGAGGTCACACCCTCTGCACTCGACTCGTAAATGTCATCGTTCAGTTCCCCTCCTATGGCGGGCTCTATCGACCTTCTCATTATCATTATCGAGGGACGCCAATCCCGTGATTGCATATTCGCCAGTGCCGAAGGCGCCCTTGTTGGTGGTGAATGCTCGTGTAGTGTATTCTTCGTGCCTTATTGAGGCCAAAGGTGCGTTACGGATTGCCTGTATCGCTCTGATATTATATGCACCACCAAAACCATTCCTAAGTGTCCAAGTCATTACTCGTTCACTTAGACAATCATGTCGTTCAACCACTACATACTCGCGTTCGTTATCCTTATTCGTTTCGACTTTTTCTCCCAAGCCGTCCTTGGAGGTGCGAACCTGTTGGTGCTCAGTTTGACCAAGTGCTTTTTCACGCGCATTTCGACAACGCTACCCGTGGTTGATTTACTCCATAATAAACACAAGAAGGAGACCAGACGTCCACTTTTTTGCGTCTTGATTGCATGTCCAACATGTCTTGTTGCACTTCGTGCTTGCCTTCGTTCGGCGTCCGATATTGATGAAAGACACCTTACACGGCGCACCATAAACCATGCCCAAATAGCCAAACATAGGCTTTCCGGAAAACGTAGAAACCACATGGATGATAATACCAAATCCAACAAAACATTATTTTGGCTCACAGGCAGGAAGGAAGAGTCTGGTAGAGCACGCCGCCGCTCTCGTGACGGATATGATTCTCTTATTCCCTCTCATAAAGCAATTATATATACAATTACAATCAATAAATACATTCACAATTTAATGTAAATTAAATTAACAAGCAGCAACACTCGCTGACGGCGTCTCACTTTTCTTTCATGTCTCTCTCTCTCTCTCTCACACACACACACACACACACACACACACACACACACACATTCCATCGATAGGATGAGCAAAAACGAAATGAATCCTCCGCTGAAACGTGGAAATATACACTGCCACTTTTTTATTTGCTCATTCTATCGATCCAAGTAGCGTGCGGCGAGGGGCGAGGTTGGAGACTTAGCTGTTGCCCGAGGTTGGAGACTTATCAGCTCTCTCTCTCTCTCTCTCTCTCTCTCACACACACACACACACACACACACACACACACACACACACACATTCCATCGATAGGATGAGCAAAAATGGAATGAATCTTCTGCTGAAACGTGGAAATATACATTGCCACTTTTTTAGCAAAATCGAAATGAATCGTTCGTGTGTGTGTGTGTGTGTGTCTGGAAAGCAGTGTATATTTCCATATTCTTGCTCGTCCTATCGATCGAAGTAGCCTCTCTCTATCTCTCTACGTGCATGGCTGCAAATCTCTCTCTCTCTCTCTCTCACACACACACACACACACACACACACACACACACACACATGCGCGCACGTGACAAAAAGACAAAAAAAAAGTGTCAGCGTGTATATCGATGTTTTAGTGGAAGATTCATTCCGATTTCGCTCATTGTATCGATGGAAGTAGCATGGCTGGAAAGCAGTGTACATTTCCATATTCTTGCTCATCCTATCGATGTCTCTCTCTCTCTCTCTCTCTCTCTCTCATATGCTGATTTCCATTTGTATTCCGACGTCCTTCTTGATCCCGACATATATGGCTATCCCGATTTCCATCCCGATCGCGGTCTCCTTTCTCATCGCGTCTCAAGTTTGTTGTCCATCCCGACTTTCGTCGTGATCCCCATTTCCATCGTTATCCCGACGTCTCTCCCGATCCCGACTTCTATCCATGTCCCGAGTTCTTACTTCCCTCCCCGTCCCGTCTGCCGTCCTTGTCCCTACTTTGATCCCGATCTGATCTCGACTTCCCTCTTTCGATCTCGAGTTCCCCTTTCGTCGTCATCCCGACTTCCATGCTTATCCYGACTTCCCTCTTTCAATCYTGACTTCCCCCCTTGTTGTCTTCCCGAYTTCGATCCCTCTCTCTGTCTCTCTCATCGGTGCATGCCCATCTCGTGAAGCATGGGCATCTCGCACGATTTTTCGTTGGCGCACGATGTGGCCTCTCATCGGTCCATGGCCATCTCGTGAAACATGGACATTTCGCGCGATTTTTCGTTAGCGCACGGCGTGGTGGGGCAAGGGCGACAGTCCGAGGAAAGAGTACGCAGTGTCGACTTCCATCGCTGTCCCGACTTCGATCCGGACTCCGACGTTGTTCCCCGTGTGTGTGTGTGTATGAGAGAGAATGAGAGAGAGAGAGAGAGAGAGAGAGAGAGAGAGAGAGAGAGAGAGAGAGAGAGAGAGAGAGAGATTTTCATGGATAGGATGACGTTTCTACACACACACACATACACGTGCAGCAGTGTATATTTCCATCTTCTGGCAGAAGATTCATTCGATTGCTGGCTTGGAGACTTACCCGTTGGCGGAGGATGAGAGAGAGAGAGAGAGAGAGAGAGAGAGAGAGAGAGAGAGAGAGAGAGAGAGAGAGAGATTTCCATGGATAGGATGACGTTTCTACACACGCACACACACACACGTGCAGCAGTGTATATTTCCATCTTCTGGTGAGACTTACCCGTTAGCGGAGGATGAGCAAAATCAAATGAATCTACCGCTACAACATGGAAATATACACTGCGACACTTTTTTCTTTTGGGGTGTGTTAGCGGTAGATTCATTCGATTTTGCTCACCCTATCAATGGAAGTACCTCTCTCTTTCTCTCTCTCTCTCTCTCTCTCACACACACACACACACACACACACACACACACACACACACACACGCATACACACACACACAAAGGAGTGCAAGATTTGCCTGTTGACCGAGAATGAGCAAAATCGAATGAATCTACCGTTATGTGTGTGTGTGTGTGTGTGTGTGTGTGTGTGTGTGTGTGTGTGTATGTGTGTGTGTGTGTGAGAGAGAGAGAGAGAGACACACACACAAAGGGGTTGGAGACTTTCCTGATGGCCGAGGATGAGCAAAATGGCGCCTCGCCCCTCCGCCAGCCTGGACCCCGCCTCAACATTTGCGGTCCCACTGCCCGCGCGCGCAGCTGACTATTTCGCACACCCGCCCCCTATCGCGCCTCCGCCGTCCGCTATCGCCCCTCCGCCGTCCACTATCGCCCACCTGTGGCGCTATCGCCCCTCCGCCGTCCGCTATCGCCCGCCTGCACGCCAGCAATTTCATGGGCCTCTCCTCCGCTGAGGCCTGGACCCCGCCTCAACATTTGCGGTCCCACTGCCCAGTTCCGGCGTCCCGCTGCCCAGTTTCGGCCTCCTCCGAATTTCGCTGGGCCCGCGACAGGGCATGTCGTTGGGCCCTCTCCATCCTTTAGTATGTATAGAGAAGACTTCCAAATGATAATCGAATCGCCCCCTAAGTATGGAAGGCTGAAGGTGCAAGAGCGCTCTCCTTAATCACCGCTAAGTTAGATTCCCTGGATATTAACTCCTCCTCATAAAATTATAATCCCCAATGATAACACAAACCAACACTCAATTAAACACAACACTCATAGTTACGAAAAAAATTATCGTCGTACATATAAGAAACAAACAAAAATATATGAACACGGCGTCAATTTTCAAACATTTATCACCCACTCCACATACATAGCGAACATGCACATTACAAATCACCAAATACAATCTGCAAACAAACACTACCGTATAGAAATACATACGCAGAATGTACAACAATTCAATACTAAGGCCGAGTTCCCCACAACATGCATTATAACACCACTAATCAATTGATTTCGACGAGTGCTTCAATCTGTCTCTTGTATGATCTAATATGCGAGCCCGTAATCTTCTGCAGTTAGATGACTCAGAGTGAATTGTTCTCATGAGTGCTGAGGCACAATAATAGCAAGGTTACAACGAACAACCTTAAATCAAGCCAATCCCTTTTCTCAACTCGTTTCAACATCAAGTCATTGTTTAACATTTCAGTCAATACCATACCAACCACACCCACATCCTCGACATTCTGCTTGCCAACTTGAGAGAGGACATTCCAGTCCAGCAAATGCATTAATATCACGACTGGAGGAACTCGTACATCCTCTTGCTGCCCCAACCGAACAATGAGAACAAATCAACCACATCCCTTCACTAGGGGGCATGCTACCAAGAACTACACCCGTGAACTGATCACACACAACCTCCATAGTTCAACCGACAAACAATGCCCAAGTTTAAGTTTGTGAGATGCAGGCATATCCATGGATGCTACTCGAGACTCACAATCCCTCGAGCTTTGTTGAACAATAGCCCCTTACAAAATGATGCCCACCAAAATTAAGCAGATATACATACGGGTTACCCATGGCTCTTGCAAATCACTTTTGACCTGCAACTTCCCCAACAAAAGGTTCACTGCCCTTGCCCTCCACAATGCAAGATCTACAGAAACGTTGGCACTAGTTTTGATGAGCCCGCAACCTCTACTTCCCTAAGCTTGTGACAAAATTACTCTCCTGATCATACAACCACCACAACTTGTGACAAAATTACTCTCCTGATCATGCAACCAAATATCCTCTCGAGAATTTCGGTTTTATTGACCCCCCACAAATCGAACCGTTATATACCTTGCCTTCTCCTATACTGCAGAACTGGCCATTTATAAATCACCTGATGACAATCCGCAATCCACCCCCTTCCCAACTCGGAACCAATAGAAGACATGACATATTTCCAGACCAGACCACAATTCCCACTACTCTCCATAAACAAATTTCAAGGAGCAGCTAAATTTCTCGAATGTCTATCTTCCTCAGAAGCTCCAGTTGGCTGTGACAACGATGAAAATCATAAAGAAAACCTGTCAATTCCACATCCAACACATCATCAACAATCTCACCAGCATAGACCGATACTAAATCCAGAGCCATGTTTCCGCCCTACCAATTTCAACCTCTCTCAACCCACTCGAGTTACTCCACCTCGCATAGAACACTACCTGAAGTTCATTATCATCACCGTCCAACTGATGTCGAACACCTGGATGAACCTCCACCTCTCAGCATTTGTCCACCACCCACATAGCTATACCATGTAACGACCCTAAATCCAGGGCCCTGTTCCCTCCCTACCAATTTCAATCTTTCTCTCAACCCAACTGCTTCACTCCACCCCGCGAAGAACACTACCGAGTTCATAATGATCAGCATCCAGCTCATGTCGAACACCTGCATGAACCTCGTCCACCTCTCAGCATTCGTCCACCAACGTATCACAATCCACCGATGGACTACTAAAACTACCCCGGAACTGGTAATACACCCGTGTGAAAGTGTACCACATAGGAATGAGCAATACACCGAAGTCTTTTGTGATAAATGTAATGACCCGTCAAAACACAGACTGAGAACACTGCTGATTTCTGAAGTTCTGCCGATGGAATGGATGCCTTGCTGAGATTCCCGCATTCTGCTGTATTTTCTAAGTCTGTCTGTGTGTGCGTGCTTGTGACCTGCGTGCCTGACTGAGTGCTTGTCGGTACGAGTGTGTGTGTGACCCGCAAGGGTACTTGCTTGTTTGGTAGGCCCGTAGGGCCGGTACTTATCTGTGGCCGTGGCATTGAGGGTTGTAGCAGGGAAAAACACTCAAGTGGCGAAGCTAGCGGCCCTGAGGCCTTGGGGTAGTGGAAAAACACTCAAGTAGGCCGGTAGGCCGATACTGCACCCCACTGCAGTTGGCGTGAGGGGGGTACTGGAGGCCGAGCAGAAGAAGACAAAGTTGGCATTTTTAGAGTCCAGTAGCGGTAGGGTAGGTCTAGGCCGGTACCAGTCCAACCAGTCTGAGTCTAGAGCCTGTACGGGTAATATCAGGGTCTGCAATGATGTTTCCCTCCGAAACGGAGGAGGTACCGGTTGCTTGGAGAGGCCGGGCGGCCTGGAAGTCACCGCCCAGGAGGCAAGTAGGCCGCTATATCAAGAGGCAGGGCAAGGAGCCCGGCCTCATTCTCCAGTGTGCGAGTTGGGCGTCACGCTGCTGGAGCGCTAGGTGGTGAAGCGCTGGGCACTACAGCGCTGCTGGGAGGAAGAAGCCGGGAGCTTCCACCTTGGCTATGGTGGAGCTCTACCGGTAGGAGGAGGAGGGAGAAGGGGACCAAGGGGGATAGCGGCGAGGTACTTACTGGCTATGGTAGACACCATCTTCATCTCCTTGCTAGGCGCTGCATCAGGAAGGCCCCGGTGGGGGTAGTGCCGCATCAAGGAAGCTCGGACAGAGTCGGGCATGGCGGTTGAGTGGGCAGCGGCATAGCTGCTGGGTGATGACCTCGAAGTGGGCAGCGGTGTAGCTGCTTGGGGGTTGTCTTTGGTACCAGAGGCTGAAGCCTCGGTTGTCCGCCATAGCCTCGGCCTGTACGTGGAGGAAGAAGAAGGGCAGCCATGGCTATGGTGGACCTCATCTTATGCCTGCAGTAGAAGTGGGATTCGGACATTGATTCTGGTTCAGCTGTTCAAACATTATTATTGTTTATTTATTGTTTGAATAAGAGAGGAGGAGATAAAGAGGAGGAGGTTGTTGAGCGAAGAAGAAGAGCTTTGTCTTTGGTCTATGCTGGAGTACATCATCTCTTTCTTCTTTCTTACTTCTTCTTCTTCTTCTTCTTCTTTCCCTCTCTCTCCTCTCAAGTTCGTTCATTTCTTTTGCAATTGGACGGCATTGGGCTCAAGTTCATTCATTTCTTTTCGCAATTGGACAACATTGTATTTTCTGATGATTGTGGACTTCAAAATTGGCCAGGATCGTAACATTGGTATCAGAGCGGATTCTACTTGTTGGCGAGAGTTGACTTTGCTGCCATAACCCTAACCCTAGTGGTAAGGGCTAACTACTTAGGGTTAGGGCTGGAAGTTAGGGTTAAGTGGGGCAGCGTGGTAAAGGGAAGCTGCTCCCACCTGGCAGGGCCGTGTAGGGTCGACACTAGACCCGGCCAGGTTGTTTGAGTGCATGTTTGTGGTGGCGAGACACAAGGTGGGACTTCGTGATTCAATTTGAGAGAGGCGACAGTGAAGGGCACCTACAACTTGAATCTGGACTTCAAGGAAGACGAAGAGTGACTTTAGGGCTCCCCTCAAGTAGGCGAGCTTGAGGGTGGCAGCCATATCTGCACCTACGGACTGCAAGTTGCTGCTTTGATCTTCAACATTGACGGGGGATCCGGCTTTGTACTTTGGGGTAGAAGTTGACCCTCCAAGATGATAGGACACTAGTGTAGAGGATGCTAATTGGGTCAGGAGGACTACGTGAGAGGGGGGTGAGTTCTTGTCATCTCAAGAGCCCGGCCACTCAGGTAAGTGTCGTGCCACCAGGGTGCCCATGTGTGTGTGCATGGAATTGACTGCCTGTTGGGGTTCGCTGGGTTCTTCTTCCATCCTCCATGGTCTTGATTGTGTGTGAGGTGTGTGAACTGCCTACTACCTGATGAGTGAATGAATGGAGTATCTTGTTTGCTATGTGATATCTTTCTACAGTGCTTTGTTTATTTCATTCTGAACGGCGGTAGTCTACAGGTTCTTTCTGGGGCAAAATTTCGTTTTTCAATTCAAGTAGGGACATAGTAGGTCTCCATGGAACTCTTGTTGGTTGGGACCCGATTCTGACTCCACTGGGACCATTTGGAACTCAGTGGGACCGGGCCCAAACAAGAAGGGGCCCTCAGGCCAAATCTGTTGACGTCAGTTACCTTGCTCTATCTGATTGGGATACGGAGGACATTCGCTGCAGAGGGAATCTCCGCTGGGACGTTTTATCAGACCTTACCGCACAGTCCGCCGCCTGACTCGCACCTTATACACCACTCAATTCTCTCTTGCATTTCGCTGTACATCTTGAATCTGATTTGCTGTGTTTTCACGGAGCTGAGGCTGGCTAGGCTTCGGAGGACCCCATACGTAGTTAGTCCAGACTATGTGGCTGGATCAGATCTCTCTGATCTTTTCTTTTTTTGCTGTTTTGACTGCTCTCCAGTCCAAATGAATTGCCGCTCCGGCTAGGAGTTCTACCTTCTCTTCTGAATGATTTCAAGCTGTTTCTTTCATTGGGTTCATTAATGCTTGCGTCTACACGGTCGCAAACGAGAGAGAGAGAGAGAAGAGAGAAGTTACCGGGTGTTGCTCTTGAGGGAGTGAGGAGAGGGAAGAGGAGTGTTCGTCGTAAAGCTGAGAGGAAGTACGGACCCCTCTTGAGAGTCTTACTGACACCCTCATCCTCCATCATGGCATCTGCAGCAGATTGGAAACTGCAGATGGACGCTGCCCCTGAGGCAGAAAAACCGCATGATCAGTTCTTCTACGAGAAAGCCTTGAAGAGGGAGGAGGAAGAGAAAGAGAGAGAGAGAAGGGATAAGGTGCAGGCTCACGAGGCCGTCCTTAGCACCGTGTCTGCTCTGACTGATGAGGGGGTAGAAGAGAAAACGGTTCCCCTCCTCAGAGCCTTAGCAGGGGTCCGGGTTGCCGAAGACCATACTGGCCAACTCGCACAGGTGTTTAAGCAGCTCAAGGAGATGGTGCAGCAGCACCGCGATCAGCTGCAACAGTTTGCTACTTCGCAGCAGGCTCAAATCGTCTCTTCACTCACCTACCCTGCCTCCAATGCTGCGTGTCAGTCCAGTTTTGCCCCTCTGACTACGTCTACTTCTTCTCCTTCTACTTCTTCTTCTTCTTTGAGTGTGGTTAACAGCCAAAGCGGATCTGCAGCAAGTCTAGACCCCGCTGCTGCTGCTGCTGCTGCTGCGGCAAGTGGTGGTGCAAGGACTTCTGGAACTGTTGCAGCCCCGGGTCCGGACCCAGCAATGGTTGGGCCGGGCAGCAGCTTTGCTTACCTCGACAGGAAAGCGGCACAGATTCCGTCCAAGTATGACGGAAAAGACGATGTTGAGTCATGGATCAGCACCATGCGGTCCTACTTTGATGTGTTGGGGACACCCCCAGTCACTCAGTCGTCGGTCCTTGGGACCAATGTGGAACCCGCCGTGAGAGGATTCCTAGAAATCCAAGCTATACAAGCAGGCTATAAACGTATAGACCTGAACAAATGGGTGAAGGCTACGCCTGTAGCCACACTTGAGGATCTCTTGATTCAACAGTATGCCAATCCACATGCTGCTGCAAAAGCAAGACTTAAGCTTGATAAACTCAAGCACAACAAGTGGACTGGCACCATGCAAAGTCTGCAGCAGTATGTTAGTAAGCTCTTTGCTACTCCCAATTTGGAAATGACTGCACAGTCTTGCTTAGATATGATAGAAGCAACAGTCCCCTCTGCTGAAATTCGTCGCCTGGGCCTCAAACTCGCGGAATATACAGATTGGCTTTCCCTCATGCGGGATCTAGTCAAGCTGGAGGCACAAGACCTCCCGGGTGGATCGAGTGGCAAAAGAGCCCTTGGCCGCAAACGGTTTTCTGGCAGCAACCGTTTGGCAGCACACGATCTGCTAGAGGATGACGAGGAGATCCTCGCAGACAACCCTTCTCTTGATGACGATCAAGAGCAAGGCTGTGAGGCATCATGCTCTGCGTCAGCCCACGAGTCTGAGTTGGTGAATGATGAGGAATCCATGAATGCCTTTAAGAAGACTGCCTTTAAAAGCAAGGGACCGAGGACCACAATAAAGAACAACACTAACACTATCCTTCTTCCCAAGGGAGCAAAGATTCCACCAAAACCGGAAGATCCTGCCACAAAACCATGGGTAGATCTCCGGATTAGTGAAAGTGAGTGGAAGAACAGGGTGAAGAGAGGAGTTTGCCTGCATTGCACCAAACTGGGACATTCAGTCCAACACTGTTTCAGATTGCAGCAGGGAAACCAGCAACGGGGGTAGAGGCATCATCAGCACACTCTACGGATGGAGAGGCTGAGCGTGTAAGTACATGTTCTTCTTCGGATTCTGATCCCACTCAGCAACCCTCTCCTGAAACCCCATCTAATGCTGATTCCAAGGCTGAGAAAATCCACATCCTATACTAGGAGCCTTGGGTAGAGTCGGAAGAGATTGACTTTCATGCTTTGTTGACGCGCTGGGCTCATATGAAGCAAGAACGCGCGCAAGGGAGAACGAAGCTGATTTTCTTCAAACTCTACATTAATGGCCGTTACATCCGTGCGTTGGTTGATTGTGGCGCAACCGCCAACTACTTCTCACCGCACGACATTCGTAAGGCACGCTTGGGGATGAAGCAAGTGACTTTGCAGAATCCTTGTCGGACCCAAGTAGGCAACCAAGAGGTTGTCACATCTACGCATGCGGTAAAAGGTGTGCGCACTACCTTTGACGCTGACCGCACAATCACGCATGAATTGAACTTCTATGTCCTTGATCAATGCCCCTTCGACGCGGTTATTGGCTTGGGCTGGTTGCAGGCCCAATGTGAAAGAACCATGTGGAAGGACTCACAATTCATGGTCAAAGATGCCATGGGAATCGAGCGTCCAGTCCTCTTGGATGAGCCGCACGAGTCCCAAGTGACCTTTCTCAATGCAATGCAATTCTGCAAAAAGTGGCGTGGGCGCAAAGTTGATGAGCAAATGTATATAACCTTTGTTAGGCCTGCTCATGTGCCTTCTATTTTTGCTGTACATAATGATTCTACTTTGGATGCTGTGTCCACCTCGGATGTAAGTACTTCTACCTCTACTAAGTCCATCTCTAGTCCAAATGACTCTACTTCTAATCCTGTTGTTTTGGCTGCACCTATACAAACGGACATGCTTGCTCCTGAGAGTGATGATCCCCCTCCGGAAATCCCACCGGAAATTCGCAACCTTCTCAACCGGTTTCCTGACGTCTTGGCCGAACCGCATGGAGTCCCCATGCGTCCGGTCCGACACAGGATCGAGTTGATTGAAGGTAGCACTCCTCCAAAGGGTTGTGTCTATCGAATGGGCTCAGGCGAATTGGAGGAGTTGCGACGGCAAATTGATGATATGATTGGGAAGGGATGGATCAAACCAAGTGAGTCTGCGTTTGGTGCACCGGTGCTGTTTGTCCCTAAGAAAGGAGGTAAGTTGCGGATGTGTATTGACTACCGCGGGTTGAATCGGATCACGAGAAAGAATGCATATCCTTTGCCACGTATCGATGATTTGCTTGATGTTGCAGGTGGGTGCTAAGTCTTCAGCAAGATCGATCTCAAGTCTGGCTACCACCAGATTGAGGTCGAACCTGCAGACCAGCACAAAACTTCATTCAGGACTCGCGATGGGTTGTACGAGTTTACAGTTATGCCCTTCGGTCTTACGAATGCACCAGCCACCTTCCAAAGTCTCATGGACAAAGTGTTTTGCAATCAGATCAACCGATTTGTTGTTGTATATCTTGATGACATTCTTATCTTCAGCAAATCAATGGAGGAGCACATGAGACACCTTGAGGAAGTGATGCAGATCCTCAAGGACGCGCAGCTCCATCTCAACTTGGAGAAATCTGAGTTTGGAAGGGACAGCGTCATCTACCTTGGACATCGGTTGTCTGCTGCAGGCCTAGAGCCCGAGGCAACCAAGGTTGAGGTCATCCAAAAGTGGCCCCAACCTGCAAATGTCCGCGAGTTGCGTTCTTTTCTTGGTCTTGCGTCGTACTACCGTAAGTTTGTGCCTAAATTTTCTATCATTGCCCGTCCATTGTCTAGACTAACCAGCAAGAATGTGTCCTACACATGGGATGAGGAGTGCACGACAGCCTTTGAAGCACTAAAGGAGGCTTTGGTGAGTCATCCAGTGCTCCGCATTGCAGATCCCAAGCTTACATTCGTAGTAACTACGGATGCAAGTTTGTATGGGATTGGTGCAGTGCTGCAGCAAGATGATGGTGATGGTTTACGTCCGTTGGAATACTACAGCAAACGCATGCCCAACCACAAGGTAGCTGCCTCCACTTACATGAGAGAGCTCTATGCCTTGAGCGAGGCACTGGACCATTGGAAACACTACCTCTTGGGTCGCCATTTCAAAGTGTTCTCGGATCATGAGACTTTGAAGTGGATTCAAACACAGGTAAACCCATCAACTACGCTGACCCGTTGGCTGCATGAGATTGATGTGTATGATTCGAACTCGAACACAAGAAAGGCTGCTATAATCGTGTTGCGGATGCTTTGTCTCGCCACCCTGAGTACATGACTTGTCTAGTGGGTTCCTACAATCTTCGCAAGGACTTACAGAAGGAACTCATTGAGCACACTGCCAACGATCCGGAACTCAGTCCCATCCTTGAGCAGATTCGGGCTGACCCTAGTAGTCAGCCTGATTTCCATGAATGTAAGGGCCTTCTCTTCCGACGCTACGGTAAGCATGACCGGTTGTGTGTACCCAACCATGAGCCAATCATCACTCACTTCTTGGATTTCGCTCATGGCCGGAGTGGACATTTCGGTGTTGAGAAGACATATGGGAATCTGTTGGAAAAGTTTGTGTGGCCTGGTATGAAAAGGATGGCGCAAAGGTTTGTGGCTGAGTGTGAAGTTTGTCAACGCATTAAGCCGTCTCGGCAGAAGCCTTATGGGCTGCTGCACCCTCTTCCTATTCCTGACGGTCCGGGGGAGTCTGTTTCTATTGACTTCACGAACATGGGGAAGAAGAGCAGAAATGGTTATTCCCAAGTTATGGTGATTGTCGGTCGTTTTTTGAAGTTTTTGAATCTGATTCCACTACCACCTCACGCCCCAACTGACCTTGTTATCAAAGAGTTTCACAAAAGATACATTCTGCAGTGTGGGCCCCCGAAAACTCTTGTGAGTGACCGGGACACTAGGTTCATAAGCGCAGAATGGAAGGACTTCACCTCCCAAGTCTATGACATGAAACTCAAGATGACATCTGGTCGACATCCCGAAGCCAATGGACAGGCCGAGGAGATCAACCAGACGGTGATCCAACTTCTCCGAGCCTTAATTGTGCCTGATCAGAACTCTTGGAATGAGGAATTGTCGATCGTGCAAGGGTTGTATAACAACTCCATCCACTCTTCCATCGGGATGACGCCTAACCGACTGCATCTTGGATGGAAAATTCGCAATCCTCTATCCTACCTGTTCCCCGAACAACCTCCTGGTCTGACACCTGGCCACCCAGGCTACAGCGCTAAATACGATCGGTTGCTCAAGGTTGCTGTCGCAGCTATGGAAAGGCGACGCAGTGCCATGAT
>BFEA01000141.1:2760322-2778639 GCA_003427395.1 Chara braunii
AGCGGAAAAACACTCAAGTAGGCCGGTAGGCCGATACTGCACCCCACTGCAGTTGGCGTGAGGGGGGTACTGGAGGCCGAGCAGAAAAAGACAAAGTTGGGATTTTTAGAGTCCAGTAGCGGTAGGGTAGGTCTAGGCCGGTACCAGTCCAACCAGTGTAATATCAGGGTCTGCAATGATGTTTCCCTCCGAAACGGAGGAGGTACCAGTTGCTTGGAGAGGCCGAGCGGCCTGGAAGTCACCGCCTAGGAGGCAAGTAGGCCGCTCTATCAAGAGGCAGGGCAAGGAGCCCGGCCTCATTCTTCAGTGTGCGAGTTGGGCGTCACGCTGCTGGAGCGCTAGGTGGTGAAGCGCTGGGCACTACAGCGCTGCTGGGAGGAAGAAGCCGGGAGCTTCCACCTTGGCTATGGTGGAGCTCTACCAGTAGGAGGAGGAGGGAGAAGGGGACCAAGGGGGAGAGTGGCGAGGTACTTACTGGCTATGGTAGACACCATCTTCATCTCCTTGCTAGGCGCTGCATCAGGAAGGCCCCGGTGGGGGTAGTGCCGCATCAAGGAAGCTCGGACAGAGTCGGGCATGGCGGTTGAGTGGGCAGCGGCATAGCTGCTGGGTGATGACCTCGAAGTGGGCAGCGGTGTAGCTGCTTGGGGGTTGTCTTTGGTACCAGAGGCTGAAGCCTCGGTTGTCCGCCATAGCCTCGGCCTSTACGTGGAGGAAGAAGAAGGGCAGCCATGGCTATGGTGGACCTCATCTTATGCCTGCAGTAGAAGTGGGATTCGGACATTGATTCTGGTTCAGCTGTTCAAACATTATTATTGTTTATTTATTGTTTGAATAAGAGAGGAGGAGATGAAGAGGAGGAGGTTGTTGAGCGAAGAAGAAGAGCTTTGTATTTGGTCTATGCTGGAGTACATCATCTCTTTCTTCTTTCTTACTTCTTCTTCTTCTTCTTCTTCTTTCCCTCTCTCTCCTCTCAAGTTCGTTCATTTCTTTTGCAATTGGACGGCATTGGGCTCAAGTTCATTCATTTCTTTTCGCAATTGGACAACATTGTATTTTCTGATGATTGTGGACTTCAAAATTGGCCAGGATCGTAACATAAAGAAAACCCTTCCATCGCCTCCAGTCATCAATACAACGACAATTGACTCTTCCTAATGGCATCCTGAACATGCGTGCTACTTCCTAGTCTGTACAGGTTCAGCCTATCTACATCCCAACTATCATCCACGTTTCAGTCACCCAATGCCACTTGAAGACTCTGATTGAACAGCCTGCCTTCGCCATGGACCAGGTACATGCCTTGTTCTCATTACCTCCCTTCACTGTCCTTCTCCCTGAGAATGAGGCACATACTGGGTGCATGATGAAGGATGGCTGCTCGATCAGAGTCTTCGAGAGGCATTGGGCGATTGGCATGTGGATGATTGCTGGCATGTAGACAGGCTAGACGTGTACCAGCTAGGAAGTAGGATGGGTGTTCAGGACGCCATTAGGAACACTGCATTGTCGTTGTTGATGCTTGGAGGTGGTGGAAGGGCTTTCTTTATCAAGAGACTTCCTTGTATTGCTCATTCCTATTTGTGTGCATTTTGCTTTGATCTCTGCTTTCATTTGGGCTCAATTATGTCAGGTCTTCTGTGAGATGCGGGGCAACCTGGTTTATCGTTGTTCTTGTAGCTTATTTCCTTGTGCACTTTGGTATCGGAGCTGTTCTTAGGCACATGCCATCTGGTGGTGGCGAGATGGGTTGGTTTGGTGATCGCCGGTTGACGAGCAGTGTGATCACATTCTTGGTGGAAGAAGGTCATGGACGACCTACAGCGTGCATGGCCGGAAGGCTATAAGCTGGGGTATATCATGTGCGTTGGGAGTATGATAATGCTCACCATTGCTTCTGGAGGCACTTGCATTGTATTGTCGGTGGCTTCTTAGCTTCGACCGGTCAGTGAACGGGCCACATTGGCACAATGCCCGAATGTGTGAGCCTGGGCTGCTTCCTCTCTGATGTGCTGGATGGCAAGGCTGGAGAGGCCGCACCCAGGCTGTGCCATGTCCCAGTTTCCCACGCCCGGGCCCTTCCATAAGTCCATGCAGGCCCACCATCTGCAACTAACTTGTGGGCTGCACGCGTGCTGGCAACTACCCAGGGTCCCCTTCTTCTTACATT
Source organism: Chara braunii (assembly GCA_003427395.1). Lineage (NCBI taxonomy): Eukaryota > Viridiplantae > Streptophyta > Charophyceae > Charales > Characeae > Chara > Chara braunii. The sequence goes on from BFEA01000141.1 coordinate 2,762,493, forward strand.
GGCCGTTTCTTAGGACCAAATGCATTTTTGCCAGGCCCGCCTTCACTTAGGGCGAGCAGGGCCTTTTGTGGCTAGCGAAGGCCCTGATTCCTCCCATTCCAATGCAGCCAGTCACCTCAGTGGCTACATGTGGACCGGCAAGGGTGGAAGAACAGAGCTGTAAGCACTGGGCAGTGGGGGTTCAAGTGGGGTTGAGAGAGAGCGAGAGCGAGAGAGAGAGAGAGAGAGAGAGAGAGAGAGAGAGAGAGAGACCCTGCATTCCAAAACTTGACCATCATGCACACTCTCAACTATCATGGACCGTCAGAGCTTTGGCTCCATTTGCATGGTATGTTGGGATGGGTCTAGAGAACAGGGCACGATGATGGCAGCAGATGAGTCTGGAAGAGTTCAGATATCAGAACTTAGGCTAAATCCCTACTGGATCCCTGATCCAACGCTTTCCTGACGGGTATGGAGGTTCACAGAAATTTTGGTCATGGTTTAAGGTCACTGGGAGACTGTCAGCAGCCTGACGTGGTTGGCCCCAATGTGCCAATAATGCAATGTTACAAACCCCAAGCTGAGGCACAGAAGGACCCCTTGCCTTCCTGTTGCACCTAGCAAGGAACGGAACACCTGATTCAGTGATCTCTCCCCCTCCTCTCCATTGAATTTTCTTTTTCTCTTCAGTAAATGAATGCTCACCATTCTGATCTCCCTGAAGCATCTTCACCAGCCGCCCAGTTGTCTTCTCCCAGATAAACCATCTCTTGTCGTCACTGCCACTAGCAATGTACTCTCCTACAACCACATTCAATACACAAAGAAGCAACATGCAATACAAACAAGTATCAGTGCCATTGTGCCAGCTCAATGGGCTCAATGGGATGCCAATCATGAGTCAGTTCCGAACTGTGCTCTTCCACCTCGATGGTTCCATAACGAAAGAAATCGGTTTGAGTTTTGAAGTGTGCAGCTTAACCATTTTGTTGAAAACCACAGGTCTATGTAAAGAAGGAACAAACTAAGTAGTAACAGTGAGACGGGGAGCTGGAGCATTTGTGTGTTCTATTATGATCCTGGCCAATTTCGAAGTACACATTCATCAGACTGTACAATGCCGTCCAATTGCAAAAAGAAATGAATGAACTTGAGAGGAGAGAGAGGGTAAGAAGAAGAAGAAGATGATGTACACCAGCATAGACAAATGATAAAGATCTTCTTCTTCGCCAAACACTCTCCTCCTCCTTATATCCTCCTCTCTTATTCATACAAGAAACAACAATACAATGTTGAATGGCTGAACCAGAATCAGTGTCCGAATCCCTCTTGCAGTGACTTGCTGATTTCTGCTGCCGAGATCTCACTGCGAGGTTGTATAGTCGTGTCTTAGGGTCCGATTCGTAATTTTGTTTGTGTCAGGGACTAACCGTGAGAGTTCAGTCCGAGGGAAATAAGGTACCCTCACTGCCTCTAGCAGTACCGGGCTATCACTAGGACAGCAGGCCCAGCGGGCCTTGGGCTGTAGCAACGGTCTCACGCCGTATAGCCGGATAGGGTCCAGGCCGAACAGGCCGAACAGGCCAAACTGAAAAGGTACCGGTCCCAATAGGTCTAGGTCTAGAGTAGGCTAGTCTATTAATAGGACTGAGCCGGTAGTTTGGGAACTTTTGGCTTTTCATTTTCACAATGCAGCGTTGTGAGCCAAGCAAGTTGGTGGTGGTGATTGTCTACAGGCGGCATCCTGAGACCCTCGCCGTGGACGGCAGCCATAGCCAGCCTTCTGGAGGTTGCCATAGCTGGGGCATCCACAACGCATATACCCCTGGGGGTATCTGCGTCTGGCTGGGCTAGACCAAGGCTCTTCACTGGGTACTCGTGGGTGGACCACTATCGCCCATCTCGCATTTGGAGATTTTAGGGCTGTGTCAGTGGTGCAGCGGCCATAGCTGCCTGTTTCCTCGTCATAGTTGTTCATCGGCACTGAAGACTTCATCCCGGGACCTGTTCTTCATCTGGGCGCTTGGCTCTGGCCTCTGGGAGGCCTTCTTAGTGTTGCTAACTGGGTGTAGGGTAGAGAGTGGAGTGTGGAGTTCTGAGGGTGGCGAGATACTGAAACAAACTCTGTAACGATAATTGGTTTGAGTTGGCTCATCATCAATGTAGAATCCTATTTTTATCCTCGCATGTCTCTTCTTGTGATTGGTTGTTGGGAGTATTGTCAGAGAGTGAGAAATGCTGTGTCTCTCTCCCCATCTGTGCATGGTTGTGTTTCGCTGCTCACTTTGATCTGTGTGCAATTTGGACTCTGTCTCCTCTCCCCCTCGTCTTATGCATGATGAGCGTGTATGAGATTGTCTGTGTGTGAGTGGCGGTGAAAATCGTCGGAGCTGGGTAGGATTAGGGACACCGAGGGTTGAGCGCAACAGGGGCATCTTCTTCTTTTGAAGATCTTATGAAGGGAGTTCCATGGTGGTTCATCTTCTTCAGGGCTGAAACGGTGGAGAAGAAGATTTGCAGACGATGAATTCAAGAGTACAGTGTCTGGATGGACCAGGCGCACTATCCCTGCCAGAGCGCTTGTTAAAAGTGGCGAGTCTAGGGCTATTTCGCCAAAGTCAACCCTGAGTGCAGATGAGCGATTTGCTTCAGAGTGGCGAATTGCCCTTGAATACAAAGGATAACTGAGTGGCGACATAATCCCTGAGGAGTGTTGAGCTGGATTGACTATTAGAGTCAACCCCATGCAGAGTTGACCCCATCTGGGGCTAATTATAGCATCAGCGGCTAATTGGGTCTGTGGCGAGATATCTATTGCTGACTATTACATCGCCATGAGACTAGATTCAGTGAATCTAGTAAGTGGGATTGAAGCGCCTCAGTACCTCGAGCAAGATCAACAAGTTTGAGGAGATTTTGTACGTGGAGACCAGAGGAGGAGTTTCAGGAAGCAACTGGCGAGATGAGGGTTTCAGTCTGCCATAGCCAGATCTTCATCATCTTCTGAAGACTACACTGAAAGTGAGTACGTTCCACACAGAGCTCTGTATAGCGAAGTATTTAGTGTCAGTATAGTTAAAATTGATGGTCTATCTGTCTGCCAGAGTCCAAATTTAGTTTTGTCAGACTGCATGTTAGCCATAGCCATCTTCTTCCTATCTTCACTTTCTCATATCTCCCCCTCTGCTGACTCTTTCTGTCTCAAATCTGTTCTGGGACTGCATGACAGTATTGCGCTGGACCCTGTATGCTCAGAATGTGAATTCTGTATTGGAAAAGTATTAATACTGTGGATTGTGATTTTGCGCAGAGTCTATTTATAGCTTGGGCTATATAGGGTTAGTTGCAACTACAATTCTGCCCTTCATAATTCAATTCTGTCAGTCTGTAGTGAATCGCAATTCTGTTGTTGTCATCTGTACAAAAGCGTTTGACCAGATTATCAATATTTGAGTAATTACAGTGAATACTGTAAATCGCCATACCTTTGGGTATGGCTGTCAGAGTCAACAATGGCAAAATTTGAGTCTGTGGTAGGATTGAAGGCTACTGACTAAATGGTTAGATCTTGTTGGTCTGTGATTGTCTGTACTTACCACTCTCTCTCTCCCCCACTGTATGCTCTTGTGTTCTAGTGGACTCTGGAATTTTAGGATATCTCTGGGATTACTAGAACTGTCTGTACTAACTCCAGTTTAGGTGCAGGGTCAGTAAAAGGAAATCGCGTGACTGATTTTACTGGACTGTTTGTCTATCTGACCGCTGACATCCAGAGAGACAATTCCAACCCCAATCGTTCATTGCCCATTCACCCACCTACGCCTGTGAAAGAGATAGCAGCGATTTTCGAGTGTCTGAGGGATTGGTATATCACTGCATACTCCCTTGTTTGTCCACTAACTAGTGTGTGTGTGAGAGTGGAAAATGGCGGATCAGGAGGCTCGGCAGCAGCCACAGGGAGAAGTCCAACAGACTTCTGCCTCCTCCTCTACTACACCTCTGACTGCGACTCAGCGGAAGGAGGAGTTGCAGGATAGACTGCAGCAGGAGCAGGCGCTGCTTGCAGAACTTGAGAGATAGGAGGCAACCGAGCTGGAGGCTGCAACAGATGCCTCACGCAGTGAGTGTCTGTTGGAGCAGTTGACCAAACACATGCCAGATGAGCGCTGCACCCAGGTGACCACGAACTTGGCGGAGTGGGCCGTTTTGGAACACAAAGCCACCAGTTCCTATTTCACCAATTGGGATGATCGCATGGGCCGTCTTGAGCGTTGAGTTGAGGACCTGGCGGCTCAGCAGTCAAAGCTATTGGATACAATTCAGGCTCTGACTGCCCAGCTGACAGCAGCCAACCTGATTACTCCTCAGCCTCCTGTACCCAAAGTAAAACCTTCTCTTTCTCTTACTTCATCTCCCTCTGGTTCTCGCCATTCTTCCCCTTCACCACCTTCCTCCCAAAAAGCCACAGGCTGCCCAATGCTTGAATCTGCTCCTGCGGGTGATCAAACGGGACCCAAGATTCCCCCCAACAAGTTCAAAGGCGACGATCCCAAAGTGGATGTTGGGGACTGGACCGCGGGTACCAAAGCCTACTTGAGAGGCTTTACATGTGAAGAGCAAACCAAGGTTGTGACGGTGCTGGGACTGTTGGAGGGGCCCGCATTGAAGTGGGCTACCTCAACCTCCAGCAGCCAGGAACAGTGCCTGGAGGACTGGGCTTTTGGGCTGGGGGTGGACAGACTTTTGCAGGCCCTAGAGGACCGCTTTGCAGACAAGGAGCGGGCCCACAAAGCTGCTGACAGGATTGCTCGCCCGGGGCAGCAGCGTTATAGCGGGTCGCTGCAATCTTTGTTTGCAGAGTCCGAGCAGCTCACCTCTACCCCGGGTTGGTCGTATCAGCAGACGATCTGCTAACCAACTTCTGCAGGGCAGCGCCTGAGAAGTTTGTTGTTGCTTTATACAGTGCTGGGCACAAGGATTGGAGATCCTTCGGTCGTGCAGCCCTGGACATGGAGGAAAAGCTGCATGTCCAGGCCCCCTCTTCTGATAGAAGAAAAGGAGCCTTCCCTCGTGGTGGCAGAAAGGGAAAGGCTGCCCTTGCACATGCAGGATCTGGATCAGCCAGTGATTCAGACTCCCAGGCTGATGTACCATCAACTGGGACAACTCACCTCTACCCCTGGGTTGGTCGTATCAGTAGATGATCTGCTAACCAACTTCTGGAGGGCAGCGCCTGAGAAGTTTGTTGTTGCTTTATTTAGTGCTGGGCACAAGGATTGGAGATCCTTCGGCCGTGCAGCCCTGGACACGGAGGCAAAGCTGCATGTCCAGGCCCCCTCTTCTGATAGAAGAAAAGAAGCCTTCCCTCGTGGTGGCAGAAAGGGAAAGGCTGCCTTTGCACATGCAGGATCTGGATTAGTCAGTGATTCAAACTCCCAGGCTGATGTACCATCAGCTAGGACTGAGTCAGCTGCTGATACAGATGTTGTAGCGGCCCTGACTCAGGCTGTTTTGGGAGTTCTGCAACAGCAGAAAAGGTTTTCTCCCACCACAGCCTCAACCGGTATGAAGGGGAAGGACAAGGGACATCGTCCTTCTATCCCTGCCCGGCGCCCTAACCTGCCAAAAGTCGTCTGTATGCCAGCTGATCCCTCCACTCTGCCCTGGCATGATCTCAAGATCCAGGAAGGAGTATGGAGAAGAAGAAAGGATAGAGGGGTTTGCCTACGATGTGAAGGTCAGCACTTCCTGAAGGACTGCCCCTACATGCCAGGCCCGAGTCAGTCAAAAAACTGAAGCAGACCCTGGCGACTGTAGTTCCCTCCAGTGTTGCACCTTCACCTCAGAGGAAGATGAATCTGCAGGTGCTTCAGTTGAGACACCGTAGAGTGTGGGAGCTGCGCGGGCAGCATCCTTTTGTTATGAGGATCCTGACCCGGATCAAGAACCGGACGAGCATGAGCTGCAGACACTTGCTGCCTTTTTCTTTAATCTGAAAGAACAAAGGAAAGTCAAGCTTGACCTCATCCTGCTTCGGCCCCTGATCAATCACATCAAAATCAAAGGGTTGTTGGATTGTGGAGCCACCAGAAACTTCATGTCCCCCAGAGTTGTCAAAAAATTGCACCTGGGCATGAAAGTTGAGCAGCTACAGCATCCGCTGCAGGTTAGGATAGGTGACTCCACTGCAATCACCATCAGGGAGAAGGTCCGGGGTATCCCTGTTACCTTTGACAATGCTGGGGAAGTCAGACACCGTTTGAACTTCTGCATATTCCTTGACCTACCCTTCGATCTGGTGTTCTCGATGAAGTGGCTGAGGGCAGTCAACCCTAGGATCGACTGGCAGATCTCTAAGGTTGAACTCCCCAATGGACATGGGGTGTATCAGACTTGCAGGATTGTTGTTGAACACCACCCAAAGACCTCTTACTACTGTTTGAGAGCGAGAGAGTTTTATTCCCTCTCGCGCCAGTACGACCATGAGCATCTATTTTTAGCTTTGGTCAAACAAACAGACGCTGCACCTGTTTCTTGGCCTACTGAGATACAGCAGGTTGTGGATTAGTATGTTGATCCGATGCAGGAGCCCTTTGGATTGCCCAACCGGCCAACCAAGCATCACATCGAGTTGCTACCTGGAGCGGTCCCTCCCAAGGGCCGCATCTACAAGATGTCCCATGTCGAGCTTGAGGAGCTCAGAAAGCAGTTAGAGACCCTGACCAGCAAAGGCTGGATACGGCCGAGCACATCTGAATTTGGCGAACCAGTGCTCTTCGTCCCGAAAGGGAATGGAGAGTTCAAAATGTGCATCGACTACAGGGGCCTCAACAAGATCACTAGGAAACGTACAAAACCTATTCCTAGGATCGATGACCTGCTGGAAATGGTACAGGGCTGCACAGGGTTCAACAAAATTGACCTCAAATCTGGTTATCACCATATTGAGATGGCAGAGGAGGATGTCCACAAGACCGCCTTCAAACCCAGATATGGTACTTACGAATATCTGGTTATGCCATTTGGACTTTGCAATGCCCCAGGTACCTTTTAGACTTTCAAGCCTTACCTGCACAAGTTCATGGTTGTCTACCTAGATGATATTCTGGTATTCAGTCGAACTGCCAGGGAGCATGCGGAGCATCTGGCTCTGGTTCTTCAGTTGTTACATGACAGCCAGTATAAGATTAACAGAGAGAAGTCCTCTTTTGGAGTTCCCTCTTTTATCTATCTGGGTCATGTAATCTCTGGAGATGGGCTGGCCCCTGAAGCAGCCAAAATTGCTGCTATTCAGGAGTGGCCCCAACCACAGACAGTGAGGGATGTCAGGTCCTTCATGGGTTTGGCTTCGTACTACACGAAGTTTGTCCAGAACTTTTCTGCGGTGGCCTCACCCCTGACGAACCTAACAAAGAAAGACACTCCTTTTCTTTGGTCCCTCCCCTGTCAGTTGGCCTTCACACGACTCAAGAAGGCCTTGACTCGTGCACCAGTGCTGAAGTTGCCTGACCCCACTTTGCCATTTATCCTGACTACCGATGTCAGTTAGTATGGCATTGGGCCAGTTCTTCAACAAAATGATGGGAATGGTCTACTGCCTGTAGAGTTCATGAGCAAGAAGACCAAGACACAGAAGCTTCAGGACTCTACCTACGAGAAAGAGTTGCAGTGGAGGAAGTCCCAAGGAGAGTTAAACGATAAACTAGCACGGTACATTCAGTTCATTGACATGTTTGACTTTGAACTGAAACATAAGAAGGGTTGCTACAACAAAGTAGCGGACGCCCTCTCTCGTAGGTCTGACGCTTTTGCGTTGATCTCCTCTACTCACTCCTTTGGAGAGGAGACCCGTCAGACCATTGCCCATTTACTGCCTCAGGACCCGACTTATGGACCCATAGTCAGGAATCTGCAAGCAAATCCCAACTCTGAACCAGGTTATGCCCTGAGTTCAGACTTGTTGTACACTTACAACAGGGGTGAGGAGCGCTTGTGCATTCCCCAGGACCAGCGACAGAGGACTCTACTGATGTCGGAGTGCCATGATGCACATGGCCATTTTGGGTTCCTATAGTCATATGCAGCCCTGTGGCAACGCTTCTTCTGGAAGGAGATGCGGACTGATCTGTTGCACTATATTCAAACCTGTGAGCTCTGCCAGAGAAATGAGGTCCAACGTAGACCTCCTCTCGGACTGCTCAAACCCTTGCCCATGCCTGCTGGTTCTGCTGAATCTGTATCTATACATTTTACAGATCTAGGCAAGACCACCCCTCGTGGCATGCGTCAGGTAATGGTCTGTGTGGACAGGTTCTCTAAGTACACAGAGTTCATCCCCTTGCCAGAAGTAGCTAGGGTCCTCGCTGTGAGAGCAACGTTTTAAGAGAGGTGGGTCACTCACCATGGACCGCCCACTTCTATAGTTAGTGATAGAGATCCACGATTCTGCAACAATGAGTGGCAGTCCTACTGCAAGGACTACCTACACTCACGATTGAACATGACTTCTGGCCATCATCTTGAAGCCAATGGTCAGGCTGAAGTGATGAACCAAGTCTTGTTTCAGTTGTTGCGACCTGTCATCTCTCCAGATCAACAGGATTGGGATCTCCAACTGGCTCGTGCACAACTTGTTTACAATACCTCTATCCACTCTTCAACGGGGTTCAGTCCATATCGTTTGCATTGGGGACGTGAGCCACGACAGCCTCTTGATGACATCATCAATAACGCTAAGTCTGATCTGACTACTAGCACTGCGGAGTTTACCAGGCGCTACAGAGCCGATGTGGAAAGGGCACGGGCAAACTTGTTCAAGGCTCAAAAGGCCATGATTGAACAAGCTAATCGCCACCGACGTCCTTCCCCTATTCGTACTGGCGATTACGTCTGGGTAGCCAGTTCAAAGTTGTCGAGGGAAGAGGAAATCTCTCCCAAGCTGTTGCCACGATACCTGGGTCCGTGGCAGGTGTTAGATATAGTGGGCTCTGATCCTTTTGGCCCGTCGTACGTTATCAACGTCCCTCTGCATCTACAGACCTATCCGGTCTTCCATGCATCCAAGTTGCTTCCCTTCATCCGAGCTGATGCATTCCCAGACCGGCCCCCTCAGTTTGGTCCACCGATTCCTGGCAAGGGATATGACGTGGAGTCCATCGAGGACGAGTGGGGCACTGGCCCCGACCGGCAATATCTTGTGAAGTTCTGTTTCCAGCCTCATATCCAGGACAGGTGGTTCACCAAGAAAGAACTTCTCAAGACAACCAAGTCTGTAGTACTTCGTTACGAGGCGGCTCAGAAAGGGAAGCTTCCTCGCCGATCTCCTTGTCTTCACCCTTAGCTCGAAGGCCCTCGCTCCCTGGGAGGGTAAGCCTGCAATGACTTGCTGATTTTTGCTGCCGAGATCTGACTGCGAGGTTGTATAGTCGTGTCTTAGGGTCAGATTCGTAATTTTGTTTATGTCAGGGACTAACCGTGAGTTCGGTGCGAGGGAAATCCAGGAGGGACAAATCTGTAAATCTGGGAAAATTATACTCCCAGTAGTACCCCGAATTTCCTCTAGTACCCTCACTACCTCTAGCAGTACCGGGCTATCACTACGACAGCAGGCCCAACGGGCCTTGGGCTGTAGCAACGGTCTCACGCTGTATAGCCGGATAGGGTCCAGGCCAAACAGGCCAAACTGAAACGGTACCGGTCCCAGTAGGTCTAGGTCTAGAGTAGGCTAGTCTACTAATAGGACTGAGCCGGTAGTTTGGTGACTTTTGGCTTTTCATTTTCACGATGTAGCGTTGTGAGCCAAGCAAGTTGGTGGTGGTGCTTGTCTACAGGCGGCATCCTGAGACCCTTGCTGTGGACGGCAGCCATAGCCAACCTTCTGGAGGTTGCCATAGCTGGGGCATCCACAACGCATCAACCTTTGGGGGTATCTGCGTCTGGCTGGGCTAGACCGAGGCTCTTCACTGGGTACTCGTGGGTGGACCACTATCGCCCATCTCACGTTTGGAGATATCAGGGCTGTGTCAGTGGTGCAGCAACCATGGCCGCCTGTTTCCTCGTCAGAGTTGTTCATCGGCACTGAAGACTTCATCCCGGGACCTGTTCTTCATCTGGGCGGTTGGCGCTGGCCTCTGGGAGGCCTTCTCAGTGTTGCGCGACTAACTGGGTGTAGGGTAGAGAGTGGAGTGTGGAGTTCTGAGGGTGGCGAGATACTGAAACAAACTCTGTAACGATAATTGGTTCGAGTTGGCTCATCATCAGTGTAAATCCTATTGTTATCCTCGCAGGTATCTTCTTGTGATTGGTTGTTGGGAGTATTGTCAGAGAGTGAGAAATACTGTGCGTCTCTCCCCATCTTTGCATGGTTGTGTTTCGCTGCTTACTTTGATTTGTGTGCAGTTTGGACTCCGTCTCCTCTCCCCCTCGTCTTATGCATGTATGGGCGTGTATGGGATCATCTGTGTGTGAGTGGCGGTGAAAATCGTCAAACAACCAAGTTCATAACACTCTACTGCAGGTATCACTTGAGGTCCACCATAGCCATGGCCGCCTCCCTCACTCTTCACTCTCATAGGCCGAGGCTATAGCGGACTACTTGGGGATTCCCCTGTGTCCAAAGGACAACCCAAAGCAGATATGGCTGCTCTAGCTTAGGCCACCATGCCTGACTCTGCCTCGAAGCTTCTTCGTGCCGCTCTACCCCAGCTGGGGCCTTCCTGCTGCAGCGCCCACCAAGGTGATGAAGATGGCTGCCACCATAGCCAGGTAAGTACCTCTGGCGCTCCCCCTTCCTCCTGGTCTTCTTCCTCCTCCGTGTCCTTGCTCATTCCCCAACAATGCTTCTCTTGCTAGCGCTGCTCCAGCCAGCACTCCAACCAGTGTGTCGCCAAACTTGCACACCGAAAATGAGGCTGGGCTCTTCGCCCGACCTGGAGATATAGCGGCCTGCTTGCCTCTTGGGTGGTGACTTCCAGGCCGCTCGGCCTTCCAAGCAACCGGTACCTCCTCCCTTTCAAAGGGAAACATCATTGCAGACTCTGATATTGCCCGTACAGGCCCTAGACTCAGACTAGTTGGACTGGTACCCTCCTAGACCTAGCCTACAACTACTGGGCCTCTAAAAATGCCACTTTTGTCTTCTTCTGCTCGGCCTCGAGTACCCGGCACATCTACCTCTTCAGGGTGTGGTACCAGCATACCTGCTACTTCTCCTCGCTGCTTCAAGTGTTGCGGGCCTCTTCCCCTACGAATAGCCAGGCTTGCCAGAGTTGGAACATTTCAGGGTTTCCCACTCAAGCTCCAGTCTCCCACTTCATGGTGGATTCGAAAAACAAAACTTTTTTTCTGGAAACCCGCTACTTGAGTGTTTTTCACCGCTGCAATCCCCAATGTCATGACCATAGGTAAGTACCCGCCCTGTGGGCCCAACGAACGAACAGGTTTTGCGGGTCACACACACACTCCAATCAACCAGCACTCAAACAGACATGCAGACCAGCAAGCGTGCACACACACAGGCATGCAAAATTTAGTAGCAAGTGGGAAACTCAGCAAGGCATTCAGTCCATGAGCAAAACTCAGAAATCAGTTGTGTCTCAGTCCGTGTTTGGTCGGGTCATCACACTACCTCCCCCTTAAGAGTGGTGTCCCTTTACGCGAGTAACTCAGTCTGAGTCCCCGACAAATGTATCGTAAACAAATAAAGTAAATAGATTTCGAGAGTACTCTGTCGCAGTGAGTTTTGCAGAGATTTTGGGAACAACATTAGAGGAGATTTGTTGTTTGTAGGCTTTAACGACGTGAGGAGCGTTGCATAGCAGTTCCTTCTTGGAGATCCAATGTAAATCGTCCAATGGGTGATACATAAAGTGAACCTGGTACTGTCTGTTACGTCCCTTCCCTACGTGTTGTTTGATTCTATCAATCTCATGACCGCCATCGATTGCACGAGGAATCATGTCTTCACGGTGATCGAAGGACTTAGCATCACGGTGGATATACAGTTTCGAGGCATGAAAGACGAGGTATGTGCACAGATGAGGTGGCACAACAACTCTATATAAGGGGCCAAACCCATCCTTTGCCAATCACATCCAGAACTTCCCACAGACCATAATAGAGCGGAAAAAGTTTGCATGAGACTCCCTCTTCTTCTGAGAATTCAGACATCTTGACCCATACATAACTTCCTACTTCGATATTTGACGGTCGGCACTTCTTGTTCGCATGATGGATCATTGTGTGTTGTCGCATGGTTATTGTTGCGATGGCTTGTTCGCATGATGGATCATTCTGGATCGAGCCACGCCAGCCGGGTGTTAAATCAGTTGGCTGTTCAGGGAATAGGTAGGAGAGCGGATTACGAATCTGCCAACCGTAATGCAACCTATTTGGCGTCATGTCAGTGGAAGAATGAATGGAGTTGTTGTACAACCCCTTGACGAAATACAACTCTTCGTCCCACATCTCCTGATCCGGAATAATTTAAGCATGAAGAAGTTGGAACGAGCTTCCCGTCCTCATGGATGAGAAGCACGAGTCCCCATTGACTTTTCTCAATGCCATGCAATTCTGCAAAAAGTGGCGCAAGCACAAACAGGACGAAGAAATGTATGTTGCCTATGTTCGCCCTACTCATGTGCCATCTACTTTTGCGGCTGGTACCAATCCTACTTCATCTAACGAGTCGACTTCTAACACTTCTACTTCTCCACCTACCCCTAGTCCAAATGATTCTACTTCAGATTCGGTTGCCTCCATTCGTAATCTGCGACCTGATGTAGGTGACCCTTTTGCTAATCCCTCACCCCCACCTGTCTTAACAAGCATTCAAACCTACTTAACCAATTCTTGAAAGTCCTGGCCAAACCACGTGGAGTCCCCACACGATCGAGTTGGTCGAAGGTGTTGTTTCTCCAAAGGGTTGTGTATACTGAATGGGATCCGACAAGTTTGAGAAACTCCGAAAACAAATCGATGACATGATCGACAAGGGATGGATCAAGCCTAGTTAATTTGAATTTGGTGCACCTGTTTTGTTTGTTCCAAAGAAAGGAGGCAAACTCTGCATGTGTATTGACTATCGCGGTCGAAACCGCATCACAAGAAATAATGCATACCCACTGCCACGCATAGATGACTTGCTTGATGTTGCACGTGCGTAAAGGTCTTATCCAAGATCGACCTCAAGTCTGGATACCACCAGATTGAAGTCGATGTTGCAGACAAGCACAAGATTGCGTTCAAGACACGCGATGAGTTTTATGAATTTACTGTAATGCCTTTCGGTCTCACGAACGCACCGGCCACCTTTCAAAGCCTTATGGATAAGGTCCTCCGTGAACAGATTGGTTGGTTTGTGGTGGTGTATCTCGACGATATTATGATCTTCAGCAAATCCATCGAGGAACATATGAAGCACCTTGAGGAACTGTTCACCATCCTCAAGAAAACGCAACTCCATCTCAACTCAGAGAAATCTGAGTTTAGGAGGGGTAGCATCATCTATCTTGAGCATTGGTTGTCTGCTGCAGGCCTAGAGCCTGCGGCAACCAAGGTTGAGGTCATACGCGACTGGCCTCAACCCGCGAACATCCATGAACTGCGCTCTTTCCTTGGTCTCGCATCATATTATCGGAAGTTTGTGCCCCGATTCTCTATTGTTGCTCACCCGTTGTCCCGATTGACAAGTAAGAATGTATCTTACACGTGGGATGCAACATGTGAAACCACATTTCAAGCCTTGAAAGAGGCCTTGGTAAGTTACCCTGTACTCCGCATTGTAGATTCCAAACTAACATTCATAGTTACTACGGATGCGAGCCAGTATGGGATTGGCACAGTGCTGCAAAAGATGACGACGATGGTTTGCGGCCGCTCGAGTACTACACAGCAAACGCATGCCCAACGAAAAGGTAGCTACTTCCGCCTACATGCACGAGCTCTATGGTTTGCGTATGACTTTGGATCATTGGAAGCACTATCTTTAGGGACGCCACTTCAAAAAGTTCTCAGATCATGAGACTTTGAAGTCGATCAAAGAACAAACCACCTTGTCCCCTACATTAACTCGCTGGTTCCATGAGACCGACATCTTTGACTTTGAACTAAAACACAAAAAAAATTGTTATAATCGAGTTGTTGATGCATTGTCTCGTCACCCCGAGTACATGCCTTGTGAATTCCTACGACCTTCGAAAGAAACTGAAGGAGGAGATCGTATAGCACACTGCCAAGGACCTAAACCTTAGTCCAATCCTTGAGTAGTTGCGCGCTGAACCCAACAGTCAGCCTGATTTTCACGACACTATGGGAATAACGACCGTTTGTGTGTACCCAACCATGAGCCCCTCGACACACACTTTTTGGACTTGGCTCACGACTGGAGTGGACACTTCGGCATGGCAAAAACGTACGAAAGCCTATTGAGACAGTTTGATTGGCCTGGTATGAAAGGGTCTACTGAAAAGTTTGTGGCTAAGTGCCAAGTCTATCAATGAATCAAACCATCCTGACAAAAGTCCATGGGCTACTTACACCTCTTCATATTCCCGATGGTCCCATGGAGTCCGTCTCTATCAACTTCACCGACATGGGAAAGGTAAGTAAGAATGGCTATTCGCAAGCGATGGTGATTGTTGATCGCTTTTCTAAATTCCTCAATCTGATTCTCTTGCTATCTCATGCCTCAACCAAGTTGTGATCCGTGAGTTTGAATAGAAGTACATTCTGCAGTTCAGAACCCCGAAAACTTGGGAACCACGTTTCATAAGTACCGAATGGAAGGACTTCACGTTGTCGGGACCTGTGGTTCCTGAATCGAGTTTCGGCCCCTGAGATACGATATATGGCTAACGTGTGCACGACAGAGGAATTCGGAATGAGGAAGCAAGAAAGACAGAAAGGAAGGGTTAAGGCAGGAATGTCGACACCTAAGGCCCTGGAGGATGCCCAAGGCCGCCGGGACCATTGGGCCAAGCGACAAAGTGCTGCAAGGAATTAGTAAAGGCGGCCTCATTCTCAAAGAAGGACCGTCGAGAAAATAGTACCCTTAGGCCGAACAACGCTGGTAGAAGAGGACCAGCAACGTAAGGGAAACAGTGTAGTGACGCCGGCACATGGGAGCGTAAGAAGCGGCCGAGGACGCCATCTGAATTCAACATGAGGAGGGCCAAAGGGCCATGGACCAATTAAGGGAGACACAAAGGACGGGCTAGCAGGGCCACCCGAGCAAGTGTCGGGCCACGAGCAACCTGAAAGACGAGTGGCCTTGGGAGCCATGATAAAAAGGACTAGAGAAAGAGAACCTCAATTTCGAGCCCCCTAGGCCTTGGAACTGAGAAGAAATCCAAAGGGAATGCATCGGACCACAAGGAGTGTTGACGTGGCATTGTGGCTGACGTGACACTGCGTAACCGGGAATGCAGGCAAAGGGTTGGGTGGGAGGGAAAACGCAGGAAGATAACCAACCAACTGTAGTTTCCTCCTGATCCTAATCAACAGAACAAAATAAAAATAAAAAATAAAAGAAGAGGATCAACCCCCCCCCCCTTTTTTTTTTTTTGTATATCGGTCGATCTGCTATGAGTGAGGCATTTCAGAGGAGTACTATGACCCAGATCTAGGCAAGGTCACACAAAGTTTTGGATTTCCAAAAAAAAAATAAAAAAAAATGCGATCTTGAAATTTTTTTTTGCACGAAATAGACTGGAAGTTCCACTTTTAGAGAAGAATATATCCAGTCCGAGAATATGACAACCTCCACAGTTCACCTAATATGCCCAGAGTAAAACAGAAAACGAAATGCTAATATCCAAAGTTGTGAAAAAGAGAAAAAGAATTGCAGAGATTTGACGAAGTCCTACTTGATTTACTAATCAATCAATCAATCAATCAATCAATCAATCAATCAATCAACAATCAGTAGATCAAGCAAGCTGGCTACTTGATTGGGCGGATCCTCTGATTGAGAGGTCCGCTCCGATGCCAAACTGTCGCATACCGTAAAGGTGCAGACCAGAACAAGAACCGACCGCTCTCACATAGTTCAAGATAGCGCAGCGGAAGGCTAAAATACCAATGATCAGACCAATCAGTGTTGCAATGCAGACCAAACATACATCATCATCATCGCAAGGTGGGAAGGGTCTGGTGCTAATACCAATGA
>BFEA01000141.1:2778684-2795226 GCA_003427395.1 Chara braunii
GGTGGGAAGGGTCTGGTGCTAATACCAATGATCAGACCAATCAGTGTTGCAATGCAGACCAAACATACATCATCATCATCGCAAGGTGGGAAGGGCCTGACGCTACACACAGGAAGAAGGCGCCAGGTCCAGACCATGCACAGATGAAGAGGAAGGGGGGGTCAGACGAAGAAGAGGGGCAAGATGGGAATGTCGTCAACACCAAGTCTTCGATACAGGCCCCAAATAATCCCTCGTCCAATGTCTCGATCCCAATGTCGAGTCTGAATCCACATGTGGTCAAGTCCCCAAAGTCATCAATCTCTCTCTCTCTCTCTCGTAGTCTGCAGATACTGAGAAGTTAGGCAGTGAGAGGGTGAGGGAGAGATGGACTTAGAAGAGGAAGAAAAAGAACTCTCTCTCTCTCTCTCTCTCTCTCTCTCTCTCTCTCTCTCTCGCTCTCAGAGTCCGGTACTAACCTGTGAAGGTGGCACCTTGTTGCAGGTACATCGAAGACGAAGCTGGAGCTATGGAGCCACAGGTAAGTCTCCCTGGCCTCCGCGAACAATCTCTCTCCCCAACGCTACTCTAGCTCCTAATAGCGCCCAGCGCTGAAGACTACTGCTAACGCTACTACTACTGGAGCGCTCCTCAAGAGTGCTGCTGCCGAATCCTGAAGACTGCCTCCTGCCTCCTGCACGTGAAGTGCCTGGGAAGTCCCTATGAACTACCTCGCGACTACCTGCAGCCTGTAGGGCGGGCCAGTCTTATATAGTGCTGGCCCGTCCAGGAGGCTGCTCTTGCCAATGCCAAAACGTGCCAGACCCTGGCGTTGAAGTTCAAACAAAGGTTGTCTTGAAAACAGGCCCAAAATGGCCTGTGCTAAAACCCTGGTCTGGTGCCTAAGTTTCAGGGCAGGTCGACTTTATGAGGGCCTGACCCTCGTTTTCAGGCTTTTAGGCTGAAACGACACAGGACCTGTAGGCCCTCGTTTTCAGGCTTTTAGGCTGAAACGACACAGGGCCTGTAGGCCCTCGTTTTCAGGCTTTTAGGCTGAAACGACACAGGGCCTGTAGGCCCTTGTTTTCAGGCTTTTAGGCTGAAATGACACAGGGCCTGTAGGGCCCTGAATTTCCGTCTGGTTGGCCTTGCACGCCCGTGTGGCTGCTCAGTATGCCACATCCAGTGTGGTGTGCGTGTGAACAGTCATGGATACAGTGTAAGAAGGGTGCTGTGTAGGCGCTCAGGCGCCACAGCCAATTCGAAGCGAGTTTGCATCTGAACTGTGTTCTTGGTTTAATATCTCTGAGCTTTGTGTGGGCGCCTGACGCCAGTGTGGATTTTCATCTGTTGCATGCATGCTGGACGAAGAAGAAGACGAGTCTGATTGCAGAGAGATTTTCCATAAAGAAATAATTTCACAATCTCGGAATAACGGAAGAACCATGAATATATAAATAACGAATTTCGGAATTTCTGTTACCACTAAAATGTGCAAGGCACAAGGCCTCGGTAAGCTCTACTGGGCCCTATTATCAGCAAGGTCGGCCGCTCTAAGTGAAGGCAGCCCCGACCTAGGCCTATTTTGGACTACCACGCAACTGGGGAAAATTCAGGCAGTTGCGCAGCGCCAGTTGGTTGAAAGCGCCCGGGCCCAGGCTGCCTTTATCAAATGTAACTGAGGCAGGCCCTGGGCCAGATACGCAACATGGACGGAACACAGGCTGTTGGGCACGGGTAACCACCACAGGCGATGGGTCTGAGGCTCTGCCTCACGGGGGCCTACCGGAAGCTTCTATGCTGGGGCCCAGTGCAGCCTGGCCGCACGCAGCAGGCAGGCCACTTCCATTTAGGAAAGAGCCTGCCTCCAGATTCGGCATTCCGGCACTGGCTGCATGCTGCACAAGCGCTGCTGCGCTAAACGCTGGCCAGCACTCACGTGCTCACGGGCGAGCTGGATGAGCAGGCAGCCATAGCCGAGCTGTGCTGCACTATGCTGGATGGGGCGCATGGTGGTCCTTGGGTGCACGTGGCATCTGTGAGTGGGGGATCGAGGTTGTGAGTGATACGAGAGATACCTGGTGCTTGAGGCGAACGGCATTGGCCAAGATCTGCTCGTACTGCAAGGAGCTGTTGACGTCACCAGCGGCATTATAGACAGGCTAGATAGGATCTGCCATTTGTAGTCTGGGCGCAGACCGCCACATAGGATGTCGACATTGGTTCTTTGTTGATGATGAAGAGACTATTCCAACATTGTCAATTATGAGCTCTTGCTGTGCTCTTATTTGGTGGAACTCGTGATGCAATTCTGCTTTTGGTTCGAGGTCATGACTATCTGGTCTCATGAGTATGATGCTGCTTGGTTTCTTTTTTGTTTTTCGTTTTCTTTTTTTGTTTTTGCTTTTTTATAACGTTTGTGCTGCTTGGTTTCTGATGTTCGCTATCGCTCATTTTCCTTGCAGATGTGTGACAAAAAAACAAATAGCCACACAAAAACAAACAAGATTTAGAAAACGTATTTCGGAATTTCTGAGATAACGGGAAATAGCGAAAACAATGTAGCTCGAAATTTCCCATTACTACTTAAATGCGTGAATACGTAAAAAGAACCTGATTAACGCAGAAAGAAAATAAAAAAATTTCAAAATTTCTGGAATAAGGAGAATCGAACTTCAGCTACTGAGTAATTGCGAAAATTCAGAGATTTTAACGAATCAGCGCAAGTTGCAAGGAAGATGAGCAATAGCGAACTTCAACAATCAAACAGCATCATACATATGAGTCCAGATAGTCTTGACCTCGAACCAACAACAGAATTGCATCATGAGATTGACCAAATAAGAACACACAAAGAGTTCATAATTGACAATGCTGAAGTTGATATCCTATCTGGCGCTCGGCGCCCAGACTACATGTGGCAGATCCTATCTAGCCTATACTACGAAGTCGAAAGATGACGTCAACAGCATTCCCGAAGTACGAGCATACGGCGACCAATGTCACACGCTTCCATCACCAGGTATGTCTCGCGCTACACTCACAACCTCGTTCCCCAACTCACAGATGCCACTAGCACCCAAGGACCACCCCGCGCCTCACCCAGCTTACAGCAGCCCAGCTCGGCTATGGCTGCGTGCTCCTTCCCTGCTCGCCCGTGAGAGCGTAGGCGCCAGCCAGCAAATAGCACAGCAGCAGCGCTTGCGCAGCATGCAGCCAGCACCCGAATGCCGAATGAGGAGGCAGCCCCTTTCCTATATCCAAGTGGCCTGCCTGCATCCAGTCCAGGAAGCTTCCAGTACGCCCAGGTAGCCTGAGGCCCAGCACGAGGAGAGCAGGCCTTGGGCCTAAAGTGGCTGCATGTGCTCAACTGCTTTCGGCCTGTGTTTGGCCCGGTACGCGTATCCAGCCCAGGGCCTGCTTCACATACATTCACACAGGCGGCCCAGGGCCTGGGTTCACTCAACCAACTGGCGCTGTGCAACTGCCTGAATTTCCCTGAGTTGCGTGGTGGCCAGAAAAGGGCCCTGAGGGCCTCGTCGAGCCTGCCTTCACTTAGGGCGGCCGATGGGCTGCAAAAATGGGGCCTTATGGGGCTCTTAGAAGCAGTGGCCTCGCATTCCCTCCTCCTTAGCTTCAACAGTCCTCTGAGAAGCTCAATCTTCAATCATAGGGCACTTTCCCTTCTGCGGAGATCTCTCGTATTGCGTTACAACTTGAGGAGCGGTCTGCATCAGTTCCTCCCTGGTGAACCATCGGTCCTCCTTCGGATCAGTGTGATGCCGGAACCGAACACGRTACTGCARCTTCGGTTTCSGAGGACGTCCCCTGCCTGTGGGTCTTGGAACAGGCAGCTCTCTGTGGTCCACAATATCATCAATGTCCACTTCCCCATCCATGGTTGGGGGCAGCATTGAACGACGCGAGGGAAACTGATCAGTTTCTTCGAAAGGTGCTAACTTGGAAGCGTGAAAAACAGGGTAGGTGTGTAAGTGACCCGGGATGCGGATAACATAAGAAGGCCCGTCTGGCTCATCCCCGACGACATCCAGGATTTCCCATGGTCCAAAGTACTGTGGCATGAGCTTGCGGGAGATCCCGTGCTCCTGTCCCAGTTCTGAGGACTTGACCCAGACTCTCTCCCCTACCTGAAACGTAGATGGACGGTGGTGTTTGCATGTGCTCAACAGCCTGCTGCATCAGCTGTTCATATCGATAAGCAAACTCTGAAGGCTGGTTGTCAGGCAGTAGGAAATCCAAGGGCAGTCTAGGCTTAAAAGTTAATAGCAGACTATTCGGGCTCACGCCCGTCGCGCTGTGGACCGCGTTATTGTACAGGCTGGCAATGAGAGCAAGTTTCTCATCCCAGTCTACCTGATTTGGCTTAATATAATGCCTCAACAGGTGTTGTACAGCGCGGTTCAACTGTTCTGCTTGTCCATTCGCCTCGGGATGGTTTCCTAATGTCATCTGCAGCTGCGTTCCCTATTCTGCAGCTGCGGCTTTCCACAATTCACTTGTGAATTGCACATCGCGGTCACTGACTATAGACTTCGGCAATCCAAATCTCTAACCCAGTTCTCTTTGAACAGCTTAATTACATGCTCAGTCTTCGCTGTCTCAGGCATTGCAACTAATTTAGAAAACTTACTAAACATATCCACAATAACGTAGACGTAGCGCATTCCACTCTTGCTGGTGACCAGCGTATCCATGAAGTCCATGGACAGGCTCTCACCAGGCCTTTCCGGAATCCGAAGGGGCTTCAGGAGCCCAAGAGCAGCCTGAGTGCGTGGCTTGTCTCTTTGACAGACCGGTACAACTTCGCGTCTCTCATCATCGTCGGCCACCAGAACCGCTGCAACAGACAAGCTGCAGTCTTCTTAAAGCCAAAATGTCATGTGGCATCATGAGATTCTCCTAAAAATAAACTACGCAAAGACTCGCTATTCGGGACACACAACCGTTTATTCCCGGCATTCTCAAGAAACAGCAAGCCGTTGCCCAACTCAAACTCGGCTGAAGTCGTCTTGTCCTTCGCCTCGACTCTGCGTATGATCTCAGACATGAACTGGTCCTCACGATAGGCATCCACCAAAGAGCGAGTAACATCGTCCGTGAGATCAAACTCAGTCATCAGCGCACCTGAAAAGTCAGGTCTACGAGACAAGGCATCAGCCACCTTGTTGTACTCCTGGGGGTCGAAGTCATACTGCTCAATGACCTCAATCCAACGCTTCAGAGCGTCAGAAAGTACGGGCTGAGTTCTCATCCATCTCAGGGTCTGATGATCAGTCCTGAGGATGAAGAATCTCCCAAGGAGATAGTGTCTCCAATGGGTCAGAGCCTTGTACACGGCGTAGAGTTCCTTCTCGTAGGTGGATTGTGCTAACTTCTGAGATGACATCTTTTTCAACGTGTACTCGACTGGCCTCAACTTTGGCCCCTCCTGCTGCGCGAGCACGGCGCCAATGTCGTATTGGCTGGCATCCGTGGTGACTATGAATGGCTTGTCAGGATCAGGAAGTTTCAAGACCTCGTAGTGCGTCAACGCATGCTTCAGATGTCTGAAAGCAGCCTTGCACTCATCTGTCCACTCCCATGGGTTGTCAAGGCGGGTCAGATCAGTCAAAGGAGCGACCACTATGCTATAGTTCTTAACGAAAGTCCTATAGTAGCCTGTCATTCCCAAGAAAGATCTGCGGAAATCTCATGACCCAAGTACAAGACACGGGTGCGGCCAAACTCGCACTTCTCACCGTTGATCTTGAACTTGTGCTGTCGCGGGAGACTGAGGACTTTGTCTAAATGTGCAACGTGCTCCTCGACACTCTTACTAAAAATAAGTATGTCATCGAGGTACACGATGACAAACTTATCTAAGTAGTCATGGAATATCCGATTCATAGCGTGCTGAAAGGTGCCAGGAGCATTGCAAAGGCCAAAAGGCATCACCACAAACTCATACCCTTCCTGGTTTGGAAAGCGGTTTTGTGCTGCTCCTCGGGCCGGATTGCAATCTGATGGTACCCGGACTTCAGATCTATCTTACTGAAGTACCGACACCCTTGCACTCTATCTAACAGATCTTCGATGCGCGGTAGGGGCTCTCTATTCTTTACAGTGATGGCATTGAGGCCCCTATAGTCAATGCACATCCTAAAAGTACCCTCCTTCTTCTGAGGTACGATTAGAACTGGAGACCCGTAAGGAGAGACACTCGGCCGGATCCAACCCTTCTCTACGAGTTCCTTGAGTTGGCGGCGAAGCTCATCAAGCTTTCCTGGAGACATCCGATAGATCCTACCCTTCGGAATACTAGACCCTGGGATAATCTCTATCGCGTGGACGACCTCCCTCTCAACAACCCCTATCGGCTCTTCAAAGAGATCAGGGTACTTAGCAACTACTCCCTCTATCTTCGGCGGCATTTTCGCCGGCTCGCCTGCAGCAGAGACATAAACTAAATACATACCCTCCTCCTGATTTTGCTTATAATGATTGTAGAACGCGGCCGCACACATGCACCCATAGGACCCAATCAGACTACTAGCTTTTAACTTATGTAATCTGGCGGTCCCTCCACCTGGCAAAGTGTGTTTGACCACTTTTTGGTCCCAGTCAAATTGGGGTTGTGCCACAGAGAGGTAGTACATACCTAGTAGCATATCCATCGGGAGCTCGTCACTTACTAGGAACGAGACACGATGTCTCAAGTCCCCTCCCGCGTACGAGAAACAACACTCAACATCCTGGAGGTAGTCGTTGACTACCATGCGCTGTTTGTTAGCACAGGTCGACTCCACAGGTCGACTCAGGTGCTGCACTCGCCCCTGTAAACGCAGCCTCTCAGCGCACGCACGACTGATAAAGTTCCTAGTCGAGCAAGTGTCATAATAGGCCCCGGCCTTGCAGCCACCAATGACTACCTCGCTGGCGAACATCTCACCCTTCGGGGCTTTGACTAGTGCCGTCCAAGAAGCTAGAGGGTCTGATCTAGACCACTCCACCTCTAGCTCCTCTAAGGACTCAAACACATTCATCGAACAGAGGCTCGATGGGTCTGAACGTGTTTGCCGGACGATGTTGGAGTCAGTAGCTTGGGCCATCTCTCGAGATGGTGAGGGTGTCTCCACCACCTTGACCCTAGCAAGAACAGCTACTATTCCTACTGGCCCGATCTGTTTCCCGGAGCACTGCCTGAAGTACTGGCAACGTTGCTACCAACGGGATGAGAGGATCCCAGCACCTGCCCCATCGTAGGCGAGATCTTTTCTGACACTTTCTTATTGCGGCACTTGAATTGGCTGTGTCCATATTGACCACACCGAATACAGGCCTGCCGTGAGTAACGGTCTCTCCACACGTCCTCTGGAAGACCCACTTTCTCCCATGGGGGAGCGTTGGGGTCGACTTGACTTCTAGACCGGGAGCCTCCGCCGTGATATTGGCCTCTTTTGCCAACTGGTTCCTGAGAGGCTGAAAAAAGCATCATAAGTACGAAGTCAGCAGGACCTGAGGGTCATAGCGCACCCCTGGGACACAGATCAGACGCTCAACAGCGTCGGTGGCTTCCCTTACTGACTTAAACTGCCTTGTGTGCATCGTCAGGGGCCTCCTGAGGATCATGCCATCTTTCTTCCACCATCTTCAGGAGGTCCTCCAATTTCTGGGAGGCCGCCCAAGCACGAAAGTCATGACCATATCCCTGGAGTTGTACTAAACCACTCAACCATCTTGCTGCACTACCCTCTAGGTAGGAAGCAGCCACAAGCACTTCTTCGTGCGGCAAGGTGAGTTTACACCTGACGTAGACCGGCACTGCCCTCAACCACGTGTCAAGGTCTTCGCCCCTCTTATCCCCTGTAAAAGGTTTGGGAGCGGCGATGGCCGTCTTCGGAACCCACTGAGTTTGTCCCGGTCCCTGCACCACTCCGGGCTGTGGACCCAGTGACACAGGTTGCTGTGCTAGCTGCTGGGGCTGCGTGCCCTGAGGTTGCACAGGCTACGAGACAACAGGTTGCGTGGTGACTGCAACCTGCGACGAAGTTTGGGTGTATACTGTTTGTACAGGAACCTGCAAACTACCCCCTGCTGTTACCCCTCCTGAAAGCGGCATGCCCAAGGAAACGATAGCAACCGATGATGGGGCTACATATGGGGATACCCTTGTCACCAGTGGGACAGAAAAAGGAGGATATGGCACGGGCCAGGCACCAGGCCCGGCTGGTGATGGTGCTGCCTAAGCACTGCCTGCCAAAACGGCTAGGCTATGTTGGATATCCTGAAGGATGGTAGTTTGATGCTCCTGCATCTCTATTACGCTTAGCAGGTCCCTCCTAACTACCTTCACATCATCATCCATGTTCGTCAGGTCCATCGTCTCTAACTCCTTTATGCCTGCCCCTCTCCGCTGCATCCTGGCTCTTCTTCTGATCATCTTCTCCTTCTCCACTTTTCTCTCTCCTAATGCCCGCTGTAGTTGTGCCTCCTGCAGGGCAGCCTGCTGGATGGCGACATCCTCTGGAGTCAACACTAACGTCTGGCTTGCCATTACGCCACTGGACTGACTCACGGTCTGCGCGACCGTTGACCCGACGGCACCTGAACTGCTTGCTTGGGAAGTCTGCTGCGCAGAAGTGACCATGGCAGAAGTAGCCATGGCTGCTGTAGCACCGACCTCGCTAGCTAAAGTCTTGCTGGCCTCGGCTGCTCTAGCTCTCCTCTGCTGCTGCTGCCTCTCCCTAAGCTGGCGGAACAAATGTCTGTCACCCTCTGGTCCTAATGCCAAATGGGCTACTGGGCGCCTCGCCGATCGCAAGATCCGGTCGTCTTCTCTAGTGTCCTCCTCGTCGCTCATATGCTACAGCATTGTGCACTGTCTACACTAGGTCACTCAAGATGCCTACCGCAACAGAGTGCACAGACCAATGTAAAATAAATAAATAATTAATTGGTGGTCAATCCGAAGCAGATACATTCGGGTTCTAATAGGTAAGTCCAGATTCCTACAAACGAAACTAATTTTAGTCTGACTAGTCCGCAAACAGAAGCACCAGGAAAAATAAACAGTTCTATCGATCTTCCTTGGTATCAATACGATGCTTGAACCGTACTCTGTACTCTCTCACAGGTGTAGGCCGTCTACCCCTGCCGACTGGCTTGGGAACATGCATGTCTCTGTGCAAGATATCGTCCACGTCCACGTGGTCATCCATGGTTGGGGGCAGCATAGATCTCCTTGATGGGAACTGTTCTGTCTCAGCGAAAGGTGCAAGCTTTGAGGCGTGAAACACAGGGTAAGTGCGTAGGTGCCCAGGGATACGAATCACGTACGAGGGACCATCCAAATCACTACCCACAATATCTAAGACTTCGCAGGGACCGAAATACTGAGGCATTAGTTTTCTAGAGATGCCGAACTCTTGTCCCAACTCACTAGCCTTGACCCAAACACGTTCCCCTACCTGAAATATGGACTGTCGGCGATGCTTGTTCTCATAAGCAATCATTGTTTCCTGAGATTCCTTGATGTGCTCAACAATTTATCATACTGGACACCAAATTCAATGGTTCTAGGAGGTGCAACAGTTCGATTTTCAGGCATGAGGAAGTCTAGACCAGATCTAGGCTTCCACCCCACATGCAGCTGATTAGGACTGGCGTCGGTGGTGCTATGCACAGCATTATTGTACAGGCTGGCGATGAGAGGTAGTTTCTCACCCCACTCATCCTGGTTGGGCTGGATATTGTGCCTCAGCAGATGCTGCACCACTGGCTTCAACCTGCCCATTGGCTTCAAGATGATTCCCAGAAGTCGTTTGGAGCTGGCTGCCCATCTGTTCAGCAACCTTTTTCCACATCTCGCTGGTGAACCGGACATCTCCATCACTAACAATCGTCTTTGGAAGACCAAAGTCACGCACCAAGTTATCCATAAATAGCAGTCTCATGCATGGCGATTAGTCTAGCGTACTTAGTGAACTCCTCTTGCCACTCTTGCTGGTCATGAGGGTATCCATGAAGTCCATGGAAACACTCTGTCCCGGACCAATAGGAATGAGTAAAGGCTTTAATAACCCAAGCGAGCCTTGAGTCCGCGGTTTATCCTGCTCACAGACTTGGCAAGTCTGGACATTGGTCTTTGCATCATCAAGCATGTTAGGCCACCAGAGTCATTGTACCAAGTTAGCACTAGTCTTCTAGTAGCCGAAGTGTCATGTTGCATCATGGCATTCACCTAAAAATAAACTACGCAACATCTCTCTAGAGGGCACAACTAGTCTCTTGAAGCCTGCCTTCTCAAGAAAGACCAACCCATCCACCATCACAAACTCATCAGTTGTGGCCTTGTCCTGGGCCTCAAGTTTGTGGATGATGTCCATCGTTGCAGGGTCTTCCTTGTAGGCTTCCACCAAGGATCGAGTTACACTGTCCGATAAGCCAAATTCGGTAATCAGCGCACCCAGGCAGTCTGCCCTACGTGATAATGCATCAGCAACCTTGTTATACTCTCCATTCACGTAATCTAGCTTGAAGTCATACTGATCTATGACTTCAATCCAGCATTTGAGTGTGTCAGAGAGAACAGGTTGTGTCTTGATCCACTTGAGTGTCTGATGGTCAGTCCTCAAATAGAAGAATCCTCCCAACAGATAGTGCCTCCAGTGGACAAGTGCCTTGTAGAGGACGTAGAGTTCCCTTTCATGGGTGGACTTCGCCAATTTCTTGGATGGCTTCTTTTTACTCATATACTCGATCGGCCTTAACTTTTTCCCTTCCTATTGAGCCAACATTGCGCCAATGGTCACTACAAATGGCCTTTGAGGATCAGGAACCATGAGAACCTCATGATGTGTAAGAGCATGCTTCAATCTTTTGAAAGCAGCCTCACATGCGTCTGTCCATTCCCATGGAGTGTCAAGGCGCGTTAAATCAGTCAAGGGAGATGCGATCGTACTATAGTTTTGTACACAATTGCGGTAATAACAACACATCCCCAAGAAAGATTTGACCTCGGTCACAAACTGGGGTCGTAGTCAGTCTCTAATGCTAGCCACCTTCGCATCTTCTGGCCTAATCCCTTCCGCGGATACTTCATGACCCAAGTACAAGATTTTAGTGCGACCAAACTCGCATTTCTCTAAATTTATCTTATACTTGTGTTGTCGGAGGAGAGAAAGGACTTTGTCTACATGTTGAGCATGCTCCTCAACTGTCCTACTGAAGATAAGAATGTCGTCGAGGTACACGACGATAAACTTATCCAAGTAGTCATGGAAGATCATGTTCATGGCGTGTTGGAATGTACCCGACACATTGCAAAGGCCGAAAGGCATCATGACAAACTCGTACAGATCGTACCTGGTCTGAAATGCGGTTTTGTGCTGGTCTTCCGGTCTAATGGCAATTTGATGGTCGCCGGACTTCAAGTCTATCTTGGTGACGTACTTACATCCCTGCACCCTATCCAGTTGATCATCGATGCGCGGTAGGGGCTCTGCGTTCTTTACGATGAGCCGAAGGGGGAGATGCTAGGCATTGAAACCCCTGTAATCAATGCACATCCACAGTGATCCCCCTTTCTTCGGTATGAATAGAACTGATGAGCCGAAGGGGGAGATGCTAGGCCGTATCCAACCCTTTTCTGTGAGCTCTTTCAGTTGCCGCCGAAGCTCGTCCAACTCAGCCGGAGCCATCCTATAGATTCTCCCTTTGGGTATCTTGCTCCCAGGGATGATTTCTATGGCATGGACAACCTCCCTATCTACGACACCTATGGACTCCTCAAACCAATCAGGGTACTTAGCAACGACACTCTCTATCTCTGGGGGTGATTTAACGGTCTCCCCTTTCTCAGAAATAAAGACCAGGTACATACCCACCTCTTGGTTCTGTTTATAGTAATTATAGAAGGTCGATGCGCACAAACACCCGTAGAAGTCAATTAATTTACTAACCTTATATTTAGCTAGTCTAACGGTCCTCCCATTAGGCAGCTCATGCTTCAACACTTTCTTGTCCCAGTCAAATTAGGGCTTGGCAACCGCAAGGTAGCACATACCTAACATCATGTCAAATGGTAGATCGTCGCTAACCAAGAACGAAATCTTATGATTAAGTTCCCCTCCTGCATAGGAGAAAGTGCAGACCACGTCCTTAACGTAGTCCTCCACCAACATGCGCTCTTTGTTGGTCAGAGTAGATGCTACCGGTCTACTAAGGCGATGATAAAGTTTCGCGTGGAGCCGATGTCTGTGAAGGCACCGCACTTGTGGCCACCTACACCAACTTCCACAACGAAGTGCTCCCCTCTAGGACCTCGACTTAGTGTCACCCAGGACTCATGAGGGTCCCTTGCCGACCACTCACTTTGTAGGTCCTTTAAGGCCTCAAACACATCGAACGAACAGAGTATCGATGGGTCATGATGCGTCTGCGGGGTGACTAAGAAGTCAATAGCTTCGGCCGACTATTGAAACGGTGAGGGTACATCACCCGCTTCAATGAGAGTAGAACCAGCTACAACTTCTACTGGCCCTAGGTGTTTCCCGAGCTAGAGCTCGGGGAGTCCCGCCTTGGGAGAAGGGAACCCCACCCTTAGGTGGTATCTTCTGCGGTACCTTGTGTGATCTTGCATTTGAACTGTTGATGGTCATACTCGCCGCAGTTGATGCAAGCACCCCGTGAATAATGGTCCCGCCACACCCGTTGATCCAAACCCGTTCGAACCCAAGCTGCGATCTTGTTCGGGTTGAGGGTTTGCCCCTGACTCCTCTGTTGACCGCCCTTGCCGCGGCCTCCTGCCTTTCCTTTTACTACTGCAGCGAGGTTGCTACCCTCAGCACTATCCTCATTGTCTAACTTTGTACTGTCCACGGGTCTGAGAAATCCTCGATCTCGGTCCGAGTACCATCGGCCTCGACCATCATCAATCGACTCCCCTTTTTCTTCCACTCTTGTGGACTCGTCTTCTTTCTTCCGTCCGTAAAATGTCAGAGCACCTCCTAGCGTAGCCTCCAAATCCAAGGCCTTCTTGCTAAAGGTCTCAAACGTGTGATACTCTAGTCGAGCCTAGCTGGCTAGCAAGTTCTTGATGTTGGTGGGAAGACACCTCGAGAACATGGTCAACAAGACCTGTGGATTATATTGTACCCCAGGGACGACAATCAAACGCTCTATGGTAGAGGTGAGTTTGCGCACGGACCTGTACTTTTTAACATCAAGTTTCAACAACCCACCAGTGGCAATCTATGCATGCTATGGGTTGTGCCTTCGCGCTTCCACCAAGTCCATAAAGCTCTCCAGGGTATGGGTCTGCCCAGTCACCCATGTTCCTGCCGGATCCCTTTGATACTACTAATCCTTTTAGCCAGCGAGCTGCTGATCCCTCTAAGTAGGATGCTGCAGTTATCACTTCCTCCTCTACTAACGTCCTCTTCGGCCTTACCCACACTGGAATCATTTTCAACCAGGTGTCGAGAGCTCCTCCTCCTTATATCACCTTAGAAGGTGGAGGGTAAGTTCAATGGGGTTTTGGGGTACCATGGTTGTTGATGTCCCACCGGTGAGACAAGTGGCGGCTGAGGTGTAGTACCAACCGTTGGACTAGAAGATGAGAAGAGGCAACATTCTGAGATAAAGCTGTTGCTGAAGTACCACTGGGTATGGTACCAGATTGAGGCGGATACGGGTCTGTCATCGCCCAAAATGGCAGCGATGGCAAAACTGCTGGCCTGACTCCTGGTCTGTACATGGCATTCAAGATCTGGTCTAGGGTGTCCTGGGTAGCGTCCAGTTTGTTGTCCATGTATGCATGCATGGACAGGATGCTCGCCTTGACAATCTTCACGTTATTGTCCAGTGTCGATTCATCTAACCCCTCTAAAGCAGCTTTGTCTGCCGCCCTACCCTCAAGTTTGGCACTTCTATTCCTAATTGCATTCTCTCTTTTAGTAGCCTCTTTAAGTTCCTCCTCTAGCCTTAAGCGGATCCTCTCTACTTGCTGGAGTTCCATCTGCTCCCTGGTGCGTGGAGGCGGCGAGCTGGACTGCAAGCCCGCCATCTGACTGGTTCTAGACCCTAACGTACTGGAGATGGACTGACTGGTTGTGTCCAGCATTCCAAACGGAAAACCGGAGAAGGTTAACTCAGATGTTGCCGCAGATGTAGTCCTCGCTACAGCGCTAGCTGCTGCTGCTGCTAATGTCCTCTCTACGGCTGCCGCAGCTTCCCTCACAGTCTCAAGATTACGGGCCCTTGCTTCAACCATTAGCCTCCTCTCGTCTTCTGGTGGCAGGACCTGGAACACTACAGGTACTCTTTTTTCTTTGTTTTTTTTTTTGGACTTACTCTAAGTGTATCACGCCTAGTTTGCCTTCGGTCGTTAGCTGTACCTTCACCACCTTCCGATCCACTCATCAGCTAGGCAGACTCTGTGTCCACTTTGGAACCTACCGCAACATGCGTCTGACCGGTTCTAAGAATAAATAAAATTAAAATAAATATCCGACGATTTACCTAGACTACCGTTCAAGCGGTATCAACAACATTTACGCTGGCCGAACGCATAGTCTAAACCTACTCTGATTAGTTTCTCACAGAAGCTTTGAAATGAATTGACTATGGTAGAACATTGCAATCCTACTCTAGGCTGTCTGTGAGGTGTCAACAGTCTATCAACCAACTAATCAAAATAAAAATAGACTAAGTGAGCAGATGTATGCACAATGGGTATAATTGTGTCTGACAATTAAGTCTCAATTGGAATCTTCCTCCCCTGTATCCAACGTGTTTGTAGGCATCATCGAGCGACAGTGTCTAAGGTGTGCATTAGCGGCCGGCCCCTGTGCCCAAGGTGTACGCTTATGACCAGCATTGCCCGTTCTTTACCCTCGAGTGCAATGAGCCTTACGTTTGATTGATCTGGCTGATAAGGAGGCAGTTTAAGGTCCTCAGGAATTATTTGACGTCGCAATCAGGACGGCGATCACAACCAGTGGACAAATCAGACACCCGCCAGAAATGTTTATAGACGGTCTGGATAGCGTCTGCAAAGGACTGGTCAGTCCACACACCCCTTCTATCACCGCAGCAAAGAGCCTCAAAGGACAAAGCAGCATGGCCTGCGTGTACTACTCCCATGGGTTGGCATGGTGACCGTGACCCGTGCTTCGGCCACGGCCCTTAATAGGCACCGCCCTCTCCTCCCAGATGCCACCGGGAAGAATGTCGTCTCTCGAGGTAGAGCACTCACGACTCCTCACACCAACAAAAGGACACTCAAGGTTGGACTCACTTTCTCACGGTAAGAAGAGATTGAGAGGGTAGATAAGGTAAGGGAACAACGTACCTGGAGATAGCTGCCCCCAACCACAAATTTCTCACCAATTGAGCCGACGTGCATTTCGATGATCGGTCATAGCCTTGGTACCACCCACAACGCAATGCAGTGCCACCTCCGGCCAGCCGCTCTACCTAGACCCCGCTATTTCAAGCCAGCGCCCAAGTATCCTTACTGCACAAAAGCACCCTCAGTGCACCAAGCAACAATGTCGCCAGCACCAGGTAAGCGGCAATCTCGAACCAGCTCCAATGTTATGATCCTGGCCAATTTCGAGATAAACATCCATCAGAAAGTACAATGTTGTCCAATTGCAGAAAGAAATGAATAGACTTGAGAGGAGAGAGAGAGGATTAGAAGAAGAAGAATAAGTAAGAAAGAGGAAGAAGAAGATGTATGTTTTCTTCTTCGCCCAACAATCTCCTCCTCCTCATCTCCCCCTTGAGAGGAGAGAGAGAGGATTAGAAGAAGAATAAGTAAGAAAGAGGAAGAAAAAGATGTACACCAGCAAAGACTTCTTCTTCGCCCAACAATCTCCTCCTCCTTATCTCCCCCTTCTCTTATTCATACAAGAAATAATAATACAATGATAAATGGCTGATCCAGAATCAATGTCTGAGTCCCTCTTCTACTGTAGGTATCACTTGAGGTCCACCATAGCCATGGCCGCCTCCCCCACTCTTCACCCTCATAGGCCGAGGCTATGGCGGACTACTAGGCCTTGCCCAGANAGGTATCACTTGAGGTCCACCATAGCCATGGCCGCCTCCCCCACTCTTCACCCTCATAGGCCGAGGCTATGGCGGACTACTAGGCCTTGCCCAGATGCCCAAAGCACAACCCAAAGCAGTTATGGCTGCTCTAGCTCAGGCCGGCATGCCCAACCCTGCCTTGAAGCTTCTTGGTGCGGCTCTCCCCAGTTGGGGACTCCCTGCTGCAGCACCCACCAAGGTGATGAAGATGGCTGCCACCATAGCCAGGTAAGTACCCCTGGCGCTCCTCCCCCTCTCCTTCCTTCTTCCTCCCTCGTGTCCTTCTCCTTCCTCCCTAGCAGCTCCAGCATAGCGCTACTCCAGCCAGCGCTCCACCAGTGTGTCGCCTACCTTGCACACCGAAAAAGAGGTCGGACTCTCCGCCCGGCCCGAAGATATAGCGGCCTGCTTTGCCTCTTGGGCGGTGACTTCCAGGCCGCTTGGCCTCCCAAGCAACCGGTACCTCCT
>BFEA01000141.1:2821116-2832948 GCA_003427395.1 Chara braunii
CATGCGGAAGCGCTGCCACAGCGACTTGTGCGAGGTGGTCTGCAGTGAGCCCGAAGACGAAGTGGGCAAGAGAGAAGGAGCTTAGCCATAGCGATGTTAGCAGCGGCCATAGCCGCCATAGCTATAGATAGAGTTCAGTGTGTGAGTGTGTGAGTGTGCAGTGTATGCGTGTGGGATATCCAGGGTGATCCGTGTGTGTGTTAAGCAGCGACGAGTGAGTGACGAACAGAGACGTGTACAGGTGTTGAGTCGCCATAGCCATCTGAAGCGAGTTGTAGCTGAACTGTGTTCTTGTTTGCCATACCTCTGAGTTTTGAGTGGGCGCTTGTCGCCAGTTTGCTGTGCAACCTGTTTACATACATGTGAAGTGTGAACGAGTGCGAGTCTGATTGCAGGAGCCACTAATCAAAAAAAGAAAAGTTTGAACTTTGCAAAAAAAATCGAGAAAAAGAAAAAAAAATACTCGTTTGCAAGTTCAATAGGCCTCCCAAGTCCCCTGAAGTGCGAAATTATCCATGAGAAAAATTTCAAACTTTCAGACCTCAAATGATTTTCTGATAAAAGAATTCCGAAAATGAAGTACAAATTTTTTTTTTCGGAATTACTCAGATGAGAGTGCGCAGTTGGAGAATGACAACTGCAAGAGGGATTCCCGTACCGTTTAAAAAAAAAAGCGGATTTCGGAATAAAAGTATTCCGGATTTCCAAATAACGGGAATTTCCAAAAGGTAATCGAAATTTTTTGAAAAAGAAGATATTCCCGACTTTCAACAACGAAATTTTGAATTTTCAGAAGAAAAAAGAAATCGGAAATTTCAGATGTTGCGCTATTGCGATTTTCCACAACAGAAACAGTGAGAAAACAAAATTTGTAATGACCCGCCATAACACAGACTGAGAACACTGCTGATTTCTGAAGTTCTGTCGATGAAATGGATGCCTTGCTGAGATTCCCGCATTCTGCTGTGTTTTCTAAGTCTGTATGTGTGCGTGCCTGTCTGAGTGCTTGTTGGCATGAGTGTGTGTGTGACCCGCAAGGGTACTTGCTTGTAGGGCCGGTACTTACCTGTGGCCGTGGCATCGAGGGTTGCAGCAGGGAAACACTCAAGTAGTGGAGCCAGGGGCCCCCGGTGCTTAGAGCAGCGGAAAAACACTCAAGTAGCAGGTAGGCTGGTACCGCACCCAGTAGCAGTAGATGTGCGGTACTCGAGGACGAGCAGAAGAAGACAAAGTTGGCATTTTTAGAGGCCCAGTAGCGGTAGGCTAGGTCTAGGCCGGTACCAGCCTGTTACGAACTTGGTTGCCTGGCGAATTTTATCGCCACTCACACACAAACAATCTCACACATGCCCATACATGCATAAGAGAAGGGGAGAGAAGAGACAGAGTCCAAACTGCACACAGGTGAGAATGAGCAGCGGAAGACAATCATGCACAGATGGGAGAAGACACACAGTGTTTCTCACTCTCTGACACAACTCCCAAGAACCAATCACAAGAAAGAACCTGCGAAGATCACAATTGGAATTCACACTGATGATGAACCACTCAAACAATTATCGTAATCTTGTGATTACGATAATTGTTTGAGTGGTTCATCATCAGTGTGAATTAACAGAGTCTGTTCCAGTATCTCGCCACTCTCAGAACTCACACCACTCTCTATCTGTTGCATACTGTAACGCGCAGACCAGAACAAGAACCGACCTCTCAATACAAAGTGCAAGATAACACAGCAGAAGACTTAGATACCAGTGATCCGAACAATCAATATTTCAATGCAGTCCTAAACATACATCATCATCATCGTTACATGGTGTGAATGGGGTCTGGCACTTCACACAGGAAGACTGCGCCAGCCCATACCATACACAAACGAAGAAGAAGGGGATAGACGAAGAGAAGCGGAAAGATGGGAATGTCGTCAACACCAAGTCTTCGGCACAGGCCCAAATAGTCCCTCGTCGAAATGTCTGAATCCCAAATGTCAATTCTGGATCCAATGTCGTCAAGTCTCCAGTCACAACTCTGTCTCTCTCTGTCGTAGTTTGAGAAGTCAGGTGGTGAGAGGGTGAGAAGAGATGGTGGACTTAGAAGAGGAAGAAGAAGAACTCTCTCTCTCTCTCTCTGTGTCCAGTACTAACCTGTGAAGTTGGTGCCTTGATGCAGGTACTTCGCAGATGGAGCTGGAGCGATGGCGCCACAGGTAAGTACCACTGGCCTCCGCCACTATCTCTCCCACTCTGCGATCTACCACCTACCAGCGCCCAGCGCTGAAGACTACTGCTATGGCTATGGGCGCCCAGCGCCGAAGACTACACCTAGCGCTGAAGACTACTGCAGCGCTCCTCCTGAGTGCTGCGGCCGAATCCTGAAGACTGCTCGTGCCTACTGACAACTACCTACCCGTGAAGTGCATGGGAACCTCCTATGTACTACCGGGTGTGCCTCCTGACTCGGGCAAGCAGTCCAGGAGGCTGCTCTTGCCAATGCCGAAGGGAGGCAGGGGCTGCAGCTGCAGCTCCTGTTCGAGCTGGCGTGGGGAACAGGCTATTTCTGGCCTGTTCCCGAAACCCTGTTTCTGTGCCTGAGTCTTAGGTAGTAGGTCGAACACAATGAGGGCCTGAAAATGGCCCTCCGTTTCAGGCTGAAAAGCCTCTGGGCCTGAAAGGCCCAGAAATAGGCTGAAAACGGAGTAGGGCCTGCAGGCCCTCGTTTTTCAGCTTTCAGGCTGAAACGACCGGGGCCTGTAAGCCCTATGTTTTAGGCTTTTAGGTTGAAAGTGTGGGACGGGCCCTGCAGGGACCGTGTGGCTACGCAGTATGCCACACTATCCTACACCCAGTTAGTAGTGCCACATCAGAACAGCCTCCCAAAGGCCAGCGCCAACCACCCTGATGAAAAACAGGTCCTGCGATGAAGTCTTCAGTG
This sequence comes from Chara braunii, assembly GCA_003427395.1. Classification (NCBI taxonomy): domain Eukaryota; kingdom Viridiplantae; phylum Streptophyta; class Charophyceae; order Charales; family Characeae; genus Chara; species Chara braunii. The sequence goes on from BFEA01000141.1 coordinate 2,824,048, forward strand.
GAGATGGACAACTCTGACGACGGAACAGGCAGCTATGGCTGCCACCACCCACGAACACACACTGTAGAGCCTCGACGTAGCCCGGCCATATGCAGATACCCCAGGGCCGCCTATGGTTGCTGTCAACGGCGAGTCTCAGGATGCCCCCTGCAGACAGATACCGCCACCAACTTGCTTGGCTTCTCCAACGCTGCTTCGCGAGAAATGAACTGCCAGAAGTCCTGAACCGATGGGCCTAACCTATCTATAGACTACCTAGACCTAGACCGGACTGACTGACCGACCGGTACCGTTGCTGTTTCGGCCTCTCGGCCTCTACCRGACCCGGCTATAGGCTATAGGACCGTTTAGCAGCATAGGCCGCTTAGGGCCTGTCTGTCCTAGGGGTAGCCCGGGCCTGCTATAGGCAGTTAGGGTAGATGTAGGAATTCGGGTTAGTGCTGGGCCTATATTTTCCCAGATTTGCAGATATGTCCCTCACGAATTTCCTTACAGGCAGGTCTCTCGGTTAGCCCTCAGCCAAACAAAATTACAAATCTAACCCTATTGGTTAGTGTACAGCCTCGCAGTCAATCTCGGCAGTAGAAATCAGCAAGTCGTTGCAGGCTTACCCTCCCCGGGAACGAGGAACTCCGAGCTAGGGATGTAGGCGAGGTGAACGGCGAGGAAGGTTGCCCTTCTGAGCCGCTTCATGTCGCAATACAATGGACTTTGCTGTCTTGAGCAGGTCTCTTCTGTAGAACCACCTGTTCTCAGGAGGAGGCTGGAATGCAAACCTGACAAGATACTGCAGATCGGGGCCTGTGCCCCACTCATCCTCAATCCTGTCAATGTCATATCCCTTACCAGGGACTGGCGGACCAAACTGAGGGGGCCGGTCTGAAAATGCATCAGCTGGAGTGAAAGGCAGCAGCTTAGATGCGTGGAAGACCGGGTAAGTGCGTAGATGCAGCAGGACGTCGATGTCATATGACGGACCGAAGGGATCAGCGCCCACTGTATCTAGGACCTGCCATGGACCCAGGTAACGTGGCAACAGCTTGGGGGAGATATCCTCCTCCCTCGACAGCTCAGAACTGGCTACCCAGACATGATCACCAGTGCGGATGGGGGAAGGCCGCTTGTGGCGATTAGCTTGTTCAATCATAGCCTTTTGGGGCTTTGAACAGGTTCGCGCGGGCTCTTTCCACATCTAAACGATATCGTCTGGCGAACTCTGTTGTGCCTGGTGTCAAATCAGGCTTAGCCTTATCAATGATATCATCGAGAGGCTGTCGTAGTTCACTTCCCCAGTGTAACCGGTAGGGATTGAACCCTGTCGAGGAGTGGATAGACATGTTATACATGAGTTGTGCCCTCCCTAAGTGAAGATCCCAGTCCTGTTGATCTGGAGAGATGACAGGACGCAGCAGCTGGAATAAGACTTGGTTCATCACTTCAGCCAAACCATTGGCTTCAGGATGGTGACCAAAAGTCATGTCCAGTCGTGAGTGCAGATAGTCTTTACAGTAGGACCGCCACTCATCGCTGCAAAATCTGGGGTCTCGATCACTAACAATAGAAGTGGGCGGTACATGGTGTGTGACCCACCTCTCAGAGAAGGCTGCTCTCACAGCCGGTACTCTCGCTACCTCTGGCAAGGGGATGAACTCTGCATATTTGGAGAACCTGTCCACGCAGACCCATAACCTGACGCATGCCACGAGGGGTGGTCTTGCCTAAATCTGTGAAGTCTATCGACACAGATTCAACAGGGCCATCAGGTATGGGTAAGGGTTTGAGCAGTCCCAAAGGAGGTCTACGTTGGACCTTGTTCCTTTGGCAGAGCTCACAGGTGTCCACATAACGCAACATATCACTCCGCGTCTCCTTCCAGAAGAAGCGCTGCGACAGGGCTGCATAAGACTTTAGGAACCCAAAATGTCCACGGGCATCATGACACTCTAACATCAGCAGTGTCCTGAGCCGCTGGTCCAGGGGAATGCACAAGCGCTCCTCACCTCTGCTGCAAGTGTACAACAGATCTGAACTCAGAGCATACCCTGGTTCAGAATTAGGATCTGCTTGCAGATTCTTGACAATGGGTCCAAAAGTCTCGTCCTGAGGCAGTAGACGAGCAATGGTCTCGGGTCTCCTCTCCAAAGGAGTGAGTAGAGGAGATCAACGCAAAAGAGTCAGGCCTACGAGAGAGGGCATCTGCTACCTTGCTGTAGCATCCCTTCTTGTGCTTCAGTTCAAAGTCAAACATGTCTATGAACTGAATGTACCGTGCTAGTTTGTCATTTAACTCTCCCTAGGATTTCATCCACTGCAGGGTGGAGTGATCTTAAAAGATCTTGAAGTGCCTGCCCAGGAAAAAGTGCTTCCAGTGTTTCAGGGCACAGACAAGAGCATATAGCTCTTTCTCGTAGGTAGAGTCCTGGAGCTTTTGGGTCTTGATCTTCTTACTCATGAACTCTACTGGCCGTAGACCATTCCCATCATCCTGCTGAAGAACTGCCCCAATGCCATACTGACTGGCGTCAGTGGTCAGGATGAATGGCAAAGCAGGGTCAGGTAACTTCAGCACAGGCGCCGAGTCCAGGGCTTCTTGAGTCGTGTGAAGGCCAACTGACAGTGGAGGGACCAAAGAAAGGGAGTGCCCTTCTTTGTTAGGTTAGTCAGGGGTGCAGCCACTGCAGAAAAGTTCCTGACAAACTTTTTGTAGTAGGAGGCTAAACCCATGAAGGACCTAACATCCCTCACTGTCTCAGTCTGAGGCCACTCCTGAATAGCAGCAATCTTGGCTGCTTCAGGAGCCAGGCCATCTCCAGAGATTACATGGCCCAGATAGATGACAGAGGGAACTCCAAAGGAGGACTTCTCTCTGTTGATCTTATACTGGCTGTCACGTAATGACTGAAGGACAAGAGCCAAGTGCTCCGCATGTTCCCTGGCAGTTTTGCTGAATACCAGGATATCATCCAGGTAGACAACCATAAACTTGTCCAGGTAAGGCCTGAAGATGCAGTGCATCTCCGTCTGGAAGGTGCCTGGGGCGTTGCAAAGTCCAAATGGCATGACCAGGAACTCGTAAGTCCCATACCTGGTCTTGAAGGCTGTCTTGTAAACATCCTCCTCTGCCATCTCAATCTGGTGGCAGCCAGATTTGAGGTCGACTTTGTTGAACACTGTGCAGCCCTGCACCATGTCCAGGAGGTCGTCGATCCTAGGAAGTGGCTCAGTACTCTTCCTAGTGATCTTATTGAGACCCCTGTAATCAATGCACATCCTGAACTCGCCGTTCCCTTTGGGTACAAAGAGAACAGGTGCACCAAATTCAAATGTGTTGGGTCTGATCCAACCTTTGCTGGTTAGGGTCTCAAGCTGCTTTCTGAGCTCCTCAAGCTCAGCAGGGGACATCCTGTAGATGCGGCCCTTGGGAGGGACCGCTCCAGGCAGTAGCTCGATGTGATGCTTGGTTGGCCAGTTGGGTAACCCAAAGGGCTCCTGCATCAGATCAACATGCTAATCTACCACCTGTTGTATCTCAGGAGGACAAGAAACAGGGGGAGCATCTGTTTGCTTGACCAAAGCAATAAACAGACGCTCATGGTGGTACTGGCGTGAGAGAGCATGAAACTCCCTCGCTCTCAGGCAGTAGCAGGAGGTCTTACGGTGGTGACCAGCAGCAATCATGCATGGTTGATATACACCCTGGCTGTCTGGTAGTTCAACTCTAGGGATCTGGCAGTCGATCCTAGGGTTGATTGCCCTCAACCACTGCATGGAGAACACCAAGTCAAAGGGAAGCTCAGGGTAGATATAAAAGTTCAGACTATGTCTGACTTTTCCAGCAGTATCGAAGGTCACAAGGATACCCTTGACCTTCTCCTTGATGCTGAGCACTATAGAGTCACCAATCCGCACCAGCAGCGGTTGCTGCAGCTGCTGAACTTCCATGCCCAGGTGCAGCTTTTTAACTGCATTGGGGGACATGAAGTTCCGGGTGGCCCCAGAGTCCAACAGCCCAGTGATCCTGGTGCTGTTGATCAGTGGCCGAAGCATGATGAGATCAGTCTTGCTCTTCTTCTTTTCCTTCAGATAAAGGAAGAAGGCAGCAATGGATTGTAGCTCATCCTGCCCCGGGTCCTCATAGCAGAAGGATGCTGCCTGCGCAGTCCCCACACAAACATCACTAGCACATGCAGTCTCAACTGAAACAGCTGCAGATTCACCTACCTGAGTAGATGAAGGTGCAGCACTGGGGGGAACTGCAGTCCCCAGGGTCTATTTCAGTTTTTTGACTGACTACCTGGGCCTGGCATGTAAGGGCAGTCCTTCAGGAAGTGTTGTCCCTCACATCTCAGGCAAACCCCTCTTTCCTTTCTTCTTCTCCAGACTCCCTCCTGGATCTTGAGGTCATGCCAGGGAAGTGTGGAGGGATTGAGAGGTTCACTTGGCATATGGACGTCTCTGGGCAGATTAGGGCGCTGGGAAGAGGAAGGCCGACGTCCCTTTTCCTTCCCCTTGGCACTGGTTGAGGCTGTGGTGGGAGAGAACTTCTGCAGTTACAGGCTCCCAAAACAGCCTGAGTCACGACTGTTGTAACATCTGTCTCAGCAGCTGATCCGGTCCCACCTGAAGGTGCATCAGGCTGGGAATCGGAATCTGATCCTGAGGCAGACCCCGCATGAGTAAAGGCTGCCTTTCCCCTTCTGCCACCTCTGGGGAAGGCACCTTTCCTCCTATCAGAGGATGGGGCCTGGACATGGAGCTTGGCCTCCATTTCCAGGGCTGCACGGCCGAAGGACCTCCAGTCCTTGTGCCCAGCGCTGTACAAAGCAACAACAAACTTCTCAGGCGCTGCCCTGCAAAAGTTGGTCAGCAAATCATCAGAAGACATGACCAACCCAGGGGTGGAGGTTGGCTGCTCGAACTCAGCAAACAAGGCCTGCAGGGTGCCGCTGTACTGCTGCTGTCCCAGGCGAGGAATCTTGTCAGCAGCCTTGCGGGCCCGCTCCTTATCTCAAACCGGTCCTCCAGGGCCTGCAGAAGCTTGTCTACCCCAAGGCCAAAAGCCCAGTCCTCCATGGACTGCTGCAGGCTGCTGGAAGTTGAAGTGGCCCACTTCAGTGCAGGCCCTTCCAGCAGACCCAGAACAGTTGCCACCTTGGTCTATTCTGCACAGACAAAGCCCCTCAAGTAGGCTCTGGTCCCAGCAGCCCACTCCCCAACATCGGTCTTGGGGTCATCACCCCTAAACTTGTTGGGAGCACGGATCTTGGGACCTCTTTGGTCTCCTGCAATCACAGCAGCATAGGTGGCCTTTCTTGAGGCCTTTTGGGAAGGGGTAGATGACCGGGAAGAATGTACAGAACCAGCATGGGATGCATGTGGTGAGGAAGGGGATGAAGGAGGAGGAGATGGTTTGGGTTTTAGCAGAGGGGGCTGAGGGGCTGTCAGCTTGGCGGATGCCAGCTGAGCAGTCAAGTTCCGGATAGAATCCAGGATCTTGGACTGCTGAGCTGACAGCTCGTCAACCCGATGCTCCAGTCTCACAAAGCGATCATCCCACTTCGTGAACTGGGAGCTGGTGATCTTGTGCTCTAGCAGGATCATCTCTGCCATCTGCTTGGTGACCTGGGAGCAACAATCATCTGTGAGCGCTTTGTCTAGCTGCTGCAATATATATTCTCTTCTGGAATGATCTGTTGCAGCTTCTAGCTCAGCTGCCTCCTGCTGTTCCAATTCTGCAAGTCTGGCCTGTTGCTACTGCAGCTGTTCTTCCAGCTCCTTCTTCAACCGCTGAGTAGCAGTCAGAGGTGGAGGAGGAGTAATGGAGGCTGAAGGCTGTTCACCTTCCAACTTCATCACCACTTCCACCTGTGGCTGCTGTTGAGCTCCCTGATCAGACATTTTCCCGGTTCCAAAATAAAACCAAAAAATAAACTGACAGCAGACAGAGTATGCAGCGATGCTCAGATTCCTTCAAACACCCTGGAATCGCTGCAATAACTCAACACCGGAATAGGTGGCTGTACAGGCAATGAACGGTTTGGGTTGGAAGGGTGTCTCTGGGGTCAGGTGTCAAACAGACTGTAAGTCCAACAAAATCAGTCACACGATTTCCTTTTACTGACCCTGGACCACACTGGAGTTAGTAGACTCACTCCACTACTCTTCCAGAGACCCACTGGATTTCCCGTACCCACTAGAAAACAAGTGTCATCAGTGAGAAAGATGGAAGATGATTAGTACAGACAAGAGAGATCAAACACAACAAGCGATTCAGACAGAGACCCTGTACCCTGACTCAAACTCAATTTTAGACTCAGATGACTCTGGCGGCCATACCCTAGGGTATGGCGAATTACAGTTTTCACTGTAACCAGTGAAATACTGCAAATCCAATCTTGCGATTCTACAGTATTGCCTATTTTTGGATTGCGATGCACTGGGGACTGACAGAACTGAATTCTGACGGACAGAATTGAAGTTATGACTGACCCTAGGTAGCACAGGCTAAAAATAGACTCAGCGCAAAACTGCAATTCCCAGTATCACTACCTTTCCAGTGCAGAATTCACAGTTTGAGCATCCCAGAATAATCGCAATGCAGTATGGCAGTCACAAAACAATTTTGGATCAGAAAGAGTCAGCAGAGGGTGAGAAATGAGCAGAGAAAGAAAGGGAAGAGATGGCAATGGCTGTCATGCAGTCTGCGATTTTCACATCCAGTCACTGGCAGACACATAGACCATTATAATGAACTAAACTAATACCATCTGGATCGCAATACAGGTAGGTGCATGGAACAGACTCACTTCCAAAGAATCTTGCAGGTGATGATGAAGATCTGGCTATGGCTGATGATACCCTTATCTCGCCACTTTCTTCCAGATATTCCTCCTGTTAGTCCCACACACAGAACTGTTTCAAATTCGATGATCCTCCTCAGGATCCTGTAGCGCTGCACCCCCTCACTCCAGATACCCTGTATCTGGTCCTGTGGCGCCCAATATGCCAACACCAAAATATCTCGCCACAGTGCTTGGTAGCCGCCGATGCTAAAAATAGGCCCAGATGGGGTTATCTCTCCACGAGATTGATACAGACTGTCAATCTCCCTCAGCGCAACCCAGGGATGATGCCGCTCAGGGTTCCCTGATGTCCTCAGGGGTAATCCGCCCCTCTGGGGTAATTCGTAGTACTACCCTCAGGGTTGGGCGAATAAGCCCTATACTCGCCACTTCCTGACAAGCTCGGTGCGCTTGCTCAGTACTACCACTGAACACCTGAATCCACCGCTGAAAGTCTTCTTCCCTGCTGACTCAGTACTGGGGAAGATGAATCGCCATGAAACTCTCGCCAGTATGTTGCCAGATGAAGAAGATGCCTCAATGCGCTCAACCCTCAGTGTTCCAATTCCAAACACGCTCTGATACCAACTGTTATGAACTTGGTTGCCTGACAAATTTTATCGCCACTCACACACAAACAATCTCACACATGCCCATACATGCATAAGAGAAGGGGAGAGAGGAGACAGAGTCCAAACTGCACACAGGTGAGAATAAGCAGCGGAAGACAATCATGCACAAATGGGGAGAAGACACACAGTGTTTCTCACTCTTTGACACAACTCCCAACAACCAATCACAAGAAAGAACCTGCGAAGATCACAATTGGAATTCACACTGATGATGAACCACTCAAACAACTATCGTAACAGAGTCTGTTCCAGTATCTCGCCACTCTCAGAACTCACACCACTCTCTATCCTACACCCAGTTAGTAGCGCCACATCAGAACAGCCTCCCAAAGGCCAGCGCCAACCACCCTGATGAAGAACAGGTCCTGCGATGAAGTCTTCAGTGGAGATGGACAACTCTGACGACGGAACAGGCAGCTATGGCTGCCACCACCCACAAACACACATTGTAGAGCCTCGACGTAGCCCGGCCATACGCAGATACCCCAGGGGTAGATGCGCTGAGGATGCCCCAGCTATGGAAGACTCAGGCTGGGCCGGCTATGGTTGCTGTCAACGGCGAGTCTCAGGATGCCCCTTGCAGACAGATACCGCCACCAACTTGCCTGGCTTCTCCAACGCTGCTTCGCGAGAAATGAATTGCCAAAAGTCCTGAACCGATGGGCCTAACCTATCTATACAGACTGACTGATCGACCGGTACCGTTGCTGTTTCGGCCTCTCGGCCTCTACCGGACCCGGCTATAGGCTACAGGACCGTCTAGCAGCATAGGCCGCTTAGGGCCTGTCTATCCTAGGGGTAGCCCGGGCCTGCTATAGGCAGTTAGGGTAGTTGTAGGAATTCGGGTTAGTGTTGGGCCTATATTTTCCCAGATTTGCAGACATGTCCCTCACGAACAGGCAGGTCTCTCGGTTAGCCCTCAACAAAACAAAATTACAAATCTAACCCTACCGGTTAGTGTACAGCCTCGCAGTCAATCTCGGCAGTAGAAATCAGCAAGTCATTGTACCTCCTCCCTTTCGGAGGGAAACATCATTGCAGACTCTAATATTGCCCGTACAGGCTCTAGACTCAGACTGGATGGGCTGGTACCGGCCTAGACCTAGCCTACCGCTACTGGGCCTCTAAAAATGCCAACTTTGTCTTCTTCTGCTCGTCCTCAAGTTCCCGGCACATCTACTGCTACTGGGTGCGGTACCGGCCTACCTGCTACTTGAGTGTTTTTCCGCTGCTCTAAGCACCGGGGGCCCCTGGCTCCACTACTTGAGTGTTTCCCTGCCGCAACCCTCGATGCCACGACCACAGGTAAGTACCGGCCCTACGGGCCTACCAAACAAGCAAGTACCCTTGCGGGTCACACACACACTCATGCCAACAAGCACTCAGACAGGCACGCACACATACAGACTTAGAAAACACAGCAGAAT
>BFEA01000141.1:2838478-2858281 GCA_003427395.1 Chara braunii
CGCCGCTGCTGCCACCTCCGTTGTCCCCTCCACTCCATCTTCTCCCTCTGCCCCACCTTCGTCCCTCCCCATGGCCGAAGGCACCTCAAGCATCAACATGGGCTCGCTTCGCATGGATTCCGTCGAGGATATCCACCGCGAACTTATCGACCAGCCAGGCACCCAGGAGAACACATGTCTCCTCTCCATGTTTCAAGCACTCTCTGCCTCCCTCGACAAAATCGAGGCCTCCATGACCTCCATATCCGATCGCGTCACCTCTCTCTAACCACACACCCGCCATCACCATCCTCACGACGTCGTCACTCCCCTCCGATGACGGCTTCGACTCCTCTCCCGAGTCCCTTGACCCAGCCCAATTCACCGAGGAAGACTTCCAGGCTGTCCATCTCATGAGGATGGAACGGCAACGCCTGGCCTCCCAACTTTCCTCCTCCCCCCAACCCCCTCGTCTCAAAAAGCTCACCCCTGCCGAACGCGCCTTCCTCCAGGCCAACGACGGTTGTTTCCGTTGCCGCCAGCTGGGGCATCAGCAAACCAATTGTCCCAAGGCCGGCCGCTCCACCCACCAGACGTCCCGCCTCACCGGATCCAGCCCTCCCACATCCACTTCCTCCTCCTCCACCGCGGCCTCTGGGCCCCCCTCCTCTTAAACACTGTCCCCCCGCCCCTTGTAGCCATATCCTGGCATCAACAATTCGTCTGCCAATCCCTCCCCCAGCGACGACTTTCACACCGGACACCCCCCAGACTCCGCCTGCCCTCCTCCCGACGACGTCCTCTATTTCGTCGGTTGAGCACCCCACGGCCACATGTTCCACTACCCTCCTCCCCAACCCCTCCACCATCTTTTTCTCCGATCTCGTTGAGGAACAAAACCGACACGCTCGGCTTGTTAGATTAGGCCTCGAGCAGCGCCGCCTCAATGCCATGATCTCCTCCGTTTGTGTCGGAACCGCCCAGTTCCAGCTCAAGTTCGTCGCCGTCTCCTTTGGAGCATCGACGGTGAAGTTCCGGGACCTTCTCGACATTGGTGCCACCGGCAACTTCATCACGGATGCCTGTGTCCGCAAAGCCGGCCTCCCTTCCACCGGCTATGATTCCTCGATCACCATTTGCCTAGGGGATAAGACTCAGCCATTGTCGTCGACCTCACAGTCCCCGAGACCACAATGACTGTCGGCCCTCTTCGCAGTCAGGTCTCCTTTGATGTCATGCACCTCATGTGCGACATCGTACTCGGGACTCCTTGGCTCRACCGCTACATGCCCTATACCTTCCACCCCTCTTTCGTCCGCCTCTCCACCCCTCCCGATCCACCCCTTGACATCCCCTACCTTCTCCCTTCCTCCACCCTTTCCCCCGTCTCTCCTCACCAAATTCTTCACATGACCCGTGAGCACCCCGACTCCTCTTACTGCCTTGTCATTGACCGCGACCGTCCCGAGGACTTGCTTCCAACGGACAAACCCGACCAAGACCCCTCCCTCCGACCCTCAGATCTTCGCCCTCCTATCCGAATTCAAAGACGTGTTTCCCGAATCCTTGCCCACTAGACTACCTCCCGACCGAGGTGTTTCCCACACCATCGATCTCGAGCCCGGCCACTCCCCCCCTTGCCGCCCCCCATACCAGCTCTCCGTCCCCGAGGCCGAAGAAATGAAGCGCCAGCTCAATGAACTCCTTGAAAAAGGATTCATTAAGCCTAGCTCCTCCCCCTTCGGAACCCGCTGTCTACTCGTCAAGAAGAACGACACCTCGGAACTCCTCATGTGCACAGACTACCGCGCCTTGAACTGGATCATGATCAAGAACAAGTATCCGCTTCCCCGGATATCCGAACGTCTTGATCGCCTCCGTGGAGCCAAATACTTCACCAAGATTGATCTCCTCAATGGCTTCCACCAGATCCGCATCCGCGAGGAGGACACCCACAAGACCGCCTTCCGCTCCCGCTTCGGGCACTACGAGTTTCTCGTAATGCCTTTCGGTCTCACCAACGCCCCCGCCACATTCCAATCCACCATGAACCACATCTTCCGCGACCTCCTCAAAGTCTGTGTCGTGATCTACCTCGACGACATCCTTGTTTTTATCCCCACCTTCGAGTCCCACCTTGATCATCTCCGCCAAGTTCTCCCCATCCTCCACGACCAGAAATTCTACGCCAAGCTCAGCAAATGCACATTTGCTGCCTCTAGCGTAGAATACCTTGGTCACATTGTCTCCACCGACGGCATCCGCATGGACCCCAAAAAGGTATCTGCCCTCGTCGAGTTCCCCCCTCCCATCACTTTAACCCAACTTCGCTCCTTCACGGGACTCGCCAACTACTACCGCCCCTTCATCCGCAACTTCTTCGACGTTTCCTACCCTCTCCATGAGCTCACCCGTGCCACCAAACCCTTCACTTGGACAGACCGCCGCCAAACCGCCTTTGACAAACTCAAGAAGCTCATCACCACTGCCCCCGTCCTCAAAATCGCCGACCCCACTCGCCACTTCTTCGTCACCACGGATGCCTCCGACTTTGCCATAGGGGCCGTCTTATCCCAACACTTTCCCCCCGACCCCGCGGAAACCCCCTCCATCAAGGACTCCCCCACTCACTCCCAATGCCCACCCGACGAGCACCCCATCGCATTCGCCAACAAGAAACTCCTTCCCGCAGAAATGAACTACCCATCCAACGAGAAGGAGCTCCTCGCTGTGGTTTACGCCCTCAAAGTCTGGCGCCCGTACCTCGAAGGGCAATACTTCACCTTTCGTACCGATAACTCCGTCGTATCCTCCATCTTGACCAAGAAAGACATCACCCCTCGCCAAGCCCGCTGGCTAGACTTCCTTGCCCAATTTACGTTTACCATTTATCACACCCCTGGCAAGAGCAACCGTGTTGCCGATGCCCTCTCCCGCCGCCCCAATCACAAACCCCCCGAGAAAGTCTATGCCGCCATGACCCACATCCAGCTCCTGCCATCGCTCCGCCATCGCTACACCCAAGGATACCTCTCTTGCCCCGACTTCTCCACCATCTACAACAAACTTCGCGACCTCGACCCCGACCTCGACTACTCCCTACATGACAACCTCCTTTACATCAATCAAAGAATACAAAGTCGAGTGGACAGGCTACCCGGATGAAGAATCAACATGGGAGCCCCTTGAAAATCTCAAGAATGCCATGAGACTTGTCCGTGCCTATGATCGTTCCCACCCTCCGTCCTAGCTATCCCCCTGCCAATACCTTGGCTAAAACCCTGAACCCTTGCTTTAACCCTACTACAACCTTGCCACCTTGTTCCACACACACCCCTGCCACAACCACCCTTGCCCTTGACCCCGATTCCTGATGTCTGATCTGCCCTTGTCCCTTGCCTAGCCCTGCCCCATTCGCCCTCCCCACTTCCTTGTCCATCTTGACCAATGCTTGTGGACCTGCATGACGCCGGCGATAAAGGATCTAATGGCATGCGCACAAGGACGATGGCTTGCTGCACCACTGTTCATGAAGATTATGCAGTTGGATTGGCCACCATGCTGCTACACCTGGCCGGCACCCTGCCTCGCAGACTCCCTGGAGCAGCTACTTGTGACATGAACCATGTACCAGTCTGCGACTTCCTTGCTACCGGATCCGACTCCACTGCAGATCATGTACCGGACGTGCCCACAGCCATCGAACATGGACCTCTTGACTTTCCACGCATCAACACTCGGCATCTTGTTCCTCCTTGACGAAGACCATTGAAGACCCCCCTTGCCGCTGACCAAGACCTTTGCAGTTCGCCTTGCTTCCATCATCAACCTGACCAAGACCTCCTTGAAGACCCCTATCGCTGCCGCTGACCTGGGACTGCTCAAGACTTTCGAAGACCCCTTCTTGCTGCCGATCAAGACACTTGAAGACCTCCCCCAGACCCCGTGACCCATTGCAGACCTCCGACTCTGTACCCACATCCCATCAAACATCCCAGCCCTTGTACATGCAAACTGTGCCCTTGAACCTTGCAACAAACAATTTTATTTTTTTCATCCCCTGACAACCTATAACCTTGTAGAATTTCCACTACAATACCCGTTCACCCTTGTAGATCATCAATAGGAAACCCTGTTACCTGCTCTCCCTTGTAGATCATCAATAGGAAACCCTGTTACCTGCTCTCCCTTGTAGATCATCAATAAGAAACCCTGTCACCTGCTCTCCCTTGTAGATCATCAATAGGCAACCATGTTACCTCCTCACCCTTGTCAACCATCTATAGGACTACCCTGTTCCCCCTGCAGCACCCCTAGCTCATCAGTAGGATAACCCTGTGCTCATTCCCCCGACTAGACACCCTGACCCTGTGACACCTACAGTATGCCCCTCTTTCCCTTTTCACCTTGATGACCAGTGCTCGGCCCCGTCCCGTCCTTCGCAACTTTTTGCATTGTTCCATGACTATTGGCAGCCGGGACGTTGCCTCTTAGAGGGAGGGGATAGTGTTACGGACTCCGCCAGGGCTCGATCCCTGGTCTATCTTTTTGCTGTTTCGGCTGCATCCCGTTTTCAGTCTGGCATCCTTTTTCCAAACCCCTCCTTTGGTACCGTAGGATTTTGGACAACTGGCGCCATGCTGCAATTCGGGCGCCACTTTCAAATTCCACATTTTTCAGTTTTGCCCTTGGGGCTTTGCAGATTTGGCCCCGGTACTGTACCGGGCACCCGATACTTATACCGGTGCCCCGTACAGTACGCGGACCAGTCTCGTACCAGTTTTGAGCTGTTGTTCTCGTACTCATTGGAACTTGCTCCTGTTCGGCATTCAGAATCCAAGACTTCGACTTTGTGTCCTTGCCACTGTGTCTGTGTCCGACCCTCAGTCGTGTCAGGTGAGTGAGTGTGTGTGTGTGCTCTCACTCTCTCTCTCTCCCTCTCCTCTCCCTCGGCTCTCCCTGTCTCCCTCAGCCTCGCGCTCGTTACAACACTAGTGTAGAGGATGCTAATTGGGTTAGGAGGAGTATGTGAGCAGGGGGTGAGTTCTTTCATCTCAAGAGCCCGGCCACTCAGGTAAGAGTCGTGCTGTCAAGGTGCCCATGTGTGTGTGCATGGAGTTGACTGCCTGCTGGGGTATTTTGGGTTCTTCTTCCATCCTCCATAGTCTTGATCTTGCGTGAAGTGCGTGAACTGCTAACTAGATGAGTGAATGGATGGAGTATCTTGTGTGCCATGCTATATCTTTCTACAGTGCTTTATCTATTTCATTCTGAATGGTTGTATAGTCCGTAGGTTCTTTCTGGGGCACATTTTCATTTTTCAATTCAGTAGGGACAGAGTAGGTCTTTGTGGAACTCTTGTTGGTTGGGACCCGGTTCTGACTCCACTGGGACCGTTTGGGACTCAGTGGGACCAGGCCCAAACAAGAAGGGCCCCTCAGGCCAAATCTGTTGACGTCAGTTACCTTGCTCTATCTGATTGGTACTCAGACTTTATGCTTTCGGACCAGGACACTCGCTGCGGAGGGGATCTCCGCTGAGACGTTTTATCGGACTTTACCGCACGATCCGCCGTCTGACTCGCACCTTGAGCAACACTCGTTTCTTTCTTGCATTACGTAGTACACTTTGAATCTGATTTGCTGTGTCTTCACGGAGCCGAGTCCGGCCAGGCTTGAGAGGACCTCATACATAGTCGATCCAGACTGTGTGGCTGGATCAGATCTCTCTGATCTTTATTTCTTTTGTTTTTTTTTTGACTGCTCTCCAGTCCAAATGAATTGTCACTCCGGCTAGGAGTTCTACCTTCTCTTCTGATTGATTTCAAGTTGTTTCTTTCATAGGGTTCGTTAAATGTCTGCGTCTACACGATCGCAAACGAGAGAGAGAGAGAGAGAGAAGAGAGAAGCTTCTGAGTGTTGCTCTTGAGGGAGTGAGGAGAGGGAAGAGGAGTGTTCGTCCCAGAAGTGTGAGGAAGTACGGACCCCTCTTGAGAGACTTATTGACACCATCATCCTCCGTCATGGCATCTGCAGCAGACTGGAAGCTGCAAATGGACGCTGCCCCTGAGGCAGAAAAAGCGCAGTACCTGTTCTTTTATGAAAAAGCATTGAAGAGGGAAGAGGAAGAGAAGGAGAAGGAGAGGGAGGATAAGGTAAAGGCTCATGAAGCCGTTTTCTGTACCGTGCCTGCCCTAACTGATGAGGAAGTGGGAGAGAAAACCGTTTCACTTCCCCGGGCTTTAATAGACGTCCAGGCTGTTGAGGACCATACTGGCCAACTCGCCAAAGTGTTCGACGAACTCAAGAAGTTGCGTGAGGACACGGCCCTGATGGCGTAGCAGCACCGTGACCAGCTGCAACAGTTCGCTAACGTGCAACCAACCCAAAGTATCCTTCCGCCTGCTTACCCTGCTTCTAGTGCTCCGTGTCAGTCCGTTCTTGCCCCTCTAACAGTGTCTTCTTTTTCTTCTTCCTCTTCTTTGAGTGTCGCCAACAGCCTAACCGGATCTGTTGCAGGTCCAGACTGCGTTGTTGCTGCTGCTGCTGTTGCAGCGACAGGAGGCAGTGCAGGGCATTCTGGAACTATTGCAGCCCCAAATCCGGACCCAGCAATCGCTGGTCCCAGTTGCAGTTTTCCTTGCACGGATAGAAAGGCGGCACAAATTTCGTCTAAATACGACGAAAAGGACGACATTGAATCCTAGATCAGCTCTATGCGATCCTACTTTGATGTGCTGGGGACACTCCCAGTTACTCAGTCGTCGCTCCTAGGGACCAACGTGGAACCTGCCGTAAGGGGTTTCTTAGAAATCCAAGTTCTGCAAGCAGGCTATAAAAGAATAGACCTGGAACTCTTGATCAAACAGTATGCTGATCCACATGTTGCAGCCAAAGCTAGACTTAAGCTTGACAAGCTCAAGCACAGCAAGTGGACCGGCACCATGCATAGTCTGCAGCAGTATGCCAGTAAACTTTTCGCTACTCCTGATTTGGAGATGATTGCGCAGTCTTGCTTGGATGTGATTAAAGGTACGGTCCCCTCTACTATAACACATCGCCTGGGGCCCAGACTCATAGCGTACACAGATTGGCCTACCCTCATGCGGGACTTAGTCAAGCTGGAGGCACAAGACCTCCTAGGTGGATCGGGTGGCAGAAAGGCCACCGGCCGCAAACGGTTCCCAGACAGCAACCGTTTTTCAGCGCACGATCTACTTTAGGATGACGAGGAGACCTTCGCAGAGGATCCTTCTCTTGATGACGATCAAGAGCAAGGCTACGAGGCATCTCGCTCTTCGTCAACTCATGAGTCTGAGTATGTAAATGACGAAGAATCCATGACCGCCTTCAAGAAGACTGCCTTCAAAAGTAAGGGACCCAGGACCACAACAAAGAACAACACTAACACCATTCTTCTTCTCAAGGGAGCGAAGATTCCGCCCAGACCGGAAGATCCTGCCACAAAACCATGGGTAGATCTCCGAATAAGTGAAAGTGAGTGGAAACACAGAGTGAAGAAAGGGGTTTGCCTGCATTGCACCAAACCGGGATGCTCAGTCGAACATTATTTCAGATTGCAGCAGGGAAACCAGCAACGGGGGAAGAGACATCATCAACACACTCTACAGACGGAGAGGCTGAACATGTAAGTGCAGTTCCTTCATTGGATTCTGATCCCACTCAGCAAACCTCTCCTGAGACCCCATCTGATGCTGATTCCAAGGCTGAGAAAATACACATCCTATACAAGGAGCCTTGGGTGGAGTCAGAAGAAATCGACTTTCATGCTCTCTTGTCGCACAGGGCTCACATGAAGCAAGAACGCGCGCAAGGGAAAACGAAGTTGATCTTCTTCAAACTCCGCATTAACGATCGTTACATCCGTGTGTTGGTTGATTGTGGCGCAACCGCTAACTACTTCTCACCGCACAGCATTCGTAAGGCACGCTTGGGAATGAAGCAAGTGACTTTGCAGAATCCTTGTCGGACCCAAGTGGGCAACCAGAGGTTGTCACATCTACGCATGCAGTCAAAGGTGTGCACACTACCTTTGGGAATCGAGCGTCCAGTCCTCGTGGATGAGCCGCATGAGTCCCAAGTAAATTTTCTCAATGCAATGCAATTCTGCAAAAAGTGGCGCAGGCGCAAGTTGATGAGCAAATGTACATAGTCTTTGTTAGGCCTACTCATGTGCCTTCTACTTTTGCTGTACATAATGATTCAACTTTGCATGTCGTTTCTACCTCTAATGCAACTACATCTACCTCTACTAATTCTAATCCAAGCGACTCTGCTTCAAATCCTGTTGTTTTGGCTGCACCGATGCAATCCAGGATACTTGCACCTGAATGTGATGATCCACCTCCGGAGATCCCATCAGAAATTCGCAACCTTCTCAACCGATTTCCTGAAGCCTTGGCCGAACCACATGGAGTTCCCGTGCGTCCGGACCGACACAAGATCGAGTTGATAGAAGGTAGCACTCCTCCAAAAGGTTGTGTCTATCGAATGGGCTCAGGCGAATTGGAAGAGTTGCGAAGACAAATTGATGACATGATTGAGAAAGGATGGATCAAGCCAAGCGCATCCGAATTCGGTGCACCGATTCTGTTTGTCCCTAAGAAAGGAGGCAAACTACGGATGTGTATCGATTACCGTGGACTGAATAGAATAACAAGAAAGAATGCATATCCTTCGCCGCGTATTGATGATCTGCTTGATGTTGCAGGTGGGTGCAAGGTCTTCAGCAAGATCGATCTCAAGTCTGGCTACCACCATATTGAAGTCGACCCTGCAGACCAGCACAAAAACTGCATTTAAAACTCGCGACAGGTTGTACGAGTTTACCGTCATGCCCTTCGGTCTCACGAATGCACCGACCACCTTTCAAAGTCTCATGGACAAGGTGTTCCGCAATCAGATCAATCGATTTGTTGTTGTTTATCTGGACGATATACTAATTTTCAGTAATCGATGGAGGAGCACATGAGACACCTTGAGGAAGTGTTACAGATCTTTAAGGATGCGCAACTCCATCTCAACTTGGAGAAATCTGAGTTTGGGAGGGACAGCGTCATCTACCTTGGACATCGGTTGTCTACTGCAGGCCTAGAGCCCGACGCAACCAAAGTTGAGGTCATCCGCAACTGGCCTCAACCGGCCAATGTCCGCAAGTTGCATTCTTCTCTTGATCTTGCGCCATACTACCGTAAGTTTGTACCCAAATTCTCTATTATCGCCCGTCCGCTGTCCAAGTTGACAAGTAAGAATGTGTCTTACACATGGGATGGGGAATGCACAACAGCCTTCCAAGCGTTGAAGGAGGCTTTGCTAAGTCATTTGGTGCTCCGCATTGCAGATCCCAAACTTACATTCGTAGTAACTACGGATGCAAGCTTGTATGGGATTGGTGCAATGCTGCAGCAAGATGACGGCGATGGCTTACGTCCGCTTGAATATTACAGCAAACTCATGCCCAGTCACAAGGTAGTTGCCTCCACTTATATGCGAGAACTCTATGCCTTGAGAGAGGCACTAGATAATTGGAAACACTACCTCTTGGGTCGTCATTTCAAAGTGTTCTCAGATCACGAGACTTTGAAATGGATTCAGACACAGATTAATCCATCAACCACATTGACCCTCTGGCTGCATGAGATTGATGTGTATGATTTTGAACTTAAGTACAAGAAAGGTTGTTACAATCACGTTGCGGATGCTTTGTCTCGCCATCTTGAGTACATGAATTGCCTTGTGGGTTCCTATGATCTCCGTAAGAATTTGAAGGAGGAAATCATTGAGCACACTGCCCAGGACTCGGAACTCAGTCCCATCCTTGAGCAGATTCGGGCTGACCCTAGCAGTCAACCTGATTTCCATGAATGTAAGGGCTTACTTTTCCAACGGTACGGAAAGCACGACCGACTGTGTGTACCCAACCATGAGCCGATCCTTACGCACTTCTTGGACTTGGCTCATGGCCGGAGTGGACACTTCGGTTTTGAAAAAGCATACGGAAGTCTGCTGCAAAAGTTTGTATGGCCTGGAATGAAAGGAATGGCACGAAAGTTTGTGGCTGAGTGTGAAGTCTTTCAACACATCAAACCGTCTCGGCAAAAGCGCTATGGGCTGCTGCATCCTCTTCCTATTCCAGATGGCCCGGGTGAGTCTCTTTCCATCGACTTCACGGACATGGGGAAGAAGAGTAGGAATGGATATTCGCAAGTAATGGTGATCGTTGACCGCTTTTCAAAACTTCTGAATCTGATTCCATTACTGCAAGAAAGATGAGGTATAGCGAACTTCAGCAATCAAACAACATCATATACACAAGACCAGATAGTCGTGACCTCGAACCAACAACAAAATTGCATCACGAGTTTCACCAAATAAGAAGATACCAAAAGCTCATAATTGACAATGCTTGTAAAGTCTCATCATCATCATCAATGAAGAACCAATGTTGATATCCTATCTGGCACTCGACACCCAGACTACAAATGGCAGATCCTATCTAGCCTAGACTACAACGCCGAATAATGACGCCAACAACTTTCCCGAAGTACGAGCATACAGCGACCAATGTCGCACGCTTCCAACACCAAGTCTGTCTCTCGCCTCACTCACAACCTTGTTCCCCAACACACAAATGCCACTAGCACCCAAGGACCACCCTACGCCACACCCAGCTTACAGCAGCGCAACTCGACTATGGCTGCCTGCTCCTTCCTGCTACCCCGTGAGTGCGTGAGTGCCAGCGAGCTTCAGCGCAGCATGCAGCCAGCACCCGAATGACGAATGCGGAGGCAGGCCGTTTGCTATATCGAAGTGGCCTGCCTGCGCCTTGTCCCAGGAAACTTCCAGTAGGCCCCGGTACCCTTAGGCCCAGCACGATTGAGAACAGACCTTGCGCCTGAGGTGGTTGCATGCACCCAACTGCCTTTGGCATGTGTTTGGCCCAGTACCCGTATCCAGCCCAGGGCCTGCTTTCCACACATTCACACAGGCGGCCCAGGGCCTGGGTTCTCTCAACCAAATGGCGCTGCGCAACTGCCTGAATTTCCTTAGTTGCGCAGTGGCCAAAATAGGGCCTTGAGGGCCTCGTCGAACCTGCCTTCACTTAGGGCGGCCGACTTGCTCCAAAAAGGAGCCGAATGGGGCTCATAGAGGCAGTGGCCTCCCATTCCCTCCTCCTTAGCTTCAACAGTCCTCTGAGAAGCTCAGTCTTCAACCATAGGGCGCTTTCCCTTTTGCAGAGATCTCTCGTAGTGGGCTACAACTTGCGGAGCGGTCTGCATGAGTTCCTCCCTGGTGAACCAGCGGTCCTCCTTCGGATCAGTGTGATGCCGGAACCGAACACGATACTGCAGCTTCGGTTTCGGAGAACGTCCACTGCCTGTTGGTCTTGGCGCTGGCAGCGCCCTGTGGTCCACGATATCATCGATATCCACCTCTCCGTCCATGGTTGGGGGCAGCATTGAGCGGCGAGAGGGAAACTGATCTGTTTCTTCAAAAGGTGCAAGTTTGGAGGCGTGAAAGACGGGGTAAGTACGAAGATGACCAGGGATCCGGACGTAAAAAGGTCCATCCGGATCAGTCCCAACAATATCTAAGACTTCCCATGGTCCGAAGTACTGTGGCATGAGCTTGCGGGAGATCTCGTGCTTCTGTCCCAGTTCTGAGGACTTAACCAGACTCTGTCCCCAACCTGACATGAAGACTCGCGACGGTGTTTGTTCGCTGATTCTATCATAGCTGCCTGTGCCTTCTGCATCTGTTCTACAGCCTGCTGCATCTTCTGTTCGTACCAATAAGCAAATTCTAAGGTACCCGGAGCAGCAGTTGCCTGGTTCTCAGGAAGAAGGAAATCCAAGGGTACTCTAGGCTTAAAAGTCAGTAGTAAGTTGTTTGGGCTCAAAAGTCAGTAGTAAGCTGTTTGGGCTCACCCCGGTAGCGCTGTGTACCGCATTGTTGTACAGGCTGGCGATGAGAGCAAGCTTCTTATCCCAGTCCACCGGGTTGGGCTTGATGTAATGCCTCAACAGGTGTTGAACAACGCGGTTCAGTTGCTCGGCTTGGCCATTGGCCTCTGGGTGGTTCCCAGAAGTCATTTGCAACTGTGTTCCCTATTCCACAGCGGCGGCCTTCCACAACTCGCTGGTAAATCGGACATCCCTGTCACTGATAATGGACTTCGGTAAACCAAAATCCCTGACCCAGTTCTCTTTGAACATTCTGATCACATACTCCGTCCTTGCTGTTTCCGGCATTGCTACTAACCTAGCATACTTACTAAATATATCCACGATAACGAAGATGTATCTCATCCCACTCTTGCTGGTGACCAGTGTATCCATGAAGTCCATGGACAAGCTCTCACCAGGCCTTTCCGGAATTGGAAGGGGCTTCAGGAGCCCAAGAGGAGCCTGCGTACGTGGCTTGTCCCTCTGACAGACTTGACAAGTCTCCACGTACAGCTGGGCATCTCGCATCATCGTGGGCCACAAGAACTGCTGCAGCAGATTAGCTACGGTCTTTTTGTACCCAAAATGGCTGGTGGCATCATGACATTCGCCTAAAAATAAACTCCTCAAAGACTCCATATTAGGAACACACAAACGTTTATTCCCAGCCTTCTCGAGGAACAGCAAGTCGTTGACCAACTCAAACTTGGCAGAAGTCACTTTGTCCTTCGCTTCGAGTCTACGGATGATCTCAGACATGAACGGATCCTCACGATAGGCTTCCACCAGGGACTGAGTAACATTGTCCGCAAGATCGAACTCAGTAATCAGCGCACCTGAGAAATCAGGTTTACGCGACAAGGCATCAACAACCTTGTTGTACTCCCTTTTCAGATACTGCGGGTCAAAGTCGTACTGCTCAATGACTTCGATCCAACGCTTGAGAGCGTTAGAGAGTACAAGCTGAGTTCTCATCCATCTCAGGGTCTGATGATCACTCTTGAGGATGAAGAACCTCCCAAGGAGATAGTGCCTCCAATGGGTCAGAGCCTTGTAAACCGCATACAGTTCCTTTTAAGTGGACTTAGCCAACTTCTGAGACGACATTTTCTTGGACATGTACTTAACAGGCCTCAACTTTGGCCCCTCCTGCAGCGCAAGCACGGCGCCAATGCCATATTGGCTGGCATCCATGGTGACTATAAACGGCTTATCAGGATCGGGAAGTTTCAAGACCTCGTAGTGCATCAACGCATGCTTCAAATGTTTGAAAGCAGCCTCACACTCATCTGTCACTCCCATGGGGTGTCAAGGCGGGTCAGATTAGTCAAAGGAGCGGCCACTAAGAAAGTCCTATAGTAGCCTGTCATCCCTAAGAAAGATCTCATCTCTGTCACAGACTAAGGACATGGCCAATCACGAATGCTGGCCACCTTCGTGTCATCGGGCTTCAACCCTTCCGTGGAGATCTCAAGACTCAAGTACAAGACACGGGTGTGGCCAAACTCGCACTTCTCACCGTTGATCTTGAACTTGTGCTGTCGCAGGAGACTGAGGACTTTGTCCAGAATTGCAACGTGCTCCTCGATAGTCTTACTAAAAATAAGTATGTCATCGAGGTACACGATGACAAACTTATCCAAGTACTCATGGAATATCTGATTCATAGCGTGCTGAAAGGTGGGCTTGGGTGGATACCCCCTTTCCCTTTTTTTGCCTTCTGTTTCATTTCTCTCTTTCTTTTCCTTGTCCTTCTGCTTGCCGATGATTAGCAACCGGACTGATGCCCCCCATAATAGATGGGGCGGTGTGTGTGTTTGGTTAAGAGGAGAAAGGTGCCAGGAGCATTGCAAAGGCCGAAAGGCATCACCACAAACTCGTACAGACCGTACCTAGTCTGAAAGGCGTTTTTGTGTTGATCCTCGGGCCGGATGGCAATCTGATGGTACCCGGACTTCAGATCTATCTTACTGAAGTGCCGACACCCTTGCACTCTATCTAGCAAATTGTCGATGCGCGGTAGGGGCTCTCTGTTCTTAACAGTGATGGCATTGAGGCCCCTATAGTCAATGCACATCCTAAGTGTTCCCTCCTTTTTCTTAGGTACGAATCGTACTGGAGACCCATAAGGAGAGACACTCGGCCGGATCCAACCCTTCTCTACGAGTTCCTTGAGTTGTCGGCGAAGCTCGTTGAGCTCGCATGGAGACATCCGATAGATCCTACCCTTCGGGATGCTAGACCCTGGGATAATCTCTATCGCGTGGACGACCTCCCTCTCAACAACCCCTGTTGGCTCTTCAAATAGATCAGGGTACTTGGCAACTACTCGCTCTATCTCCGGCGGCATTTTCACCGGTTCGCCTGCAGCATAGACGTAAACTAGATACATACCCTCCTCCTGATTTTGTTTATAGTAGTTATAGAACGCGGCCGCACACATGCATCCGTGAGACTCAATCAGACTACTAGCTTTGAACTTACGCAATCTGGCGGTCCCTCCTCCTGGCAAAGTGTGTTTGACCACTTCTTAGTCCCAGTCAAACTGGGGCTGTGCCACAGAGAGGTAGTACATACCTAACAACATATCCATGGGGAGTTCGTCACTCACTAGGAACGAGACGCGATGTCTCAATTCCCCTCCCGCGTACGGGAAACAACACTCAACATCTTGGAGGTAGTCGTTGACTACCATGCGCTGTTTGTTGGCACAGATCGACTCCACAGGTCGACTCAAGCATTGCACTCGCCCCTGTAAGCGCAGCCTCTCAACGCACGCGCGACTGATAAAGTTCCTAGTCGAGCAAGTGTCATAATAGGACCCGGCCTTGCGGCCGCCAATGACCACCTCGCTGACGAACATCTCACCCTTCGCGGCTTTGACTAGGGCCGTCCAAGAAGCTAGCGGGTCTGATTTAAACCACTCCTCCTCTAGCTCCTCTAAGGACTCGAACACATTCATCGAACAGAGGCTCGATGTGTCTGAACGTGTTCGCGGGACGACGCTGGAGTCAGTAGCTTGGGCCATCTCTCGAGATGGTGAGGGTGTGTATCCACCACCTCGACGCTAGCAAAACAACTACTATTCCTACTGGCCCGACGTGTTTCCCGGAGCAGTGCCAGATGTACTAGTTACATTGCTACCAACAGGATGGGAGGATCCCAACGCCTGCCCCATCGTAGGCGGGATCTTATCGGTCACCTTCTTGTTGCGGCACTTGAATTGGTTATGGCCATATTGACCACAACGAATACAGGCCTGCCGTGTATACCGATCTCTCCACACATCCTCTGTGAGACCCGCCTTCTCCCATGGGGGAGCGTTGGGGTCAACTTGACTCCTTGACCGGGTTACCTTTCTGAGTTACGACAACGACTACTCCACCCTCTGAAGCTTCTGTACTGCCAGCCTCTGAACCTACTCCTTCCTGGAAGTTGTCGTCTAACTCGATGGTTGAACCATTGTTATCGACAAACATAATGCGGCCCTTCGCCTTCCAGTTGGGAGACAGTGTCTTCTTCCTACCGTCCGTTGTGGGATTATGTCCATGCCCTATCTTCGCCTCAAGGTCTAGGGCCTTCTTGCTGAACGAGGGAAAGTTGTGAACATTGATGTTGGCCTCACCTGCCAACTGATTCTTGAGAGGCATAGGAAAGCATCTCAGGTAGGAGGTGAGTAAAACCTGGGGGTCATAGCGCACCCCAGGGACACAGATCAGACGCTCTACAGCGTCAGTGGCTTCCCTCACTGACTTGAACTACCTACTGTGCAGTGTCAGGATCGCATCAGTGGCCTTTTGGGCCTCCTGAGGATCATGCCACCTTTATTCCACCAACTTGAGGAAGTCATTCAATTGCTGGTTGACCGCCCAACCGCGAAAGTCATGACCGTATCCCTGTAGCTGAACCAAACCACTCGTCCATCTTGCTGCACTACCCTCTACGTAAGATGCAGCCAAAAGTACTTCCTCGTGCGGCAAGGTGAGTTTACACTTGACATAGACCGACACTGCCCTCAACCAAGTGTCGAGGTCTTCGCCTCTCTTATCCCCTGTGAAGGGTTTAGGAGCGGCGATGGCCGTCTTTGGTACCCACTGTGTTTGTCCCGGTCCCTGCACCACTCCGGGTTGTGGACCCTGTGGCACAGGCTGTTGTGCTAGCTGCTGAGGCTGTGTACCCTGCGACTGTACAGGCTGCGAGACAGCAGGTTGCGTAATAACCGCAACCTGCAACGGAGATTGAGTAAACACTGTCTGTACAGGAACCTGCAAACTAGATCCTGTTGTTAACCCTCTTGATAGCGGCATGCCCAAGGAAACGATCGTGACCGATGATGGGGCTACATATGGGGATACCCCAACCACTGGTGGGACAAAAGGAGGCTGTACAACGGGCCAAGCACCAGGCCCGGACATCGATGGCACTGCCTGCGCTCGCCCAGCCAACAAGGCCAGACTTTGCGGAATGTCCTGAAGGATGGTTGTCTGATGGTCCTGCATTTCAACTACATTCAGCAGGACGGACCGTATGGTCCTCACATCATCAGCGGACCGTATGGTCCTCACATCATCAGTCATGTGCGTCAGGTCCATCTCCTCTAACTCACTAACGTCCGCTTGCCTCCGCTGCATCCTGACTCTTCTTCTAACCATTCTTTCTTTCTCCGCTTTTATCTCTCCTAAGACCTTTTGTACTTGTGCCTCCTGCAATGCTGCTTGTATGGCGATCTCATCGGAAGTCAACACTACTGGCTGGCTTGCCATTACGCCAGTGGACTGACTCAGGGTCTGCGCGACCGTTGACCCTACAGATCCTGAACTACTAGCCTGGGAACTCTACTGCGTAGAAGTGGCCATGGTTGCTGAAGCTGCGGCTTCACTTACGAATGTCCTGCTTGCCTCTTCAGCCTTGGCTCTCCTCTGCTGCTGCTGCCTCTCCCTACGCTAGCGGAACAGATGTCTGTCACCCTTTGGACCTAATGCCAAATGGGCAACTGGGCGCCTTGCCGATTGCAAGATCCGGTCGTCCTCTCTAGTGTCCTCCTCGTCGCTCGTAAGCTACAGCACTGTACACAATCTGCACTAATGCACTCTAGGTGCCTACCGCAGTGTAGTGCACAGACCAATTTAAAATAAATAAATAATTAATTGGTGGCTATTTCGGAGTAGATACATTTAGCATCAACAGGTAAGTTCAAATTCCTACAAACAAAACTATACTTAGCCTGATTAGTCCGCAAACAGAATGCACAATGAACAGTTACAGTTATGATTATGCTGTCTGTCAGATGTCAAATGGTTGTACACCTAACTAATCAAACATAAAAATATAATCATTTGTGTGGATAGGACAGTATGGAATTTTTTTGTCAGACTTATCACCTGAAATCTACCCCTCCCTTAGTTCCCCTGAATGTCACTTGACGTCGGCGTCCCTGAGCAATCCGAAGAGCGTTGCGTGTCTAAAAGGTGTGTGTTCGGCCCACCCATGTGCCCCGAGTGTCTGCTGAGCTCGCCAGCCCTGCACTGGATTATCCTCGCGTGCAGCGAGCCTTACAACCATTGGCTGATCCAGAGGCAATTCAACGACCGCCCCCAAGTGTCTCCAGGAATTATTTTACGTCGCAGCCGGACGACGATCACAGCCAACGGTTTCCCCTTCCGATACTTATTTAAAGACGTCCGGTCTCGTCCCCCACTTAGGGCTGGCCTGCACTTCAGCACCCATCTAACAGCGCAGCAAGCCGAACAAAGGACAAGCAGCAAAGCATGCGTGCTCTACTCCCGGTGGGTTGGCATGGTGACCGTGACCCAGTGCTTCGTCCAGGGCCCTTCAGAAAGCTCCGCCCATCTTCTCCCAGATGCTCCACGTGAACATTGCCGACTCTCAAGGTTGAGCGCACTTGACACCTCATAATGAGAGGACTCTCAAGAAGGAACACACAACCTCACGGTAAGAAGTGTCGAAGAGGGTAGATAAGGTTAAGAGCAACGTACCTCAAATAGCTGCCCCCAACCACAGAGATAATCTCACCAGATAACCTGATGTCGATTGTGATGACCAGTCATTGCTTCGGCACAACCAGCATTGCACGTCGTTCCACCTCAGCACCAATCACACATTAGATAGTTCTCATCACACTGTCCAGACCCACATTACACCACGTAGCCTTCCTGGCGATCCCCTCACCTCCTGGGTCGCCACTCACTCGTCTCCGCCCTCCTCACTACACACCCCCTACGGCCTCACTCACCAAGCAGACCGCATGTATGTACCGCATTAGGCAGAAGAAAAGCGCCAGATGAGCGCAATCGTATCACAGCTCCAATACCAAATTGCAAGAAAGATGAGCTATACCAAACTTCAGCAATCAAACAGCATCATATACACAAGACCAGATAGTAGTGACCTCGAACCAACAGCAGAATTGCATCACGAGTTTCACCAAATAAGAAGACACCAAGAGCTCATAATTGACAATGCTTATAAAGTCTCATTATCATCATCAATGAAGAACCAATGTTGATATCCTATCTGGCGCCCGACGCCCAGACTACAGATGGCAGATCCTATCTAGCCTAGACTACAATGCCGAATGATGACGACAACAGCTTTCCCGAAGTACGAGCATACAGCGACCAATGTCGCACGCTTCCAGCACCAGGTATGTCTCTCGCTTCACTCACAACCTCGTTCCCCAACACACAGATGCCACATCATTCTCACCACAAGGTGTGAAGAGGCCTGGTGCTATGCACAGGAAGAGGCGCCAGGTCCAGCCATGCACAGATGAAGAGGAGGGGATCGGACGAAGAGGAGGGGAGAGATGGGAAAGTCGTCAACACCAAGTCTCGTTACAAGTCCCAAATAATCCCTCGTCAAAATGTCTGAAGTCCAATGTCGAGTCTTGATCCAAATGTCACCAAGCTCTCTCTCTCTCTCTCTGCAGTGAAGTCAGATGTCGAGAGGGTGAGAGGGAGATGGTGGACTGAGAAGAGGAAGAAGAAGAACTCTCTCTCTCATATGCCAGGTACTAACCTGTGAAGGTGGCGCTGTGCTGCAGGTACCTTGAAGACGAAGCTGGAGCGATGCCGCTGCAGGTAAGTCCCTCTGGCCTCCGCCCAATCTCTCTCCCTATAGTACTACTCTAGCTATGGGGCCCAGCGCTGAAGACTACAGCTAACGCTACTAGCGCCCAGCGCTGAAGACTACTGCTAACGCTACTACTACTACTCCTGCAGCGCTCCTCCAGAGTGCTGCTGCCGAATCCTGAAGACTACCTCCGGCCTCCTGAAGTGCACATGAAGTGCCTGGGAGGTACCTAGGAACTACCTGCCGGCCTGCAGGGCGGGCCAGTCCTATATAGTGCTGGCCCGTCCAGGAGGCTGCTCTTGCCAATGCCTCAACGTGCCAGACACTGGGGTTGAAGCTCAAACAAAGGTTGTCTTGAAAATAGGCCAGAAATGGCCTGAGTTAAAACCCTGGTCTGGTGCCTGAGTTTCGGGCAGGCCGAACTCATGAGGGCCCGAAAATGGCCCTCAGTTTCAGGCTGAAAACACTCGGGGCCTATTTAGCCTGAAACGACACAGGGCCTGTAGGCCTTTGTTTTGCAATCAGACTCGCTTTCAAACACACTTTTCACACATGTAAACAGTACGCAGCACACTGGCGACATGCGCCCACTCAATACTCAGAGATATGGCTTCAGATACGAGTTCACTCTCAAATGGCTATGGCGACTTCAGCGCCCAAACATCTCACTGATCACATACACTGGATCACCCTGGATATCCCACACGCATCACTCTAACACTCGAACACAACACACACTCACTACTAACTACAGCTATGGCAGCTAT